>WBNA01000232.1:42599-101416 GCA_013398345.1 Nothocercus nigrocapillus | reverse complement strand
CTGGCTGTTCGCTCCAATCCAAATAACTGTCCTTTCTGTCAGCAAAAGTGTCTTGCTTGCTTTTCTTCCCATTGCCTTCTTTCTTCCTGCATCTATCTTTTCCATGTTCCTCTACTGACTATAAAAGCATTGTGCAATGGGCTGACATGTGACTCTCATGGTTTTTGCTGACAGAGTGTCGTCCTCCTTTTGTCAGTCCACCATGGATATTTTGGCATTGACTAACCAGTTGGGACCCATCAAAACAGTTAGTGGAAGCAAAACAGGGCCTCGCACTCAGGTAGTGCCAGGGAAGTATGAGTATAAGCTTGGTTAATCAGAATTGGGAAACAAACCATTGGGCAAGAGATGACTGAGACAACATTTTCCTTGCAAGCAATGTTTTCCACCATTGGCTCCTTTGATAAAAGGCAGGAATTGCTTTCAAACACACTGTAAGGCAAAGGTCAATAAAAATGATCTGTTTATAATTTCTGCTGTCAAAACAGTATATGTACATAGGTCTCAGACAGCCTCGTAATCTGTGGTTATCTCTTCTTGTTAATCATCAAATAGTATGGTTTTATTCCAGCTGAGAACTGCAATGTCTTCTCAGATCAAACTTCTGTGCACTGGAGGGATCCCAGCTCCAGGACAGCCTTGGTTAATGGTTAGGTCTGTGAAGCTCTTCCAGGCAGCTCTGTGACCCACTGCACAGCGTGTGGGGCAACACCGCTCTGCTTCCTTCTGTGGTTCAATTGGGGAAAACCCATGGGTCAGAACATTTATCTTCCATTGGTATGACTGGATAATTCAGGGATTCCATGTGCAATTTTGGGAGGGAGTCCCTCTCTGATGAGTCATGTTGCTCACTTCATGGTATTAAAATCCCTGCAAATGACATGCCGCACCAGAAGTCACTGTGCAGGATGCCTGGTCAGGGGGAAAGGCAACATGAACTTCAAAGGTGAGCTGGCTGCGGCAACCCTGAAGCCCTGGTTGGCACCTCCAGGCATGTACACACCATATGTTCCTATTCCCAACAGCAGTGCATCTTGCCAGTCTGTCCAGGCCGTGTTAGCACACAGCCATTGACACCATCCAACACAGCAACATAACATCAGGTGATGTTCCTTCGTAGTGAGTCACCAGCGAAGGGGACAACATGCTGCACACGTGTCATGGATAATATTTGACAAAGCAAGGACACCGGCTTAGCCATCATATTATGCATTGAGGTGACATTAGGACATCATCATCAGTAGTATTGTTAATCATATTATTAGTTGGAGGTAGATATTTTTAGTTATTATTAGTTGAGTACTGCATGCTATAGAGGGAAAGTCATTATAACAAATGTGTCCATGCTCCAATTGCAAGACTGACCCACTACTGTCACACCTGGAAGGGGTCAGTGGACCATGGTCTCTCTTCCACCATAGACTCTCAGAGGCTGCAGACACAGCTGCAAGACACAGGCAAGTCGTGGTGGTGCTACAGGGTGCCCAGCAGCTCTGCTCCGTGGCAGTTAGCTGAATGGGCAGACTCCTTGCGCAGCCACAGGCACGTCCCTTCTCCTCCTGCTGCTTGACTTCCAAGCTCATAAATAAGCATAACAATAATGTTATCTCCACTTTCTGCATACCCTGTCTGTGGAAACTGTAGGTTTTCAGAAGCAGAGTCTGCCTATTGCGATGTTATTTCCACATGGCAAACACAAAAGGGGTGATGCAGAGCTTCATTAGTGCTCTTGGCAGAGGTGACAATGTAAAGAAGTACAAATAATCTTGTGCTTTAAGAAACTCGGGATATGGAGGTTCAGCCAGTCAGGCAAGGGGGGAGCAATAATCCAACCTTGTCATCATTCCTATCCCTGAAATGAACTTTCCCTCCACCCATTTGGTGAATTTTATTTGACCATGTACAGTTACTTTGACATACATCATTTCTTTTCTATCTTGATTGCAATTTCAATTCCAAAACAAAATTGAGTATAAATAGGAAAAAATGTCAGGACAACTTCTCTCCTGGGGCAAACCAACTCTACTGATTTGAAGCAGAATATATTTATTTACACCAGCCAAATCAGTGGCTCCTAATATCAATATTTATTAATTGCAGTACCAGGAATGATAACAGCAGGTTTTGATGTGGTGAAAAGCAAATATTGATCTGTTTGCATAAAAGTGAGATTAGGTTGTGTCCATAGGTAAATATTCCTGATAGCAAGTAGAGAGGAGGTTGATTCCCCTTCACCCTTCCCACAGCCCCCAAACCAAATAGGAAAAAATCAATTTGATATCTAGCGAGTGTTTAATTAAGGAGATACTGAACCTGTGGGAAGCAGCAGTCCTGGGGAGCTGTCAAGCTACCATTCCAGCAGTGAGGGACAGTCTTGTGGCAGGGAATAGAGCTCATGAGGTCAATGACTGATTAATGCTACAGCTTCTGAGCAGGGAAAAGATGTCCCTGGGGGAGGAAAGTTCAAACCTCTGCACAAGCAGGGACAAAAAAAAAACAAAAAAAATTTTTCCTGGTTCAGCCCAAGCAATCGCTGCATTTTACAGCCTTTGGTTTGCTCTTCAGCTCTGCTTCTTCGAAGTGATTGTTCCTGGCACTGACACCTCCTCCCCTTACTCAAGAAATGTCTCACATGGCCATGAGGACATGAGGCCGGATTCAGCTCCTGGTTGCAGGGCTGCTGAGGGCTGGCAGCAGATCTGTGAACCAACAGCACAGGCCAGCCGTCCAGACAGAACATGGGTCTGTTATCAGGCCACGGGATCCCATGAATCTGCACCAAGTGTTCTCCCCTCCCAGAGAGCCAACCGTCTTGGTGAGCTCCCATGGAGCCTCTCCCAGGGCTCCACACGTGAGATGTGACTCAGGGATGTGCAAAGGGAGAGCAGCCCATCTTCTTGGCTTTGTGCTAGCTTTGTGTTGTGGCTCGCTTCCTGACCGTGGAAGAGGTGTCTTCAGACATGCTGTCATACACCTTTCTTTCCGCTTCTTCGGAATCAGGGAGATTTTAGACTCTTAGCTTGGTCCATTGTCCCCTTGGTCATGGAGAAGATCATCTCTCCATCCCCATTCCTCACCTGGCAGCTCAGGGGCTGGTAAGCAGGTTGGATGTGTGCACAGTTTTCATTTGAAAGCTCTCCATGCGGGAGCCACTTAATCCACCTGGCAGGGATAAAAGGCTGAATGTGGATTTGGACATGCCACTAGTTCAAACGAGCTGCTAAATATCTCAGCAGCCTCCAGCTAGCAACAGCAGGTAGTAAGCTGCTCTTGTGCATATCCTATCCCTGCAAGATTTTGTGCTTATTCTCCTTTCCATCATGAAGAACTGCCAGAATTGAAGGCAAAACTGCAAGTTCAGTTTAGTTATGCCAGAGGACTAGATACAGCTTTAAGCCATCCTCTCACTCCTGCTCCCAAGCCTTTGGAGGCCCAGATTACCTGGGTACTATTCAGAGTCACCCTGTGGCTGCCTCACCGATGCCTGGGTGGTTGCAGGAGCATCCTCGCAGCCACGCGAGGACCTGTGGCACAGCGGCTCCCGCACTGCAGGAGGATGGAGCCTCTTCCCCCAGCGCAGAGAACGTGCACGGGTTGGGCAGCAGCACCCGCGGACACCAAAGCTCTTGTGGGCAGTAAAGAGAAATGTTCCCTGCTGGAGCAGGAAGGATCCGTCTTGTGTCTTTTGCCCTATAGCCATGCCAACTTCTCGCACCTCTCCCCAGTCCCGTGCCACCCGAGGGAAAGCTGCATGACCCCGAAGGTCCAGTCTGCCTCCTCCTGACCAGAAAGCATCACTGAGATTAAAAGCCAGTCAGATGCAAGTGCTTATCTATAATTTCCAAGGAAACCTGTGGTGGGCTTCATGTTCTCTGTCTGCAAGCAGTGCTCAGGGTGTCGTGTTTTGGGCTGTAACTGTGGTGGTGTGGGTGAGATCTTGATTTTTAGCACTGCAGTCCCAGTCTGAGACAGAAATAATTAGACATAACTGAAACAAGATCATTTAATCATGTATTTCCTCTGGCTGTTCCCTTCTGCCCATAAAGAGCTGCACCTAGACAAGGAGTAAGCTGAGATAAGCGGCGAATTACTTCTTTCACTATCACATGAGATAAGATGCTGATTTCTCCTGTGTTGGCTGTCTCAGTATGTGCTCACTTGTTTCTTCTTTCCCAGATCACATACTATTCTACAACTTCACATTAAAAAGGTTAATGAGGGAAGCAAGGCACTGGCAGTTATTTTTGCCACACCAGAATGATTCACTTCATTGCTGTAATTTAACTCAGAGCTCCATATAACAGTAATACCTTGACAAACTAAGTGTTCTTAAGGGCTAACAAAACCTTTCTGTTTTTTTTTGCTTTCAACACCTTTTTTTTTTTTTTTTTAATTCTTGACCCTTCTTTGAGTGAACTTTTTCTTGAATAAACAGCAACATCTGGAATTCCGTAAAATACACCATAAAGGGAATAATATGTCCACAGACTTTTTGCTTGAAAGGACAAACCCATTTATTACTCAAATGAAAAGCTGTGATTGCTAAATATCAGATGAAATTAAAAAAAAAAAAAATGAATTGTTTTCTTTTTCAGTGTGTAATCCCTGATTTCTGTTCCGAACTCACTTTCTTTGGAGCATGTGTCAAGGTCGTGAAGTCACAGCTCCCATAAATCTTCAGGAGCCAAACACATTCACCTATGAGCAGAATTAGGATCACCAGGTAATTTTCATCTTAGCACTTTGCTCCAAGGGGCAAAATGCTGACAGCGTTCAGCATGAATAGCACTTCAAGGAGTGACTGTCTGTGTATTCTTATTTTGTATAATGAAGCCGTTTGGGTCTTTGCAGCAAAAAGTAGAAGGAATGCGAGAGAAAGATAAGTTTTGTCCCTACAAGGTTGGAGTGAGCGTTGTTTCACCTCCAGCTTCTTCCATATGTTTCATATGTGACTAAGGATGTATTTCTTATGAGCAGACACACCAAGAGGTGAGACGCCAAAGCCCTATTGAAATTGCTCTGTTTGGGATCAGATCTCTCCAGCTACAGGTAACTTTTAGGGGAGAGTCTCTTTAGTTAGATCAATTACTTCAAATCCTGGCTCTTAGCAGTTTTCCTGGGTGAAGATTTGGGGGATGGGGAGCTGTCCCGTGCCAGCCGCCCTGCGTGGAGCTGCCTCCTGCTCTGTGTCCAGAACCATGTTTGCCATTTCAGGTATTACTGGCTCCATCTCTACTGAAGAGCTAAACGGTGCCATGCTGTTAAGCTGCTAGGACACAGTTTTGGCTGGCATCCACTGGTGCTCTCCCAAACACCTCTCAGGCCCAGTGCAGCAGTTAGCATGAGCCAGGGACCGAATGACCAGGGTCCAAGGGGCAAGTTAGCTGTGCATGTGTCCAGTTGTTGCAGCGCCAGGGAACAGAGGCTGGGCAGTGTTTAGTTTGCTGGTATAGATACAGCCACTGTGACAGAAACATGAGCCGGGAGAAACCATCACATGTCATCTAAAATGATCATTTTGAATCTTTAAAGAGATGTGGGATCAAAAATGTGAACTGAGCTGAGTTACTTGAAGCATACTGTCAAAGTTGGAATAAATTCTCTTTTGTTGCAAAGCCCTGTTCCCCTGTCACTGGTGTTAAGGTTAAATGCTTTTCATGAACCCATGCCAGTTTTGAGATTTGAAGGGATTCATCAGTGTATGAGAGAGAAACAGAGGTGTGCACCTGACTGCATGCTCAGGGGCCCTGGGAGCACCCCAGTGCAGACAGGCACAGAGATTTGCACGTGACGAGCTGTCAGGCCAGTGGGCCTAAGCGTTGACTAATGTAGTCAGTCTACTTCAGTCTCCACATATGTGCTTTCCTCTTACTCTTGGAGAGATAAATGGCAAATAATCCTACAGAAGTTAGGATAACTATTTATGAAGCTGACTAGCGTACTGGTTACACCTCTGTCTGAGGGTCCTTTCCTAAAGCAGATATGTAATTATTTTTTGGACTCCTACTCCAACTGTTAAGGAATTAAAATAAAGCCTCCCTGGCCATACTGATACTCACAGACAAATAAAATGGGAACATGTCTGAACATCTGGATCTGCCTTGGTGCCCATAGAGTATCCCCACTTCCACCAACAAAACCACTCCCATTCCGATACAGAGAATTTCTATGAAAACTAGCAAGATTGCTACTTTGAATCACCACATTCCCTGAGACTGAGATATGTTCCCTGAGAAATTTTAATAGATAACATGGCCCTCCTCAAAACACCAGGGCTGTGTGTGAAGCACAGATCAGGGCCACCAGGATGATATCTTTGGCTTTCTGATGTTTTTACATGCCCTTTCACAAAACCAGTGATGTTGAGAGTCTCTTATCCCTTGTGAAATCAAAACCTAAACAGATTCCAGCCAAGGTAATATATTATTAGGTGGCATTTTGGGTAAGCATCATTACAGTCTATCTAAATAGGTGAGAAGTTTTTCCTGTTTCCACTCCTTCCCCTTGGAGAAAACAGAGGTTACATCCATATTAGAAAATTAATTGTGTGGGTCCAGGTTTGCAGGTTCAGGCCCCAGGACCTGATCACACGTGCAAGCTGGAGCGCTGCCATAGCATGGTTTTGCTCTGAGTCACTAGCCCTTCCCCAGCAATTCCTGGGAGCATTTCAGGATTTAGCAGGATTTGTCTGGAGGCTGATCGCATGTGTCCAGCCTGGCTCCAGGGCTAGGAGAGGACATTGATGAATAGGCTGGTGGCCTGATGCCCTCTAATGTGGATATACCTAAAAGTCTGCATTTCTGTCCTAGGGTTATCTGTGAACTATGAGCAGCCCAGCAGGGAAGGAGAATGACAAGCTCACACAGTACCAGGTTACAGTCAAAGGTAGCGTCACCTTAGAAGACAATCCCATGGAGTTTAGGTCACTAAGGTGATGTTAAATGTACTACAGCCCTCACTATGGGCAGGAACTGCTTAATAACATGGGTCGTACATTGGCTAGCCACAACAGTCCCATCTTGGAGTATCATGGAGCAGGCCCATCATGGAGCTATTTTCACCACCACAGATCCCCAATGTATGTTCATATAATATCCTCCTATGGACACATCAAAATTCTCAGCAGAGGATAGAGGGGGACCCTCTCTTTCTGGGCTAGCGGGTCCTGCTGTCCCCTTGGCAGCGCACTGCTGCAAGGCCAGGGAGCCGTAGGCCCCTGGAGCCAAGCATCTGGAAAAACCTTCCACATGTTTTCCTCTACTAGTGGCAAATTACAGCTTGCACCCTCTCAGCTGCAAGGGACAGGTAGCCAAAACAGTACTGTGTGCTTTGCACTGCCTTGCATGCCCAGAGCAAGGGCACCAAGCTCATTGCCCTACGGAGATAGAGAAGTAGCTGTGCTCCAACGCATCCATGTGTCCCGCAGGAAGTCTGCCTCCTGGGACAGGACAAGAGGCAGGACGGGAGTGGGGACCAGCCTGTCCTGGCCTCCTGTGCTGCTTGCGAAGGCACCCTCTGCCCTTCCTGTCCTCGCTCCGTAAAAGAAAGGTAGGGGTATTCAGCTATTACCAAGATCTGTGAGGAATCAGAGCAGAGCTAGCTGGGGATTTCTAAGTGAAGAAGATGTTTTTCAGGAAAACCTATATTCCTTCCACTGAAAATGCTGGTGGGAATGTGCAGGTTTTGGTAGGAGTCTCACACGCAGAGGTTTCCAAAGCCCAGGACTTAACGTCTGGGTGAAACCAGAGCAGAAGACACAAGCAGCAAGGGAGCTGGGACGTGGGTAGTGCAGCTCCCGCGGGGACCTCGCCTCCCAGGCGCCCGAAGGCTGGTGCTTCCTCTCGTGCTCTGTCCTTTTACAGCTTTCCAAAGCTATTCATGCTGCAGAAGGGGAACATCCCTGGATTCTTGGCAATGTTTTAGGCGGGGGAGCTGTTTTACACTCAGCTTGAATGATGAGGTGTTTGTACAGTATCATACAAATGAAAATTTTTAGAGAAGCTTTACATATGAAGGCAAGGCTTTACCACAACACGTATGGAAATTAGGTGGCCAGCTGTTGCCTGATCCCCTTCTCCAGTTTCAGAAATCCTGTTCCTTGCTAAGAAAAAAAGAATATATTTGAGATTTTGCTTGAAAATAGACCCAGGATTTAAATGGGAATGTGAATTATTCCTGATGCCCTTAAGGAAATCATCTACTAGATTCCAGTAAGGAGAGATGAGACAGACCTTTAATTTATAATAAAAATATACAGTGCCATCAGGACAGGGATGCCTGGAGATGATATAAATCTTTGATGACTAGTTGACATTGTATATGGTATGTGCCTTGCCTCTACTAACATATCACATCCATCCAAGGGGCTATCATAAATTTTACAAGTTTAACATTCTCTTGATCCTTTTACTTACAAGTACTCAGTGGAATGTAACATTAATCCAAGTATATCCAGCGTTGCTATTTATAGCTCTGAACCTATCAGGATTTTTTTTTTTTCCTGGAATCTTGGAATAATTCAACCCAATGAAAACAAATCATCTTTCATTTAACACTTTTAACTACTGGGGCTGTGAATGTGGAAACTATCTTACTTTCCATATCTCAGATGATACTGAATTCCAGCATATAATTTATTTTCAGAGAGAAAGAAAATTACCCAATCTACAAGCAGCCATAAAGAGACTTGCCTGGCAGAAATTAATACACACCTTTGGTCACTCTGAGTAAATAATGGATCAAATCAAGCAATGTCATAAACTTTGCAAAGTCATGCCCGATTTTGGCTGTAACTCTGTGTCCACATCAAAGCTGGGAAAAGGCATGTGTCTATAATTATCTCCTTCTTCCACACAGATTTAGTTCATTCACCTGTTGCATTTGTCACCAAAAGAGAGGCTGGGCTCTTTACAGAAGGAACTCTCACTTTACTGGTGGCATGTACAGTGCCCGGCATTATAGAAACCCTACCTCCGCTTGGACAGAGGTCTTTAAGGCAGAATTGCAATATAAATGATAACTATAATTTGAATTCTTGCCTTCCTTCCTCTTGCTTGCGTGCACACACACACACACACACACACACACACAGTCTCTCCAGGAGTCATTAGCAATGCCTCAAGAGACTTGATGCTGGCATAATCTATGCTAGCTTTATAATGATTAACAAAATTTACCTTCAAATTCCTATTGATTTATATTTGTACCAGAAATAGACCCTGGGCAGACGTTACTGGAATATGGTACATACGATTATTCTTGCCAGGGGAAGATAAACAGAACCAGAAACTTGGAGCACAGACACGAGAGGAAATGAGGCCAGGCAGCTTGCAAAAAGATGGTTTGGGAACACGTGCTGTGCCAGCCCAACCTCTGTCCTCTTCCCAGGCGTTGTCCGAGCACGCACAAAAAATGTGCACATGCCTCACTGCCCGGACCAGCACCAGGCCTGGAGCTCAGTCAAGAGCTGCCTCCCTCAGTTGTCATTTATTTAACTTTGCAGGGGGAAGGCTGGTGGTACAGCCCACCTCCTTGGCCATGAGATGGGGTGATAAGGAGACCACGACTTCTCTCAACCTCATCTTTTATTCCAGGCCTGTTACACCAGGAAAGACGCACAGGCTCCTCACCTGAGACAGAGCACATGGGCTCTAGTACATCAGGGTGCACCTTATCAAGATGCAAACACGACCATGAGCGTTTCAATGGGTTGCATGGTGGTTTCCAGCACCAACTGGTTCATCTTCCCAGTACCGACTCCGCAGCAGTAAGGGAGCGAGGCGGCATCAAGCTGCTGAGCCTCAGCTCCCCCTGCTTGACTCCATCTCTTTAAGCTGGCAGAGGAGCAAACAGGCAGAGAGGTCGCAGCTTAATGCATGGAAATCAGAGCCACAGCCATCTGGCATGTGCTCGTCTTGCCATGGAGGAGCAGAGCTCTGCTCACCCCCAAAGCACCGCAAGAGATATTTTACCATTACTGGCAAATTAGGACTGAGGTAATTTATTCTAATCGAAACAGCTACTGCGAGATCCCTGTAGCCGTGTTCCTAGCGCAGTAAGTGCAGATCAGCTATCTAGGGAAATATGTAGTTTCTGATTAGGAAAGAAGAGTTGAGCAGAACTGAGATCAGTAGCTTACTGCTATGTTAGAGCAGAAACTAGGGATTTTTGTTTTTCTTCCTTTTTCCTGCGGGTGAATAGTATTAGATGGTACATTTATCTGTAAGGATAAAACTGCTTCAGGCCTTTTTGCCTCATGTGCATTCCAATATAGGGAGAACCAATTAATTTTGAAAATCCAATAAGAACATCCTTTATCAGATAAAACATCCCCAGTGTTTTGAGATAAGGATTTATTTCAGCAGTTTCAAAGTTCTTATTCTGCCCTTCCCCAGTCTGAGGGTTGCTGGACTATGTGATTTGGTCATAAATTGTGCGAATATTCAGAGCAATTTTAATTAATGGAAAATTTGCATCTTAATGAAGGGAGTGATGGAGCCCTCCAGCAACAGAAACAATTGCATATTGTCCTGATGAAATAGCACTAAGATCGTTGTGGTGAAGGTGCTTGGGCTGGTTTGCAATTGATTCAGAATTCTTCTCCTGGGCCTGGGAGGTGGCAGCCCAGCTCTGCCCACAGTGAATGAGCAAAGGTGCAGTGCCCAGGGAAGGTGCAGCTCCTGGGGCCCTGCTGGTCTGCACAGGTTCCATCAGGTGTTAGCAGCTTTATCTACCTCTCAGTTGAGAGGCAGATTTGCCTGAGGGGCAGAGAGTGGAAAGAGGAAGGACCTGAGACCTGCTTTCTTTGTTCTTTTGGGCACTGGGTCCTGGCTGCTCTCTGGGAGCACCCAGTGATGCTTCCTTAGCACTGGAAATACACGAGAAGCTACTCTGCACTCTTTTTCCTTGATGCTCCAGATTTGCTGCCCTAAACAACACTAAATGGCAGCTTAGCTCAATTTCTTGATTCAAATCAGCATGGAAACACAGAAAATTGCTTTCACCTTTTTTTGCAATCCGGCCCCCCCCCGCCCCGCTCCAGTGAAGCAATTTTCATATTTTCCAGATGATAATCTGCGTAGCTGCATTTTGATATGTAGGACTTGCTGTTGAAGCTTTGAAATTGTACTGCAACTGGCAATGAACCAAAAGGGCAGTCATTCGAGTGTTTTATATTTTGGGGAACTGGTTTGAGCATGCATTCCTGAGAACAGGGCCAAGGCACCAGAAAATATTTTTCATCCAGAAATTATTTATAAAGCATAGAGGAAGTATAACGTGACAGGAAGCATTAAGACTTTCCAGGCTGTTGAACAGAGAGGGATACAATGTCATTTCTTAGCAGGTCTTGCTGGTTCACAGTACATTTCATGAATTTCTCTTCTCCAAACACTTTATAGTAAATAACAACTGAGTGGCCTGGTATTTCTCCATCAGGACAGAGAAAAGTAAAATTTCAATAAAACATCAGTGAGCTCTGGAGAAACTTGTGGTCTTGTGACTGATTTCGGATCATCTCAATCAGAATTCAGTCTTAATCACTCTTTTCCCCTACACATTTACCCCAATGACAACGTGCACTCTTAGCCAAGTCCTTAGAAGTCCTTATTGTACACCATTCATATCACATACATTTGGAGTCAGTATAAATGGTTCTGCCTCATTTTCCCTGCCTCACTCTACCTTGCTAGCAAGCAAAGCACTGGGAATCAGATCTCCTCAAATGCTTATTCAAATCCAGAGCATCAACTACCAGAAGAAAGGGGACAGGAGCAGCAAGAGCAATGAAAGCGCAGTTTGTCTGCACCGCCTTCTGAATACCACCACAGAAAAGCTATTTAGTAAATCTCCTGAAATGACACCAGAATGAGGTTTACACTGCAACATCTGGAAGGGAGAGATTTGGGCAGATGTAGCCAACCACAGCAATGTGTTTTTTCTACCCGCCCACCTCTTTATGTCCTGGCTGCACTGCAGTGGCTAAAACTCAGCTTCTCTTACTCTGCACAGTAGCTCTCAAGTCCCTACTCTGGTTTCTATGGTCCTGACCTCATGTGCAGTCTGCGTCTATACTGATATTATCTGATCAACTCCTGTGTATTTTTGCAGCTTCCCTACTGCCTCTGCCTCTTTTTTCCCACTGTAGGAATTGCGGTACATTACTTTTTGTTGTCATTACACTGTCAAGTGCCATCTTGAGACAACCTGCTTGCCTCATATAATCTGTACCTTGGTAATCCTTCCTAAATGGTGATTTGTGCAGCCGCTTGCAAACAAGAGCATGCTAGAAAGGTGACAGAAGAGCATGCAGATAAAACAGCACTCCTGAGCTATGCCTATGACACAAACGGCGTATATTGCCATGAAATTTTGAGTGGCCTGCTCTGAAAACCTCTCCTGGACCTGAGTTTTTGTGTGTCTGTGTTTAGAAAAAAAAGTGCTAGGCTCCTGTGACTGTGTGCAGAACTCCAGTCACCCAGAGACGTTGAGACCAAGCAAATCACTCCAGGGCTAGGAAGGCAGTTGATTTGGGGGTCTAAATTCTGCTCAAGTCCTACATTAAATTCTTAAGGGAGGACTTTTTTTAAATGGGAATTCTATTTAGATTATCCATGTTTTTGCTCCTCATTTCTTTCTTGTTCTTGCTCTATTCATACAAGCAAATTCCTATTTTTATTATGTCCTAATTGTTATTTCATATCTGTCAGATTTAACTTGGCTCACCTCTCAGCAGTTCTCATTTTATATCACTCTTTCCTGAGCTGTCTCATAGCTGCCTCTATTTGTCAGTCTTTTTTTTCTAAACATCATTAATTTTCTACTTACTCCTCGTACTACCCTTCCCTCCATTTTTGAAAAGCTCATTCCGGATAATTTTAGGATCTTTGACTTAAAGAAATCCATCGCCTCCACTCTCCATCCTCTAGGGTCCTCAGTCCAGATGGCTTTGTTAATTTCCTTAATTTCTCAAAATTTGTCTTTTGAATATTAATAACTTGGTCAATGGATATACTTCTGTTTATCCTTTTTGCAACTTAAATGGAATCAACTTACGGTGATGTAAACCAAGGCCATTCTCTCTCAGCAAATCAGTTCTCTCTCACAGCCAGAGTATGACTAACATAAGAGTCAGTATGTCCAGTATGGCCATTAGTCAATGAAATCTAAAGCAAGGACAAGAATAAGGGCAACTCCTTTATCTCATAGCTTTGTCTCTGCAAGTGTAATGAAACAAAGGGAGAGGGGAGAGGGCTCTTCTTTCCAGGTCCTCTGAGAACCAGATGAGGCTCTGAAGCATAAGGCCAATTCTCTACATTCTGACTTGTAGAAGTATAAATTCTGTTAAGTTGAAGGATCATTTAAACTGTGCATCAAGATTCTCAAAATGGCAATCACAGAATAACCAACAGAAACATGTAAAGAGTAAAGAGTAGCCACATGTCTGGTTGGAGAAGAGGGGACTAGCTTTTGTAAAAATATTGTCAATATGTTTGCCTGTCAAATATAAAATTTGAGCTTGAAAAAAAAAAATCTGTAAATGTCACTAGTTCTGAAGGATCGCTGTGCAGAAGATAATAATACAATCACATTAACTCATTTGTAATGCATTTCTTCAACTTAAAATAAAATGTCCAACATTTAGAAATTAAAGAGACTACCAGAAGAGGAAACCCACATAGGAGCTAAAAGTTAGCTTTTGATTTGTGAACCACAACTAGCAATAAAATTTCTTAGGGAGAAGAAATTGGCTTTCTTTCAAGGAGATAAAAGGATATCTGAAAAACAACAACAAAAAAAAAGACCAAGCTGGTGTTCAATTACTATTAAGGTTGTAGGAGCTATCTTTTTCCCTATAAACAACCATGGTGGAATACGGACAACCAACTTCTCTAAAGAAAAAAAAGTTCTATTGCACTTCTGTGAATATTGATCATGATTTTTTTTTTCTAACCAGCTCTCACAGAAGACATGATCACTCCCACTGCATGTCATAAATTAGCGCAGTAGAGCACTCATGACAGTCTTCTGACAGGGCCATTTTTTAAACTATAATAGGTAGATCTCCTTAGCCTCTCCTCCAGTCTTGTCATAAATCTGTCACACCAGCCCCTGGGTTTCCATTTCAGCCTACACACACCTGTCTTATGTCCTTATACTTTCTCTAATATAATTTATTTGTGCATAGCAGTTTTTCTCGCAAGGATCTCACAGCCTGGGAGCACAGCATCATACCTGCCCATATCTGAGCGTTGCCTTTCAGCTCAGCTTCACCTGGCAGCAGGCTGAAAAGTACCCTCAAGGTTGTACTGCCCAGAAATTGTCAGAAATAGCCCAGCAAGCTGTGCAATAAGGCACACTCCTGCACTCTCCTGAAGGCCCTTCTGTGGGTGAGTTTGCCATGGCAGGGAAGTGATCCTGGAAGAATGAGGAGCCGAGGCTGGTAAGTAGCCACTGGTCCTTGACTTCAGCTCCTTGAGGTGTGATCAAGACCATTACCCTCTATTGATCTCACAAGAGTATCTGTACTTTCTGTTCACTTTTAAATTGGGGAACAAAAAAAAAAAAAAAGGCCACATTCCTTTCTGATCCATGCTCCCTCAGGAGGAAAGCAGGATTCAGCTCCATCTCTTCCTCCATATTCACCCTCTAAAATATTTACCATCTCTATCTGTTCTTATTTCTGAGTCCAGGCAACTACACAGCACAACACAATATATTAGATAGCTCTAAAAATGTACAGTTGCCCAAACTGAGCTGATGCCCCTCAGGGCATAATTGTTGTATTTTACCTATTTTTTATCATCGTGTCTTCTTTGGGGCACAGCCAAAGTTCCTGCCATAATAAGGCAAGTTCAGAAATTTATGATTTCCTGACAGTTCCCCCTCATGCCTCTTGCAGGACTGACACCACGCTCCCTGTAATTCCTGCTTTCCCAACCCCATCCTTGTCACGTCCCAACCTGCCTGGGTCTGGAAGCCCTCACCAGCCTGCTGCTCCATTGAGGATCCCAGCTTTTCCACACCTGCATCCTAAGCTCCCCCCACATTTTTTCCAGTACATGCAAGCCCAGGAGAGCTGCTGTGACACCCCAGCTATGCTGCCAGACCTACAGGGCACAAGATGTGGAGCCCTTGCAGAGGCTCCAAAAGCTGCTCAAAGCATGACTGTCTCCTGCACATAGACCCACGCTGATCCTTTTGTGGGGCTGTGATCTCCATCTGCTCTGACACCCCACATGCAAGATGCCATCCTTTGGCACAACCTGCCATCCAGCCACCAGCTATGGCTGGTAACCAACCTGCCTTTGTTGTCCCATGCTCTAAGCCAGCAGGCACAAGGAGGAAGGACCTGTCCTTTCCCACCCCATCAGCCTCGGGCTGCCTGGAGAGGACAGCTGAAGATGTTCACCAGCAAGGGGAAACCTAAGCCTGGGCTCAGCTCTGAGTCCTTCTCATCTCCTCTGCAGTCTGGGCTGTGGTTGGACAAGGCAGAGATCACAGTGCCCTTGTTAATGCCTGACTGGGAGTCACCCTTGTAAAACAGCGCCTGTACCCACTTTAGAGAAGTCAGAAAGTTCTCTAAATTATTCTGAGAGCTTTTTTTAGTTATTCATAGCCTTAGGATTGGGGGAGAGCATGAGGAAGAGAGCGCTGGGCCTCTGTCCTCAGGTTTCCCAGCTCCCCTCATTGTTCACGAGACCCAGCTGAATGCTGAGACTCGGTTTATCCCCCAGGAACATTAGCACATATTTAATTCAAATATTTTCTATGTAGCTTGTAGCTTGTATTTCACCTGCAATATAGCGAGCTTGGGTCATTTATGGCATCCTGCTGTATGGGGTAGTTTAGCGCTTGGACTGTCAAGCGGTACCATGCAAACACCCATGGGTATGATTTCTCTTTATCCCTTTACATACTACCCTCTTTGAATCCATCCCCCCTAAGAATGTGTTTCTCATATTGCATTGCCTTGGCCCCTAAGTCAAGTTTACTTGAACAGACAGTTACAGCTGGGAAGTTCTGTCTCTTTGGACAGCTGCTTGTGGTTGCGCCCACCCCTCCTCTCCAAAGCGTTGCGCTGTGTCCAGAGAGAACCACATCAGCCTGGGAGGGACCCAACAGCAGCAGAACCAAGGCATCATCAACAGAAACGGGAGCAGAGCACAGCCCCAGCACAGTGGGTGGTTACACAGAGAACCGTGTGATGAATCCCACTAGTCATGTGTGGAACCATTGAAAGTCACCAGTGAGCAAAGAGGCTTCCTACAGCATGGAGAGATGAAGACCCTGGGTTAGAAAAAGCTGCACATGTGGGATGTTGTCTTGTCACCCAGGCTGCACCTCCTCTGTGCGCTCTTGAAGCTCAAGGGAGCATTGCTTGGCTGAACTTGTAAGACCTAGATACGCTTGTGGCATTTATCTGTACACGGAGCACAGATACTGGCATCAATATAAGGAGTTTTTGTCTCTTGAAGCTGAATAGTCCTAGATATCTTTGCAAATAACTGAACCCTTCCAAGGGTGCAGCTTATAAGTGGCTTAACCCAAGTGGTTGGGCTGCCATGAAAGCCACAGTCCTGCCCTTCCACCATGTTCCTATACTCTCTTCTTTGTTATTTTGCCACAACTTCTGGAAGTTTTGTGAAATAACTTTGTTCATCCTACTGAAAATAGTTTTGTTTTCTTTTTTGTTTTTTTTTTTTTTTTTTTTTGAGTGAAAAATAATTTCTCAGGAAGTTACACCCCAAAACTTGGGAATGTGGGAAATCCAGATCAGGAGCATGCTGTGAATGTGTCTGCTTGGCCTCTTCACTAGTGGGGAAGGGTGTAGACATTGCCACGTCCTGGAGATTTCTCTAGATGAAGCAGTGAGGTGTGGTCTCTGGTGAGATGAGGAAATCTCTTTCTTCCTTTTCATTGTTGATACTGCAGACAACAGTATATATGTGCAGAATGGGGGCTTATAAGAGCTTTCAATCTTAGCTGAAGCTTTACATTCCAGCTGTCACATTTTTACTTGTTTACCTTGGAGCCTGGCTTCAAGGAATATGATAGAAGAGATAATTGGAGCAGAGTGGCTGCCAGCAAAGGGAAAAAAATGTTTCAATAAAAAGGATTTTATTCTGCTAAGGATGCTTATAGGAACAAATGAGACCCTTGGGTGCAAAACAGAAATAATCCTAAGCATCTCTCTCATCCATGTGCCTCCCCTGAAACAGGTTTCATATCGCACACCGCATCGCTGCGCACGCAGATTTCTATCAGCTTCTTGATGCCTCTCCATGTTGGGCCCCAGGAGCTTTTGGGGCCAGGCTGTTGAAGAAGCACCACGAGTTGGATGAGTGCAATAGCTGGGGATGAGGGAGGATCCAGGCGTCTGCCTCGCAGGGACCTGCGTCCCGCTGCTCCCTCTCGGGGTACAGTCGCGCATCAAGACACAAAAGGTTTTCAGGTTGTCCAAGGCCAATCCTGGTAGCCTGGTTGTGACCATGCAACCTGAGGCTATCTATAAGGAAAATCTTCTGAAGTAAATGCTGTGTTTATGTGAGGAGTCTTCTCTGCTTTCTTCTTCATAAAGGCAGGTACATGGAGCCTGATTGCAACAGCAAATTCAAGATAATGATCAGTAAAGACTATATTAATGGTCCATATTAAACCTTTGCTACTAATTGCTGCATCTCTGCATCCCTTCAGTAGCTAGACCTCCAAGATGGCTGAGCTATATTAGTTGGTCCATTCAAATGCTCTAACCAGCTCTCAAAAAAGTCACTTAAATAGTATCTTCAAATATTGTGCATGAGAAATCCTTGGCACTATTGATTCTGGTTATTACCCTTAAATGGAGTTTGAACTTCAGAGGAGATCTGGCCACTTAAATGAGCTCTTCCACCCAGAGTTTGAAATCCCACATGAGAACCTTGTGTCTTGCAGCAGTGGTGGGAGACGGGAGGCTCTGACCGGCTGATGAGCATCCCTGGTGATAGACATGTTAGCGGGCAGCTTGTCTCAGCCTGAGCAAACAGCTCCTGTTTCTAGCAAGCTATTAAAGAGTTGTTCCATAAATAATCCTGGATCACAGAGGTAGGATCAGCCTTACCCTGGTAGGATCAACCTTCCCCTACCCCACTGCCACAGAGAATGATCCTGCGCCAGTTCTCTGAAGACTTTTACCTGTCTTGAGGCTGCCTAAGTTGGGGCAGCTCCATGGGGTAGGACTGGGATTGTAGCAGGACAGATCCTTCCCACCACTCATTGTGACTTGGAGCCAGTCATGGCTTTTGAGCCATCCCACCATGCAGGAGGTCAGCAAACTGATGTGGTTGCAAGCATAACCTTGCCAGAAAGGGTATTTTCAGGTCTCCCTGGCCTGTCTTGCTGCAGAAGCACCCATA
This sequence comes from Nothocercus nigrocapillus, assembly GCA_013398345.1. Lineage (NCBI taxonomy): Eukaryota > Metazoa > Chordata > Aves > Tinamiformes > Tinamidae > Nothocercus > Nothocercus nigrocapillus. Next base: position 83,024 of record WBNA01000232.1, on the reverse strand, counting down.
CCAGCACAGGGATCCAAACTGCCACAGAGCTGCTTAAGGCAGATTTAAGGTCATGTGGCCTTCGTCATTGTGATTGATATATGAATCTGTAAGTGCCTGGCTGAACCTGCACAGCTGATGAGGAAAAGCAGATATAGTACTTAGGTTAGGTAGCCTGCAAGCAGTGACTGCATAGGAAGCCAGAAACTGCTTCTGTCTGATTCATCGCAGTTAGTCTGTGTTTTCTTGCTCTAAAAATCTGTCTTAGCCTGTAGAGGTTAAGCTAAACCCTTCAGTTTTGCTATTTGAAAGTGACCCTTAGGAGTTCAGTGACTTCACTAGTAAATTTAAGTATTAATTCTCACTCCTTTTCCTCACTCCTTTTTCCTCACTCCTCCTCCTCACTCTCACTCCTTTTCCTCCTGGAAAAGTGGTTCATGACACTAATATTACCATGACCTTCTTCAGTGATAAATGCCTTTTACAACAGCTATGCAAGCGAGTTTGGCTTGCTAGCATATTGCAAAGTATGACATGATCAGCAAAGTTTCTTCATTTTCATTGAGCAGTCAAGAAATTAAGGACTTTTTAACATGAGATTTGGCATTTGTTCCTTAGCAGGAGGTAAAAAAACAAACAACAAAAAAAAAAACAGAACACTGATAGTAAGCATATATTTGCTTTAGCTTAATGTTGTTATTATTTTCCAGTCACTTTTTTATTGCTGAATATTTCCTGTACAGGATTTCCACCAGACTCATTACATATACTTGCCACAATGTAAGGGTATTTCCATCCTTTACTCAATACAAATGCTCACACACAGAGCTAATCTGTTTTTTAATGCATATTGTGCTGTAGCAAAATTACATCTAAATAATCGTGAGAGCCATTTAATCAAGGTTTAAATATTTCAGAAACATTGGAAATGCCTTTTGATTTCATTTTCTTAAATATTCAACAGACAGATTCTCCCGTCAGTGACATGCACGAATCCTGAATTGACCTCTCTCATCATGCTGCTTTGATTTCACTTTGCCAGTCCAACACAGTGCCCATGTGCACAATAGAAAAGTTTGTCAAAGAACTTTGATTTATGCCAGATTCAGACTGCTCTGACTAATGTCATGCTAGGGGTGACCCTCCAGGATGCCTATGACTTGGCAGTCACTCTGCTGTGTTGTTGAAGGACCTCAGTGTCCCACCATGTGTCTTCCAGGGCTTGGAAGGGGAAATCAGCCTTTTTATATCCCAGTCCTACCTGTAGGGGCTACCACAGAGTCTTCTCTCTGTTCTTTTTGGGCTGCAATTTGGATTATGAAACAAAACAAAGAGCAAAAGCTGGGAAGAATGCAATGATTCTCAAATAAAAATTCCTTCAATGTCAAGCCCAGTGGGAGGTATTTGTAGAGTGCTTTTAATGAGAAAGAAAGCATGCAGCTTTTGTTAAAACACTTTTTCTCCAGGTAACCACAATAATAAAATGGCTACCAGAGCTGGCAAGACTCAAGCAGTCCCAGCTGAAAAGCAAGAAATTGTAGGGACCTGAATTTACACCTTCAATGACAACCTTGTGCACGTGGATTGGGTGCACCTAAGAAAGGCTAAGGGCTTGCCATGGTGTTTCCCACCTCAGACTGATTCTTGAGATTAAAAAGAGGCTGCCATCTCACTGCTGTACAGCCACCCTAAAAAGGAAAACCACAAACCCAGGCATGAAACAACAAAGCGTCAAGGAAGAGCGCTCATTTGTGCCTTATCCAGACAGAGCTGGCTACTGATGGAGTCCAAAGGGGTGGCAGAAATGCCCCTGAGGTTGGCATCTCAGTTTATCAGCTTGGATTATCTCTGTGCAAATCCCACAAAGCAGAGAGGATTCCTGCACTCCATTTTGCCTGTGCTTTGCTCAGCTCTGAGCCTGGCACCATGAGGGCATCACATCATGTGTTATGACTCGAGGTGCCAGCACCAACCAAAGCCGCCTGCTTTGAGAGGAGATACCTGAAACCACAGATCCAGAAAGACATAAGGTTTTGACCAGGTGGGCTGAGCCTTTTCAAGTGCAAAAAGATTAGGTTAGAAAGAAGAGGTGGTGCTGAAAATAAGACAAATATTGGTAGATTGAAAGCCACTGGGAAAATCTTGTTGACTTGGACAAGAGCAAGGGAGGACTCAGCAGCAGCAGGATTTGAGGAGATGCTTCAGGCCTAGACCCTGCTTCAGGCAAGGGTGAGAGGTGACAACAAAGGCTCCCCAGAGGTCCCCTCCATTCTGAATCACCCTGGGACACTAAGAACATGTTTTGAATGTCCTTAGAAACTTTCTTGAATTTTTGAAGTTTCTTGAAGAAACTCTTGGGATGAGAAATATACCATTGACACACACTCACCACATCTTTGAGTGAGATTTGAGTGAGATTTGAGTGAGTTTGAGTCTCTTTTCTGAGACTCAGAATATCTTCATTCAGCCTCTGGCAACACCTCAGATTTTCAGAGTGATGCTGAAAATAAAACCAGAATATTAGAGCAGTCAGCCTAAATGTCCCTTTAACACAGCATCCTTTCTTTGATGGGATCTAAAACAGGTACTGCTCAACCAGTAATCCATGTGCTGTCCCAGTGCCCACACGTAGAACAAGGATGAGAGTCATTCTTTCTTCCTTCTCCTGTTTGTCTGTCTGTAAAGCAGAGAACTATTTTTAACATGTGTTTATATAGCACCTAGCAGAAGAAGCCCCAGGTCGCAGCGAGTGGCTGGTGCAGACAACTGCACATTCATCTCTTTCCTCTCTCTTCTGAGTGGCAGTGGGCACAGGCCTTGAAAATGCTGTTTTCCATAACCTAATCTCCTATGCCCTATCACTGAAGAGCAAACCCTGGAGAATAAGCTCAAATAATATATTTTTTTATGAAGCTCAGAAATACATTTCCACTCCTTCTTGGTTTTCAGGGCAGCTTTATGAAAGCCAAGAGCTGGCATCCTAATCAGAGGGTAGTATCCCCTCTGCAGGTTCATAGTGTGGGTCACACACTTCTATTTGAGGTTATAGTTCTGCCATATTCCTGCTTGATCTACCTATAGTTAAAGATACAGTGAGGGTGGGCAAGGCTGAATAATAGTAATTAAAAGACAATCAAGAAAAGAATTTTGCATAGTCTATGAGTCCTTTGTAGACAATAGTCAGATCTATACGTAAATGTATATACACATCTTCTGATTCAATCTGTTCTTTCACATCTGTCAAGTATCTATCCAAGGGAATTCTTCCATATAATCATGAATCCATGTGGGTGTAATCTTCATAATCTTGTAAATGATGCTCTGGATTCAATCTCCAGGAATGCAGGTCTCCAAGAGGACAAATGTGGCTGGAAACAGTAAGGACATAATTCTTTATAATGGGATAGGAGAGATTTTTGTCCAATCCAGATGATTGTTTATGAAGTGGAAGCAGACATCCTTGAGGGGACAATAAGATCGTTTATCATCTGGCTGCACAAGGCTGAACGGTTAGTGTCTTCTCAATCATCTTCCTAATATTTCCAAGACGAAAGCACTCCCCATATGAGCAACAATTTTCTTCAAATGTTAGCTATTGTTATTGGTCCTTTTGCCAGTTGAATCTATAATTACATAAACGGTTGATTCACAGAACCAGGAGGAGAACAACATGTGCAGAACAATGTTATGTAACATTAGAAAGAGTTTGCACACTTCTGTGACTCTAGCAAACCACTTCAGCCTGTTTTGAATTCTTCCACAGGATTATCTGATGGCTGCATGCAGCTTGATTCATGACAGTGATTAGAGAGTAGCTGAACAACCCCTGAAACAACTCCTTGCTATGAATAGCCATTGTGATCGGACATGAACAATGGCACAAGATGCAGTACATTCTTCTCTGTGCTTTAGAGACTGATGCGCAGATTAAGCAATTTAAAAATAAAGCAGCAGTATTTCTGGGACGTGGAAGTGACTTTGCAATACTTTTCCTCTTGTCTTTGGAGCATATTGGTTTTGTGTAAGTGCTTTTGGCTTCAAAATGCTGCTCTTTTTCCTCAAGTCTGTGCTGTAATTATAATTCCGCCTTTAAATCTGAGTACATTTTGTAGGTTTAATAACCATCAGTAGAAATGACAGTGATTACAAATATGTTGAGTGTTCAGAACTAAAGGAAAAAAATACACAAAAGCTGAAAAATGCCATCACTCACTCAAGATTTTTTTTTGGAAACAATGCAGGCAGAAATGGGCAAGCTTTCCATAGCTATAAACATCACACTCACAGAGCTTATATTTTTTAGAATACATGCCTGATAACCATTCTTCTGAAAGACTCTGGGCAGTGCTAAAGAAAGAGAGCACAAGTGATCTGGGAAATATCAAAATATTATAATCTGTTATGGTGACACACGGCTTTTCTTTACGGCTTGCAAAAATATACTTGAGATTCCAGATGAACTCTCCTGCAAGAATGCATGTTTATTGCAAATGGAGAGTGCTCAGGGAAGTATTGCTAAACGATTTGGCAATGGATCCTCGTAATCAACTTGGTAACAAGTTATTTTAATGGCATTGTATATCCTGTCCTGACTGTCATGGTGAAATGTCTCAGGGAACAGTGTGTAACAACCACCTTACAGTCAGCCCAAATGTATTATGATGATCCGAAACACATGCAAAGTGGACACAAGACAAATTGGTAGGAATCTCGTTTGTCACGGGGAGCTCCTTGGGAGGAATTCTGCTGCAATTTGGCAATATCCTGAACACAAAGTGTTCTCAAATAAGCCCTCAGGAAGCCTGAACAAATGCTCTGTTTTCCCTACATCCTCCAAACCTTCAGAAGGATGAAGTAACTAAATTACAAATTCTGAAATTCTTGTTTTTTTCCATTCTTTCACCAGTACCCAGTATTCGGTTGGTGCACATGCACTAACATGAAGAACAAGCTCAGTTTTAGGACCTTTGCAGTTTTTTTTCCATAGGTTTCTTCTGGAGGTTCTTAGTTATTTGCTGCACTTCAGCTTATGGGGAAGAAGAGTCTGTACTTTTGCCTGACTATTGCCTTCCCAGAGCTCTCACATCTCTGCCAGTGGGGAAAACAAGGTCCTAAGCTGAAAAAAAGACAAATGCTGTTTGTCAAGACTGAGAAAAGACTTTTTTTTTTTCTACAGAATGAAGCAGAAATTTGCATCATGTCATATTAATTCAAAATTACATGTTTCTCCCCTCAAACTGCATGGTGGTTTAGGGTGAAAGGCATAGGAACCTACATCTCCATTGGACATTGGACTACTTCTCCAATGCTGATATTAGTTTAGGCTTTGATGTCAATGGTAAGAGCAGTGACCCTTATGACACGCAGCATTTTCATACAGCTGAGAGTGTAAATAAAAGTGCTATGGAAAAATCAGCTATTTTGTGACGTAGCTCCAAGCTCTGGTTCTGGAGATGCTCCATGCAAGCCAGCAGTAGAGCTCAGGCTCCAGGGTCGATGCTAGATCCACTCTACGCTGCCGTCTCCCGAAAAAAGATACAGGATCTGTCTGGCTTTCTCACTGATGTTCCCACAGGCTGTTGACAAGATCGCCTCTGCTCTCTCGGCTGGCAGCAAGCCCAGAGGGAAGACCCCCGGCACGGCGCGGCCTGGACGTGCTGGGGGAGGGAGCTGTGCCAGGCTCGGAGCCCTGAGCAGCCTGTCTGGGGCTGCCTGTGCAGCCTCGGAGCGGGAGAAGTGGGCAGACCAAGTGCCTGCTGTTCTCCCAGCTGCCTCTCTTTAAAAATGCCATAAGGCGGAATTTAGTTGCCTAACCAGTGCAACCCAACTTGTGCTGCTGAAGATGCCGTTTGGCATTTTGCCGGCCTCTGGCTGCAAACTCTGTGGCCTTCTCTTGGCTACAGCAGATGTTTCAGCTACCCTAGGGCACCTCAGATGCCGCGGGCTGCCTGCACTTCAGCTAGGAAATGAAGCCCACAACGCTCAGATTGCTGCTTTTTAAAATTATCAGCTTCAACAAGACAAGCCCAGACTTACAAAATATATTGCCTGCCAGGTTGTGTTTGTGTATGCAAGATCCAGGGTATGTGGATGGAGATATAAATATACGCCAAAACTTGAGCAAAGTTTCTACTAGGAGAGCAACAGCTCAGACGTGCTCGCCTACTCCCCTCCTCAGTCTCATATTCTAAATATGCCTTGCCAGATTCACATGGGGGACACAGCGTTTGGCACCTAGTGAAGGGAAACACAGATGTTTGGCTCCCAGCTCCTGGAATTTCTTGACCTTCTGTGGACAAAAGGGGAAAGGCCAGGGGTCGAGCAGCACTGTTTATTTTGTCGTGTTTCCAACCAATTGTTCAAACTCCCTGCGCAGATAAAGCACGGACACAGCAGCGCCGTGCAGGCAGCGCGCTCGTTTTTGCCCCTCATTGCGCTAGAAATTCCAGTCATTCCTCCAGGTTGTTGTGGGCTGCAAGGGGAAAAGGGCTCCGCTAGCCTGCAGCCTGCAGAGGAAGGACCAGCAGCCAGACGGCCGGTGTTGTCCCATCACGAGACGGGAGGGCTTTGTTTGCTGCTGCTGCTCAGCAGGAATGAAATTCTGGGCTCCAACAGGAGTCCCGTCTGCTGGGAAGCTGAGTCACGCCAGGGGCGGCCCTGCTGAAGCCACCCGAACAGCTGGGGCCTTTTCAAGCAGAACTGCAAGGGACTGAGGGGCAGGGGAGAAAGTGTCCAGTCTTTAAATGTTCAGTTCCTCATATCCCTAAGCTGTAATTTTGAAAGAAAAAGGCAGAACCACTTCTGCACAGTGAAGGGTGCCTGCTCAGCCTTAGCTACTCGGGACCCAGGTAGGAAACAGCAGCTCTAGGAAAAGCTCTGGGATGGGCACAGCCTCTTCCAGCGACACCCTCCTAAGAACCAGAAGACAACCCAAGGACACAAGCTGTCCCTTCATCACCTCCCCCAGCCCCAGCAACCATCCTGCTGCAACCCAGGCTTTCACTTCTTGGGAGGGTGTTTGAAAGCATCTGTCATTTTAGCCTCATCCTGCGCAGGGCAGCTGGCCTCCAGCTGCACCAAAGCACCACTAGCAGCTCTGCACTCTGCAACGATAGCGAGACTGGGGCATTTCATCTAAAAGGAATCTAGAATGGGAACTACATGATTTTTGTTGATGTTGTTTCTGTAATATGCTTCATACTGAAAACAAAACACCGTAATCATATCTGAAATGGTATCTTAACACGTTCAGGGTAAAGACTGCTGGTGGCATAAGGTTTTTAGGTTGGTGGTGCTAGTGCAACTGCAACCAAAATAACAGAGAGAAAAACTGCAGTCATTAGCTCAGCTCCCCACCCTGCTCTAAGGCCACCTCAAGGGCCACAATGTCACATGCACCCATCATTTGAAAATGCCCTGATTTTGTGGGATACCTCTACCACAGAGCAAAATACCAATTCCAAACTCCTTGCAGGTACTTTAGTGGTAAAAAGAGAAAGTGGCTAGAAAAATCTGCATCCTGGTAAGCCAAAGAGCATTTTGGGGAAGCTGGGGGGAGCTGTGCGTCAGCTGCAGGCTCCCTGAGGCTGCCTACCTTCTGCTGGCGCTGAGTCAGCCATCTGGCACTGTCCTAGAGCTAGGGAGATGTGAGTCAATGGCATTTTTCTTCCTTTCCCTCCCTCTGTTCCTGCCCTGGGCACAATTTGGCTTGCACAGGGCCAGTTGGGGCCCCGCATAGTAAGTGACCAAGCAGTCACTAACCATGTGGATATCTGCAGCCTGAAGGGATGCAAATGCTACTAAAGATTCAAGAAAATGCCAGCCTCCATTGTCACTGAATGCAAACAGGGTTTCTTACTTTCATTCACTTATACATTCTGTGCTGATTTAATCTCTCAGAGAAGTTGCTTTTGAGGGCTTTTATGTCCATAAAGTGATGACTTTCCGTGCTGCTCCTCTCCTTCCTCTCCCTTTTTGCAGTCCCCATGAGAGCCTCAAACACACCCTCATGGCTCACAAGACTGGAAAAAATAACCAACCATTTGCATTTCCATCCTGTCTTCACTTAAACTGTAGATTCCTCCCTGTCACTGTTCAGATGAATTTGGGCCCTGATCCAGCCAAGCATTCAAACATGCACTTCATTTTAACCATGGTTCTTGGTGGAGCAGTGAGAAGGAGATGATGGCATGTGTGGGGTTTGTCTTTTATTCTGTCAGGAACAGATGTGAAGTTTATCCCTATGTATTTGCTGATGGACAATAGCAACCACTTGCAAACTGGGTCAGTGTCCCCTGCTTGCCTAGTCACTGAGGGAGAAGCTGTACCATCCAGGCATCTCTGTTCTTGTATCTCCAATGTACACTCTTCCCTATTCCTCCTACCTCTCCTACTGGCCCTGGCAAATGTGAGAATTAGGCTAGATCTGCCCCAGCTGGTAGGCTCCCTGCCTGGGGCTGCCCTCTGCTGCTCCTTCATGCTCAAGGAGCTGTGCCAAAGAAGCAAAACAGGGTATGCTGGAACCCAGGTCAGGACATGGCATCCAGCCCCATGAGGGGGCTGTCTCCCTCATGATGGAGTGTCCCAGCTCCAGCCTGCATGCCACTGACACTAGCAGAACAGCCCAGAACAATAATCAGTGGCCCATTCCCAAATAAAAAGGGACGAGGGATGAAGCAAACAGCAAAAAGGCCTTAGTAGAAATTGGGGGTGCTCTGTGCAGAATTGCAGAACAGTTGGAAAGGAGTCCTGGACATTATCTAGTCCAAATACCCCTGCTCAGAGATCAGTCAATTTTCAGTCTATCTCACTGCCCTCTTATCTAGCCCACACTTTATCAGTTTCTCTATGTGAATGTTATGGGAGACAGTGTCAAAAGTCTTGCTAAAGCTGAGATAAACAGCATTAACTTCTCTCCTCCCTCCACCGAGACCAAGAAGGCTATCAGGTTGGTGAAGTGTGATTTCCCCTTTGTAAATCCATGCTGACTACTCCTGATCACCTTCCTGTCCTTCAGGTGTCTGGAAATGGCTTCCAGGATTAGTTACTCCGTGCCTCAAGAGGGTCTTCAGGCTCTTGTTAGATAAAGTCCAAGTGCAAACATGGTACTGCTCAGAGACAGATGATAAGTGCTGGTGCCATAAGTAAAGCAATGAGCTCTTAAAACTCATGATGGGAGTGTGGGAAGCCACTCAGAGGAGCCAGCAATCATACAAAATGATCAGGGCTATGAATCCAGGAGCTTAGCTCTAGCCTGCTGGGACTACTCTCATAACTCGAATCTTAACACATGATCTGTTTAAGGGAGATAGGAAGGGGAGAAAGAGTGCAGGGGTGCTGTTATGTATCAAGTGTACATACCACTGCCAGCAACCTGTCATTGGACAATGAAGAGTGCGGTGATGGGGCCCACTGAGTAAGAGCATATGGCATGCAGAACGAAGAGAAAGCAGTGAGGTCTCAGCTCCAGACCACCAGGACTGGTGAGCAGGAGAGAAAAATGTCTGGACCAACTCTCAAGCTGCCAGAAAAAAAGGCAGAGGTGAAGCTGTTACCCCCGGCTTCTCCCCATTTGAATACAGGGGCTGAGGGTGGCTGCTGGCGGTCAGACATCTCTGGGTTTACATTCCAGCTTCTCTTTTGGGAAGCGTGCACAGAATCCAGCATTTTGTAGTGAATGTAAAACACCAGGAACCTTGACCCACAGGGATTTATTTAGGTGCTGTCATGGTCTTTATGGTAAGACATTTTACAGTTTACATTTTACAGTTTACTAACCTGGGTTATGATTCACAGAAGCAATTAACAAAAGATTTACAGAAGATATTGGAGAACTGCCCAAATTTCTCACTGGGGTTAAGGAGAGAAGTAAAGCTTCAGGCTCACCTCTCCAAGAGCTAGGTCAGAATCTCACACCTAAGCCGAGTTCAGTCCTTTCTCGCAAAATATAGGGACGAAGAGATGCACAGAATAACAGGGCGTCGCCAGACTGCACCCATATCAATAAACTGAACAAGGCTGGTGCTTCACTCCCTTGTTGGACTCTTAGCACAGTTTTGGCCTCAGGCAGAGGACAGTCTTCTCATTTGGAAGGGAATGGATTTTATTCTTATGGAAGTAAGCTGACCATATTGGTTGGCCTCAGGGTGAGAAAACATGATCTCACACATTTTCTTTACCCATAAGTACAGATGTATCATAGGACACTCGAAATTTGTCTTAAAGAATGTGAACTATATGATATGGAAGACTAGGAGACACATTTCAACTGTGCAAGTTGTTTTAGTAGCATAAAATAAGTACACATTTAGTGAAGGGGACACTGGACGGCACTTTTCGCCTCTCTCAGGCTCATAACCCCCAATGCAGTATGGCTGTTGATAGAAGAGTTTGCTGTTTTCTGTGACATCAAGCTTTATAAAGCCCCACTCCAGAATCTGACAATCTCGTGCCTAGGATGATCTCCAGGGCTTTTAGAGCTCAAATACTTGAAGTAAATCAAACACAAATAAGGATATGTACATTACCTTCATTTTCTTATAGGTATAATTTGACTGATGAAAGTAACTTGACAGTGGGAAATACCAAACCCTCCTCACTGCCTCTTGTGGATGAAAGGCTAGACATGCTCGTGACCTTCAGACAGGGCTCTTTGGATGTGGTCTCTGAGAAAACACCTACCTTTTGAGTCTCCTTAGGATGAATCATGAGTTCCTGTGATGTGTCAAAGTTTGAAAGGTTATTAGCTTCTGCCAGAAAAAGAGATGCCAAAGAACCTTACTGACAGATGTTTAGGTTTTCAGGAATCTGGAGGACTTAAGAGGCGTTTCTGTGAATAGTACTACCTTCCAAGTGTTAGCTTTAGCTGTCGAAGGGAACTACATCCATACCCCTCTCCCTCTTTCTTAACCCTGTCAGCATGGGGTGCATTAGCCACTTCCTTATTTACCCTAGCAGCATATTTGACTCACAAACCATCTGTGCCCAGGAGAGTTTTTCTCCTAGACTAGACTTTGCCATCACCTGGGTTGAGGTAGACAGATATCCCAGTGTCCTGTATGGCCCAGAGGAGTCCAAATACTGTCTTATTACACCAGTGAACAGGGACACAGGCTTATTTTCAAGTGATATATACTAATAGTTAAAATAGTAATATGAACTCCTTGTTTCACAGAATCACAGAATGGTTAAGGTTTCATGTACTGAGGAATTTATTCCAGACAGAATGAAGCTGGCCACATGCTGAATAGAACTGCATGTAATGTCTGCCTGGCGCATGACTGAAGGAGTCAAGCATGTTGTGTCCTTGAGGCAGAAACATGACTGTTTTTTTTGAAAGAACATAATTTTCAATCCAGATAAATATACACAGACATGTGTGTGGATCACATGAAAGTGATGAGGTCTGAGAAGACACAAAGGGCAGCCAACACTTAGATAATCCTAAGTGCTGGAAGCGCATCAAGAAAATAGGAGAGAGAGACATGGGCTGTGCTTGTGGGAGAAGGGCACAGCTGAAAATACTCCCAGGGCCCATGGCTTGACCCTGAGATGAGCTGAAGCTTTGATCTTAATGGAGGACTCTCACAAGCTTTGCAAGCCCAGTGAACATCGAGTACCGAGCACATGTACCCGCTTGCAGATGTCCGCACAGCCATGCCTGCCTGCTCTTTCTCACATGGCAATTGCCCTGCAAGGTAGATCTTCTTGAAGTAGCTCCTAATTTAAGGTTTAATTCTTAACATTGATTTGTCGACTTGAGTGCTTTCCCATATGGCACATGCAGAACATATAGCACTGGTAGTAATTTCTATAAATAACACAGTCAATGACCATGCTAGTATGTTCATATCTACAATCTATACAGAAGTTCTGCCAGACAGAGCAGAGATGAAGGTAACTCCAACCTCTCACCAGTCAGGGATATCTTTATGGATATGCATGCAGCATGGATACAAAGCTCCCTTCCCCTCTTACACAAAGCTTGTTCTGCTCCCAGGCCATACTGTTAACCTGGACAAAAACTTCAGTATTTCACTGTTCCTGATTTTCTCAAGTAGTGCTTTGTTCCAAATGTACCTCCAAATAAGTCTTCTTTTTCAGAGAAGAAAACTGGAGCACTTAGAAATTATCCCTGATTTGATATGTACATGTCAGGTGGTGCTATCTAAGCAGTAGTCTAAATACTTGATCCTTTTTCCTTGGCAAGCCTTTGCATTCCTGCTTCTTTTTTTTATTATTATTTTTCTTTCTCAATGATCACCTTTGATTTAGGATTGATAGGTTTTGGCATTGCTGCTTATCCGGATCCTACCTAACCTGCAGATGAACTCTAACTCTCAATGTCTTTAATTAAAATCCATCTGCCATCCCTCCTGTCTATCCTAGCAAACACTATTATATTAAAAGAAATAACTGCAGTGGCTTGAATACATTCCAGGAAAGGGCAAGATGGTGCACTGGGAAACAACAAATGTCACAGTCTGCATAGGGAAAAAATACAAGCTTTGTTAATCACTGCCTTGTTACAAATACTGTGTCCTGGCTTGGAGAAATAGTAACTCAAGCTGAGCCGATTTCCTTGCAAGTGAGTAATGGACAATCCAGCCGGCTTGCCAGGAAATGCAGCCCCAGGGCTGAGCCATACACTGCTTCCAAGAAGAAAGGACCATATTTGTAAACATAAAGTGACAGCACACATCTTTACGAGAAGCAATTCACCATTTGAGAGGTGTTGAAACAAAGATGCCGAGCTCTGTTCACACAGAGTGAGTCTACCAAACAGGAAGGCCAAAGATGTGACAACGTCTGAATAAAATAATAAAAAAAATGTACATATATCCTCCTGTCATTATGCTGGGTACAAGACTAGTACATACTTTACGATTGTGGAAAGTCTGGCATTCTGCAAGTACTCTCAGTCAACAGATTAGAAAAGCAAAAACACTAACGAGTGAAAAGGAGAGCAGGGAAAGAATTCACCTCCAAAACACCAACCTTAGAAGAAAACAGTCTTCTCACCAGTGAGGAAAATGGATAAAATTTAGTATTTAAAGTTAAAACCTGTGAGAGACATTGATACCTCACAGAACTAAAGAAATATTGTTGTGCTTCCTCTGCTCTTGACAGGCTTGTAATTGCTGGAATTTATATTCCAGCTTAGCTCTTTATTAACATCAAAATATGTCCCTTGTTCTAGTCAACTAAAGAGTGAGCACAATCTCATTTAGGAAATCAAGGACATTGGGATTACTCAATGACTGTGACTCTTGGACCCTACTGCCCAATTCTACTTTTGGAGACCATAAGTGAAAGAAACTATTGAAGTTGGAAAAATTCAACTAACAAAAAGTCAGCATCACAGAAAATAAACCCAAGGACAAAAAGAGGACCGAAATATTTACTGCATTTCTTTATAAACTGATTTGTAGTCATCCCAGTACTATTGCTTTAGGAGAAATAAAACACTAGAATTCCTAATACTTGTCTGTCACTCTGTTGTAAAACATCCTGCTTTATTTACACTACAATAATCATCATATCAACAGTTATGTTTTATTTTTTCCCAGAAAAATGCATCCCCAATTTGGTCTCATAAGAGAAGTTGTTCAGTGGCTTCTCACACTTGCCTCTGATGCATTCTATTTTTAGGACTGTTCTACTCCTCCTTTGCTTCTCTCACTATAAATCTGGAATCACTTTAGCCCACAATGTTATTTCATAAGGTCTACTTCTCAGAATATTAATCTAATTTTAGATTTCTTTTTTTAAAAAAAAAGACAAAAAAGAAGGTGATCTACAAAGGAAAGAAAAGAACATTCATTGTTTCAGCCCTCTCAATCTCCAAAATACTCAGCCAAGTCATGCTCATTTTACTGCAAGGGTTGTGTAATCTGTGGATGAAGCTGCTTTGTAAAGAATTAACTTTAAATTGGTGAAACATGAAAGAATAGAATGCAGCTGTATTGTGTGCTGTCCAGGGACGGCTCCTCAGCAAACTGCCCATAAAAAACAGCATATGCATGTAAATGAAGCAATTCCTTTAAAAGCCATTTAGACATGACAGGACAAGCCTGCAGAAGAAGTGTTCTGTAAAAGAAGTTATTTGTGAAAGACTGCACTTTTATGCTTTCTGTTAAGTGCACATAAATATATTATTGACCTTTTGCAAAACATGGCTAGCAACATTTACTGTAGATGTGGTCACTTGGTAGTTGTATTAAGATGTGCAGACAAAACTATAACAGAAAGCCTGAGACTGCAGCCCAAGGGCCCAAAATGAAACTTCTGGAGGAAGCAATCTCAAACACATTTGAATCTGTCTCTCTCATGAAAACTCCTTTTGTCCATCTTAAAAATGGACATCTTAAGATGTCCATCTTGCCAAGTCCTTGAATCCATATTTGGGCAATAGCATTTTTCAAAAATATTGCTGGAAACGTGCCCAAGAGGATGTTGACGGAGCTCAAACATTAGTTATGTTTTGGTTAAATTAGGGAAAACAATATCCGTTCTAAACACTGCAGAAGGAAAACTTCTGGAGGCTTAAAATTTTCACCGAAATAGTCTTCATTTTTAATACACCCTAAATACAGTTAATTTGACCAGTTCCACACAAACTACCCACAATCAGGCAGTTCTCAAAGCACCCAATAGAGAGCAGCAATACGTACACACCAGCTGGAGTCGATTCCTTCCCAGACTTAATTCCTAAAGAAATCATAGATTGGCTGGTGAACTATCACACACATTTATCCGGCTGTATTTAACTGTATTTTTTCAAAGAGCCACCTTCTGCTACAAGTAGCCAATTAAACACTTGAGGGAATTCTGGCTCATTCAGGAAAAACATAGCTTCCACATTTTGTCTCTTTTGCAGACTTTTGAAGACTGCAGATTTATTTTGACTTGAATTCCTACCCAAAAGCATGTTTAAGCAGAAACATTTCAGGCAAAATGGATTTTTGGAGCTTGGGAGTACACAGAAATAATTCTGCACTCCCATGGCACAGTACAAGCAGAATTTCACAATATGGCACTAGCTTTGGGTTCCCTTTTTAGGAAGCACAGGGTGGACATTGGGAACAGACCAGCCAGCTCATGTCTTGTCCCAGATCCAGCAGCAAGAAGATGCTGTGCAGAGCCCGGCACTTTGGACCCCGGACACCTGGGCCCGCTCCCACCCACCCTCCTGCCTGGGAGCTTTTTGGGAGCTTCAGCAGTGAGGATGGGGCATTCCCTCCTGCCTGCAATAACCAATTATTCTACTAATTACGGCCTCTCACAAGTAGAAGTTCATACTGCATAAGGAGAAGAAAGACGTTTTTCAATTGAAATTACATCCACGCTGGGAGAATCCTAGAAAACCCAAACTACACTGTAAAAAGGAACAAACATAGCCCTGTTTTTTACACCTATAATCTTACCTCACTCCTTATTTTCCCCACAAAAGTCAAAAATGAGGTATTTCATAGCAGGCCAATGTTAGTTAGTTTAGTTGAAACCAAACACTATTTTTTAAAACATATTTTTGATCGAGAGAGAAAGGAAAGTAAACACATTGATTTGAATAACAGCTTATTTTCTTCCTCACTTTTCTGTCTGGCTGCACAACCAAGAAATCAGCCCTTCTACACAAATTATCAATGCAGAGCCTTTTTGGATGTGGCATCATCAGAATATATTCTCAAGCTTTCCAAAAAACCCAGGACTGTTGCCTGCTGGCATGTTTCCAGTAGCTGGGACTTTAAGAATCACAATAAACATTGGGAGAGTCGTGACTAATTTACTAGAATTGGCAACAAAATCAGAAATCATATTCCCTTGCTTTCTTCTGGTTTACATCTATCATGCAATGTTTTCTGCTCTCAGGAAATCATTTATTGCAACATTTTTTGGAAATGAATGTGTAGCATTAGTGTCCTAAGTCAATATATGAGCACTTCAATAATTGTCTTGATCTTCAAAAGCACCCAACAGCCCCTGGCTCTTTCAGAAATCAATGAGAGCCAATGAGTGCTCACTGTTTTAGAAATGAGTCTGACTACTCTTGTGCTCAACTTTGGATAGAAAGCCAAAGCGGGGGATTTGCTTATACCACATAAGTGTTATTGCTCCTTCATTTATTCTGATGTGTTTTTGAGGTGTTCAGTGTAATAAATTAGGAATTTGACTTGAATCACTTTCATACGCTTTGAAGAAACAGATCCAGATGACAACTGAAATGATATACCTCTATTCAGCAATGGAAAATCACCAATCAAAGTAAACCCATAATGCTGCTCTGCACACCCACAGCTTTCCACGTATTTTCTGGTACAAGAGAAAACTCTTTGCAACCTTGTATTTATTTGCATTGCTCGGTGCCCTTTGTGTTACTCCTACGCATGGGACTTTACAGCTTTCTTTGACAGTTTTATTGTCTTTCATACTCTGCAGCACTTCGAGGCATTGATGTTGCAGCCTGTTTGGTGGAACGGCTGGCAAAGCTCCCTTTGTCTCTCCTCAGGGAAGACCCTGAGGGCTCTAAAGCTGCTCATCAGCCTTTCTTTTCCATTTAAGGAAGAGTTGTCCAGCCTTCATCCCTAAATCTTGCCAAAGGAGCGGGAAATCAGTGCTGACAACCAGGCAAGGATGGTGCTGAGCTCCCAGCAGCCAGAGGCCACAGCGTGGGCTGGTGGGTTGGCACTGCCGGGGCAATCAGAGCTGGGTTTGTGCTCTGCCCGCTGCCCGCTGCAGTTCTTTGCTTTCTCGGGAGGGGTTTGCTCACCCCCTTTGCTGGGTCCGCTTGCAGAAGGCGGCATAAGCCAGGCACTACTGGGGTGCAAATACTGGCGACAGCAGCACGTATCCACATGCAGAAGAAAGCAAAGCTTTTCCCAAGGAAGCTTGCCTTGGCCCTTTCCCTAGTGGGATCGTTGCCATGCCTTATTTATTTGCAAAGGTCTTTCCTTCAAAAGCAGGGAAGATTTAAAACTGTATTTGAAACGGGACATATTTACAGTCTGATTTTCTGGCTAGACGTTTTTAGTGAATTTTATTAGGGGAAAAAAAAAATCTTCTTTTCCCAGGAATAGATGCTGACCAGGGAAATGCTATCTAATATAAAAATATAGACAGACTAGCCCAGAAATAAAAGCACCTGCTTTGCGTGTAGAATGCAATGATGAAATTCAAACATACTTACATGATTCTCCACTTTAAAAGACCAAAAGGAGAATATTTATACTCCCATGCTAAATTAAATCTCTATCTAGCAATAAAAAATACATCAAATTTCCTGCTGAGGGAAAACAAGAAAAACAAAAAGAGAAAAATTATATAGAGCTGTATGGGAGAGGGCTGGGATAAGGAGGTTATACTGATGCAGGCTCTTGATGCAAAACACTCTTCTTGTGGACAGACCCTTCACTTCTGCAATATCCTTTGAGCCCACGTAGACTCCTGCTTTTTAGTGTCTCCTACAACAGCGTGCCATGTCCGTATGAATGTAAGCATGATCATGGTATTCTGGAGGTTGATGATGTGGCCTCTCTGCCGGATGAACGAGCCTGCATCCTGGTCCTCCTACCCGGAGCGTTTCGACCATAGACTCCCACAAGCTAAGTGCAGCAGCACTTGCTGTGCACAGCCCAGGGCTCTGTGGGGAGTTCCCTGTCTTGCATGGCTGGAGAGTCCACGTCTGGCCTGCTGGCTTGCTGCTTGCCTGGCCCCAAACTCTTGCACTTCTACCTGCATGAAGCTAAGGTCCAAGGAAAGAGGAGCTCTGGGAGCATTAAAGTGACAGTAAAGGTAAGAGTATTACATGCTGCGGTGCCTCCTGAATCAAGGTAACAGAGGAAGATCTAAAACTAAGATGTCCTGCATGGCTTTGACCAGTTGGGTACTACAGCTCCTCAAACCTACCATAGGTTCATCTGGCAAACAGCAACCTATTTCTTTTCTGGGTCTCTTCTGATGACACATCTGCCAGTTCTCCTGGTGCCCCTTTCCTGCCAGTGGTTTCCCACAGATATTTGTACATCATCCTGGTTCCTCTTGTTCCTGGCTATAGCCTGCTGCTACCTTCTTCCCTTTTCTCCACCTTCTGCTTCTCCTTTCCCTTCTCAGCATATTCCTGAAGTCTATTATTTCAGGTAGTCCACCCAATCTGCACAGTCACAAGCTCCCTGGGTCATTTTCCTTCTTGTGGATTCTGCCCTCTAACTAATCATCTAATTCAGCATATACTTTGAAATGTTCAACTGCCTCATTTCTCCTCCATATCATCCTCAAAACGCTATCTATGTGCCAGGATCCTCTTCAGCTTTGGCTCTCAACTGCTTCTTGTTTCTTTTTTTACAGGTTCCTTCAGATGCTATTTCTCACCTATGGAGTTTCTATTAAAATTATTAGCCCCTTGCAGCCAGTCGCTGTGTTCATCTGTCTAAAACACACATACGTCCACTGCTGTCACAATTGCCTTCCTCTCCCTCCTCAGCTCTGAAAAAAACAAACAAACAAACAAACAAACAAAAAAACATATGAATCTATGAATCTGTCCCTACAAGTTCCAGGCAAAATCACAACCCTCTTCACCAGTCCAGGCCTACAGCAAACATCAGCTCCTTGGATTTTAGAGCTTTTTGCCTGAATCAGTCTTGTTTAGAAATGGTAAAGATAACAGCTTGCAAAGTACATACATTTACATACCTCACTTCATTCAAATTAACTGGGAAAGATAAGAATCTCCAGCAAATTAATTCTGCTAATGCTCTAAACTGCAAATTTCAATCAAAGCTGAAAACCAAACCAATTCAGCTAAATTGCTGACTCTCATTACACTATAAGTGATCTAAAATCATGCATCAATAAGCAGAGCAACTTTGCTTTGTGCAGCTGAGCTCCAGACTGATTTGCTGCTTTCCAGGATTGTCTGATAAAAAAAGCCACAGTCAGCTCAAACTAATAAGAGAAAATCAACCTAGAGCCAAAGAGTAATAAAAATGTGGTAGCAAGTTCAGAACATTTTGTCACAGCTAAAATTGGTTTCCTATGAACCATAGGAAATAATACACACTGCAAAGCTTTGCAGGTCTCATTTGTCGGAACAGCAAATGCCTTGTTGAATAACAGCTCCAGAATCGAAAGAGAAAATCCACTTCTTGTCCCAGAATGGGGGCAGCACCAACGTGCAGTATTAGAACAGTTGCACAAAGGGTTTGGAATGGAATTAATCGCCCAGCACCCTGGAATGCCTGAAACCATGTTCATTCTGGCCAAGCTGAGGAAAGGTTGCTCAAAATGCTCAGACCTTTTCCTAGTGCAATTTGAAATTGGTCTGCAGCTTATGAAGCAGACAGAACCTTGCAGATCAGACATTAAAGTGATGCAGAGAATGCAAGAGCAAATCCAAGTGCTAGCTTTGAAAATAACAGAGACCATTTATTTTCATCGTTCCCACACTGCACAGCATATGGGTGCCCCACAGCCTCTCTTGTTTGGGTTTCTAAATATAAGTTTGACTACTGTGCAGGATCCTAACCAGGAATGCTGTTAAATCCCAGAAGTGCATGGGAAAGGCAAAAAGCAGCTTTAACAGACTGAAAGACACCAGAATCACATGGGGGACACAGGGTGAGGAAAGATACCCTTGCCTTACCAGCAGCAGGCACGATGAGCAGAGCCACCCATGACAGCCTTTGACATGTTGGGGACCCAAAAAGCCTGGGGAAGGTGGTAACAAGCATATATGTGCCTTTACTTCTGCGGAGGGGGCCAAACAGCCCTGAGGAATGGCCAAAGACTCCAGAGCCTTGCGCATGTCCTGTCCAGACATGCCCAGCTCAGGGTTGCCTGATCGGGAGAGAGCAGTGGAAGTGTTTCCTGCAAGGCCAAACAGCCTCTGAGCTCTTTAAAAAAAAAAAGAAAAGAAAGAAAAAAAAAAGAAAAAGAAAAGAAAAAAAGAAAAACTTGTGCTTCCCCTTCTGGAGGAAGCAGCGGCTGCTCTTTTGCTCTTTGCCACGAGCAGGAATCCCACGAGCAGATGCACTCGGAGCGCCCGCCCCCGCAGCCGGACGAGCTTCAGGAGGGGCCGGCCGCTCCGTCTCCACCAACTCGTTTCACACGGATCAATGAGCCCTCACTGGACAAAAATGCTTTTCACTCACAGCAATCAAGCCTGCGGCCAGGTCCAGGACTGCAGCCCTCCCTCTGTTGCTTTAAGGGAAACAGTGATTTACAATGAGTGGCTGGTTTCTCTTTTGTGCATCTCCCCAGGGCCCCAAAATCCTTGAGTGTTGCAGCGGTCTCAAAGCGTTTTGAAACAGGGTCCTGCTTCTGTTTTTGCAGCTCCGTGGCTGCTGCTTATGGTGCAAATCATCTTTCATGGACAGTACAGGAGTTAAGCAAAACTTTCCAAGCACAAGAGTGAATCAAATCAGTAACTCCGTATGATTCCTAGGACACCAGCTTAGCTAGATAAAACAGCTACATTTCTGCTGCTGCCACACTAATGAGCACATCTTCCATGGGGCGCGTGGTGGGGTCGGCTGTGTGCTCCATGTCACCATGGCAGGATACCATCTGCATGATTCCTAAGGGCAGACTGTTCATTTAATTGATTGCATTATTCACATGCCATTCCTGACCGATCACATGAGCTGATAACTACCTCGAGATGGCTATTAATTTAAAATGCTTGAGAATTTTCCTCCGCATGCGCCATAAAGAAATCAGGTGCTGCCCTCCCTGAACGCAGTGGGCAATATTTCCTTCCTCGGAGCTGCTGCTGTTCAGCAGAACACCACTATATGTCACTTATTTGCTCCATGAGATATTTTTCTGGCTATAAAACGATAATACTCCCTTCACCCACCTTGTTCATTTAGTGACTCTCTTGGTGGTAGAGTCTAGATTTTGCAGGGCATTTGCAAAACAGTTGTGCTGCTCTGCTTTTGCTCAAAACCTCTCTATGCCACTGTGAAATGATTGTAAAAGATAAGTAGGGAGAGATGAATCAGTCTGCTGACCTTTAACACGTGGTCACCATTATATATAAATTATAATGCAGTTAACCAAGATCACACATAATATCTGAATCTTTATTAGAAAAACAGTGATTTTATATCAAAGGAAGAAATGGAGGCACTGGTAGAGATATTGAGTATTGCGAGAAACTGGCTTTGGGCCTACAGTGCTCAACATCTGCACCGCTGTCCAGTCTAACCAGTCGGGCACACAAAACTTTATCTCTGAGGAAAGTTCCTCAGTAGACACCCAAAAAGTGACAGGAAGGACAAAAGATAGAGTCAGGCGGAGAGTTTGCTCTAAGAATAAAGACAGGCATAAATGTGGGGGAAACAGAGGGTGAACCACTGCAGACACAACCGGGACTACACAGGGACCCTTAAAGAGCCTGGAACAAAAATGTCCTGCTGCAGGAGGCAAACAGCAGAAAACGAAGAACTTAGATACGTGTTAAATGCTGAGTGTGCGCGTCACGATACCAGAATTCAAAACCATCCCTACTATGAAAAAGATAGAGGAACGCAGCTGACGTAAAAGAAACGATGGGAAGGCAAGAAGAGAAGAGGTAGTGTCTGTCTCGGGGAATTAATCATTTCTGGCAGTGTGGCAATCATTGCCCTCTGTGCAATGTCAGCAGTGCTGCTCGGTGTGGCACGTGGCTTACAGCTCAGTGCTACAGGCTACGAGGACATAAAGGCCATTATGTCTGTGATTGTTATTACAGTATTCAGCTCCAGCACCAGTCAGAACCCCATAGCACATGCACAAATGCCAGACTTATTGGTGGCCTAGTTTCTGTCCCAAAACTAGACCCTCTGATTATGACAACTAAGGCAATTTGTGGCCTTACAAGGAAACTGTGCTGGCATTTGAACTGTTTTACCATGATTATTTGTCAGAAAATTAATGGTTTCATATGATTTACTTTCCAGATGGACAATATAAGCATCTCCAAGCTCCCCTGAAGTTACCTTCTGCTGCTAGCTCTCTGCAGCTGTGCTCAGCAAGGCCCCAGCATCTGCCAAATGGAACAGGGAGAGAAAAGTTTCTGAGCTTCAACTTGTGTCAAACTGTTTATCTGCTTCATATACAGCTGACTCCATTTTATAATATATAAACACTCTGTTGCTAAAACTTTAATGGGTATAATTACTATTCTTTGAGAGTTCTAATTATATGGATTATTAGGAAATAACTTAAGAACTTGGATAAGATCAGGGGATATGGATGGGCTGTCAGTGACGCAACCTCTGTGCCTTTAACTCCCTGTAAATTAATCATTTTCCACGGGTTATGTATACATTCCTGTTCTCCAAGTAATATGATACTCCAGGCAACGTATTTCACGCCGTGTAGTTCACATCCGGTCCCTTCAGTTTTGGCCTTGTGCCTCCCAAAGAATGTCACTGCCTCTCTGAAAAGAGCCGCTTGTTGTATCTCCTTACAGAGCCGACTGTGTCCATAGCTGTGTCCACAGCCCAGCCAGGCAACCAGGCAGTCCTCCAGCTCTCAAATACTTGTGTGTTGTTATGTTTGAGAGGTTTTCTGCTCCTTTCTGTCTCATGTAATTAAGATGCAATTTCGCCCTTAAAATGCCAGACCTCAGAACTTTTCTGATAGATGATTTACAGTTTCTGTTTCCATACTTTTAGGTTGTCTCTCACTTTGCAATCAATTCTGCATGATCATAAGACCCAGAGATGCAAAAGAGCAAAACTACAAATTTAAGTTAAAGCTGAAGCACTTTTAGTTGTTTACATTTGCCTTAAATATTTTATTTTTCTTCTTGGATATCATGGGATGAAACCAAGAATTAAATGATTTTAGAAGAAACTTTAGATAAGAAACTGCTTTTGATAGACTTCTCATAATGGTCCAAAATACTAATCTGCTATTATTGCTGATTCTTTGCATTACAATACATAAAAAAGGATGTTCCGAGCCCGTAAAAGTGGGATACTTTTTCTTTGAGATCAGTCAGAATTTGTTCCATTATAAATCAAGAGACTGTTGCTTACAGGTGCACAGTTTGCCAGCTCATCTTCAGGAACACAGATAGGCTGCCATTTCATTTTCTGCATGAAAAAAAAAATAGGTGACATTAGGATATTTTGCTCAAATTCTCTCCATGGAGTTGCTGATTCAGCAATCCAGTGCAACCACCGTTCACAGGGATTAAGACCTCCTTAAGTGATGTGTCCTCTCCAGCTCGTGGAGACGCTCAGGACGCACAGTGAGGAGGACTGAACAGGCTGTTCCTCTGCCCTGGAGCACTCACTGTCTGCTCCTTTGCTGCCTGACCAATGACTCTAACTGGAATCCATTTTAGGAAACTGCTCCTTGACCTTCTCATCCTGCCAAAGTGCCTTGAGTTTTGCCAGCTCAGGTCTGCCCAGCCAAATCTGACTGCACTCCTCAGACAGTTACACTAACTGGTTGTGTATTATCTGTAAAAAACGTTCTTTCTGATTTTTTGACCAGTTATATATTACCCTGAAAACTCAACTTCTGCCTATCAAATGCCTTCCATACCATATGCCACCAACTTTCCACTTAAAATCATGATTGTTTACGTGCATGTTGTTCTAAGGGAAGACTTAAAAGACTTCAGGATGTGTTTCACCTGTTCAGAACAGTCCTGGAAAGAAAGCAATGAGGGAAGCTGTCAGCAAGGCTTAAGTGATTTGCCAAGTACCCCACAAGATGCCTGTGAAATCAAAATACTCAAGTGAGCCGCTTGCCGGCACCTTCATAGTGTGCACATTCTTCACAAAGAAAAAAGCTCAGTAAAGATCACCAAAGAAAAGCGAAGGTTGAATGAAACTTGGAGAAAGACATATGTAAAACCCTTCAGAGCATCCACCAAGAAAACGCAGGATCCATAATCCCTCTATGACAATCAAATCAACAAGGCTGTTCCTGTTCAACAGCAGTTCCTGTCTTTGCAGCCCTGTCACAGTATGCTTTTAAGCAATTGCTTCAATTTCAAATATTTTCATTTGCAATAAATAATACATAAATACATAAATAATTCTCAGATTTCACCTGCTCTTTGAAATTTTAAGACTAAAAACTGAATAATCCTCCCTTTTCAGGAATTATTCATTTAATATAAAACCTGGTTAGGACTATCAGTGATTAAATACATTTTATCAGTATGGGTAATTTCTAGTAACCATCTAAATTCATCAACTACTGCATTCATACAGCCCAAGCATAATTTTTCCTTCTCTTAGAGATGATAAATCTGGTTTTACAGTTTTTAATTAGTTGTTCATCATTATGTTTAAATGAAGTGAAAAAATAAGTAATTCATAGAGAATAACTTATGCAATTAATTTAGCTATTTTTCTGCTTGCATATTGTTCCTAAGGAGATTGCAATAGTCTCACATTTATGCCCTCCTTCAACAAATTCCTAAAATTAGCTCTTCCCATTACTATCTGCTCTCAGTCTCCGCCTTGATCTAGCTGGAACAAGGCACAGGATGAGCTTCATGGCACAGTGAAACCGGAGAGCAGCGAAGGGTAAGGAGGGGGGTCTCCTGCCTTAGAAGAAAGACTGTTTGAAGAGAAGTGGTTGAACAAAATAATATGCGGGTAAAGTGATGAAAAGGAAAAACAGCTATTTTTCTTGCATAATACAAGAAAGAGAGGGCATTCAAAGAAATAAGAAGCCAGAAATTATAAAATGTCAAAAAAAAAAAAAAAAAAAAAAAAAAAACTTCTCTGGAACTTACTTCACAAGACATTACTGCCAAAAGCTTAGCAGAATTCGAAAGAGGATTTGACATTTATATGGATAACAGGAATGACAGATCTTAGAATATGATTTAAAAAGCAATATAAACCCTTTTGTTCCTGGGCATGGGCAAGCCTTGCAAGGTCAATTCCTTACAAGCGCTTGTATTTGCAATTCAGCACAGAAGCATCTTGATCTCCCACAGTCTGACTAAAGTCAGCCTGCACAGCGTGTTTCTGGTTCATGCTGGCATAGGTGTAACTTCGAACTGGGTGCGCAGTTTACACACGCAGCCTGTCCATTTAATTTTGCAGCATTTGCTTGAACAACTCACTCTCTTTTGTGCTCCTGCCAGTAGAAGAACGCAATGGGAGAAAGTAATTTTGCTCTGAGAGCTGGGGAATGAAAAGGGCCAACGTCGCAATGCTCTGTGGCTTCTCTAGGAGTGAAGGGCAGCACCCGGGAAAACAGCAAGAGACCCAGGATCATCATATTTTAGCCCTATACTTCCAGTGCTTAGACACCTAGAGATTCTCTTTCTACTTCAGTGCTTAAATGGTGTTGGATGTCAACACATTCACTAACACTTAGTGTCAGTAGCCAGGTTTTGATGGTGCCAAGAAGAAATGAAACTTTTTAATAGATGGGGAAGCTGAAGATATTTTCCACATCTTGTTTTGTGTAGATTTCAAACACTTAAAAGTCAGTATTCAGACTATGTAATTCAAATTTACCATCCTCATTAAATTTCTCTACTTTGCAGTGCTAGCTGGCCGTTTTATGATACACGATTTGTAATAAGACAGGCATTTAATCAGCTTAGACATTAAATCGGCTCTGACAAAAGAGCCTGGACAATGCTCGCACAGTTCTAGTTGCCTTCAGACTTGCTATGAAAAATCATCTCATGTTTCGTAATGAGAACAGTAAATTATAGAAAGAACATCAGGTAAAACGCCCATGAATCTGCCACACTGACACTAGGACCCCCACTAACTAGAAAGATGTTACAGGCTCTTCCTGGAGCAGAGCCAAGCTTATGCCTGTGTCAGTATTTTACAGGGTTAATTCATGGTTCCTAGCTCTGGGTTTCCATTCCTCCAGTGTATTTCAGTTTGTGCCCTCAGCTGCTGAACCCTAACCATGTTCTGCTGATGTCCATTAAGTGATGCCAGCCAAGACCATCGCTCAGGACTTTTCAAGGAAATTTTTACAAATCCGTGTTTACTATAAAAAAAAAATAGCTTTGCTGGTGCAAGTGTCCTAAGCATCTGGAGTCCAGACACAGTTATGATTAATCTGCTTCTGTCTCAACTGTCTCATCTAAAACATCCTCTCCAGTGCCACTCTGTATCCATACAAACTCCCGGATCCCCTGGCACATCTAGTGAGTACTAAGTGGAGCCCCATTCCCTGGCTTGGACAGCAGATGCCATAATCTGGCCCCATCCATATGACTGAACTCTCCCAGTGTCTGCAACAGTGTGGCTACCTCTGGCTTAATGGCAGCAATGGCCCCTGGCACGTGCCAACCCCTGACCTGTCGTGGGGTGACTGTCCTCTGCCGAAGTCCTCACCAGGCCTGGCTTCTTCCAGGATAACCCCAGAACCTAATTCCTCAATAGGATGACAGCAAGAAGGATAAGGGGACAAATCAATGAGGGGAATGGTGCAGAGATGGGGAAAAGAAGACTTCTGTCCTTTAGGACCCTGGAAATAGTATGGGGTAAAGCATCGGGCTACACAAGGAAAATGTGCACTTTGAACAGGGAGGTGCTGTTAAGGAACCTTTACCACGATGCTGGTTACTATGAGGCAGGGTACCAGGAAAAAATATAAGGACTGCAAAGGGTACTGGATGGCTCTCATGGACAAATAGAAGACACGCAGGAGTGAGAAGTGTCACTTAAAGACTCTCGTTTTCTCTGTGGCAAGAAACATGCTTTTTCTGGTTTGTATTAAAAAAAAAAAAAAAAAAAAAAAAAAAAAAAAAGATAAGAAAGATAAGACGATTTAGAGGGCTGTGAATTTCCAGCCTATTCATCACACCATATCCTGGCTGGTCCATCTCATGTTAGAATGCACAACACATTGTGTTGTCACATCTCAAATAGCATCCACTTGTGGGAACTGAAAAAACATCCCTATGAGATTAACCCAGCCTTTGACCATGACTTAGAGCACCAAGCCACTGGCAGAAAACAAAAATCCTTCCTGTTAGCAAGAGATAACATTCATTCTCGCCATCAATCTGTCAGTACAGGATCACTCTGTCACTAGGAGCTGATCTCAGAAATCTTTCAGAAAGGGTATCCTAGACAGTAATGAAATTTCAGGAATAACCAAATACATATCACTCTGATAACTGTCATCCAGCTCAGTTATATTTAAATACTTTCACATGAAGAAAAGAAATGGTAATTTGCCATCTAACTCTCTCTCTTTTTTTTTTTTTATTCTGTTAACAAGCAGCTGGCACATCAGTTATTCTTTTCTTAACCTTTTTAAATATCACTGCCTTGTGTGGAGCACATCTCATGCTAGGTCTCCTAGCAGGATCAGAGAGACAAACAACCCAGAGACCAGAGACATCATTAAGAAGATGGCTAAAGGTTCCTGCCAAAACAGTCCAGATGGGGTGGTGTCAAAAAGAATTGCACAAGAGCAGTGACAGATAGCAACATGAGATTGTCGCATACAAAAGCCACATTAGTCTGTGGTCCAGCCCTTTACCAAGAAAGCACTTCAGAAAATGCCAGAGGTGCCCTTCAGTAAGTCCTTCTGTTAGCCACCAAAACCCCATCACATCTGTGCACACAATTCTAAAACCAAAGGCTGGCTTTGGAAGGATTACTATTCCTACTCAACACATTAGCTTGATGTACCTTCAAAACAAACTGTATTATTTCTAAAGACTGTGGTAGAACTAGTACCATCCCTCTAGATAAGAGGTACTGAGTAATAGTGAATGAAAAGTGCCAGAGCACCAGACAGGGCAGGAGAATTCAATTCCCTTTATCCTTAAGCTGGTTGTCTTGGCATGCTTTTGGTCTGGTTGTGCTACCACTCTCCCACATGCTCCCTCTTTGGGCCAGGAGCTGGTACAAACCAGAGATTGTTTCCAAAGGCAATTCAGACAAAGCCAAATGGCTCTGTAGGCCAGGAGAAATTCAGAGCACAGACCAAGGCAGACAAAGCCAAAGAGTCTCAGGGCAGCAATGGGGCTCTACGAGTGTTTGGTTTACTGCTATCCCCTGACCATAAGAATTCATTTTCTCTTAACTTTGCTTTTAATAATAATTGGGATGATGTGTTTGAGAAAGGGAAAAGGTTTCTATTTATTGGAGGTTGGTTGGAGGTTTCTCTCCTCCAACGTCTCAATGCCAATGTCAGATACTACAGCCCAATGATCTGCTTCTCTGTCGTAACACTGGTATTTTTCTGCATATAAACCATGACCTCCTTGAACAGATTTGCTATTCAGATAAAATAATAATTAAAAAAACCCTCCCAGATACCTCCAGTGGGCTGCTGACACTGCAGATACACCAACAGTAACGCAACAGCATTCAGTTATCCAGGGATGAAAGCAAGGATGTCAACAGGGACTGCAATCCATCGGTGTCCTGAGAGCCACAATTCCTCCCCTTCCCTGTGGGGCAGAGAAGTGCTGAGATCCTCAAAGGTACAGAAAAAATATAATGCTTAAATGCCTCAGAGGAACTGGGCTTCAATGACTTTCCTCATGTGTATCTCTTCGATTTGCCTGCTTAGCTGCTATAAGCAGAACAGAAGGCGATGCAGTCAAGTATTTTCCCATCTCCTGCACTTCTGTAGGCACTGACTTATGGTAGAAAATAGCAGAATATCTGCTCACTACAGCTTGCATCCGGAGCTAGAGAAAAATGATGATGGAAATAAAGGAGTTTTTAGCACCCATGCATGTGCATGCACAGACACAGCAGAGCTGCACGCCACAACAACCAGCTTCATGGATGTGCAAAGAGAAGCGCTGGTGTTCTTATACTTAGTGTCAAAACTCAGCATGTAAAATAACTTTTTTTAGGAGTGTCTGATCTCTAGAGCCCAATTAAAACCACTCTGCTTCCAGATCAGTGAAAATGTGCCACCAGCATATAAATCCTGTCTTGACAAACTGAAAAGCCAAAGTGTTTTATCCGTTTTTGCTTAAGAAACAAGCAACTTTTAATCCTGGAGCAGTCTCAGATGTAAGTCAGACATAGAATGAAGCAAAGAGAAAATATAACTTTGAGAAATTATGGCCCTGCATCTTATTTAAACAGGCATATTTACTGATGGTAAGACATAATGAACTTCTATCATAGCTGACTAACTCACTTCAAAGATTTTGAAGGAAACACATCTATTTTTAAAGTACATTTTCTTCTGTAAGTGTAAAATAGGCTCAATTTCCATTTTTCAAGTATGTCATATGCAGAAAAGCACATTAAAAGGTGAATGGAGATGTCTGCAAACTTGTAACAGCCTTTTGCAAGAATACTTATTTTATTTGTGTCCTAATATGAATAAAGCATGAATAAAGCAAGATGGCATATAAGAGAATTGGAGCTGGAAGAAACAGAGGAAGGTCTGTCCGCAGGAGAGTATAAAGGACTGTTAATACATAATCGTGGGCTTTAGGAGGATCCAGCGTTGTGCAATGTTAAGTGCTCAAGCGATTCAGGCCGAAGAGCAGGAGCCAGGCTACTGGATTCTTTTGTCAGGAGGAGAAATCTCCTCTTTGTTATCACAGACAAATACATAACCGACATCAAAAGAATCACACTGAGAGAAGACCCAGTTTACAGACCATATTCTGGACAACATCACTTTTGCCTGCTGTGAGACCGCTATTTCTGGCCTATCCCTGCAGTACCTATGGAGCATCAGGAAGAGTAGAGACCCCTTTCCCCATCTGCGAGTGGATTTTGTTTAGCTTTACATTTGAGTTACAATCCATTTTTATTTCTCTGTGGCAATCAGCCATCTCTCCCAGCCTGTTTTTCATATACTTTAGATCCAGTAAACACTGAATAAAAACCAGTGGCTGCCTTGCAAGTTTTGCTTCCTGGGAACATGGGTTTCTCCAACCCAGTTGAAGCTGGGTGATGCCGGGCCACACGAGTCACCCGCATGAAGATCACTTTGGGCCAGAATTTTGCCATGTGCATAGGGCATTTCATCTGAAGCAACTCGTGCTGTAGCTGATATCTCATAAGCGGCTGACGGGACTAGCAGCAGCACTTCCTCAGTGATCTCCTGGGGGAGGCCGTTAAAATCTGGCACTTGAGCAGCTTCCACAGCCCTGGTGGACATAGCTCTGGTGTGCATTACAGGTCCGACCTGCATCCCACCCAGCATCCGCCAGGCCATTCAGAGGAAGCAGGGAGGGGGCTACAGTGTCCTTAGCCTTCACAGCTAAACCAGTTCTTGCCTTTATTAACAACAGTCAGTGCTTGAATGCAGTGTTAGAGGTGACATCTTGGGAAGCAACATGCAAAAGGATAACAGGTTGGTGAGAGAGCCAGGAAACATTTACTTTGGCAGAAGACACTATGTGGAGCTCCCCTCCCCTCCTGAGACGGGCTCCCCTGAAGACAACGTGACCACGACTTGTGATTGCCACGGTCCCCTTTCAAACGGGCCGTGTTTGCAAAGCCGGGCCCCAGAGCTCTGTGCCGTGATGTATCGCTAGCATAGAGACAAGCCATGTGTAAATCATACCCACTAGCATGGGTGTAATAATGTTTGCCTTTTTCAGAGCTATCGCTGAATGATGGCATATAAATACAGACAAATACCAAATAAATTGCAAGCAGGGCAGGAGGGACCCCTGCTGCGGTGGGGAGAAGCCCTGAAGCCCAGACACGAGCACTGATGTCTCCCGGGTACCTGGGCATCCCTCCACCACTTCCCTCGGGATAAAGGATAGGCCCCTGCCCACTGAGCTGTTATTTTCCGTGGATCCCAACCTCCAGCTCCCCTCTGTGCAGTGCACAGGGAGTCGCAGGCTGGCTGGCTTTGCGCCAGTCTCCCGCCAGCAAAAAGCTAAACACTGGATTGCCAGCACCCTCTTTGTAAATGCAGCTCTTAATCACACCGTGGCTCAGTTCCCTGTTTGCAAAATGAGCATATTAATCCTTCCTTTATCCCACTGTTTATCAGCCTTGACTCACAAGACTGTAAACTCTCTGAGGCAGGGTTGTCTATTAGGATGTGCCTTTGCAATCCTTGGTTTATCAGAATCTTGAGGTCCTGGGGGGTTTCTAAATGCTTCTGTTTGTATATTATTATATTATTCATTCTGATTAATTTCTGGATGGCATCTTTAAACAAAGTTTGCTATTTTACAAAACTCATCTCAAGAATCCACAAACCAAATTTATCCTTGCTGTCATGATATTAACATTACTGTTAATAAATCCTCACTCTGAAGGCATTGACTTGTAATTTCTCACTCATACTTCTTTTACAAGTGATAAAGAATTGGTCTGAGGAATTTTCATTGCAAAAGAAATCAATTCTCTACTAGCTGGGGAAGGTAGCAAGGCCCATATAAGGTGATCTCCTGCCACGACAGCTCTCTTGAACAAGAGTATATTTTTGAGAGCATGTACATCTGGATGCCAGCTTTCCAAATGCTTGTGTTGATCTATCAAACACTGCAAAACAATCTATCTTTAAAATGAATTATGTAGCAAATTGCTCTCAGAAATCTATCACAAAAAGAGTATAAATTACAGGTTGGGCATGCCAGCAAAGGAGGAATGCTATGCGGTTTATATCAAGTTAATCCACTGCCAAAACTTTCACTGATTTATATACTGAAATGGCAACCCCAGGCTAAAGGTAAAAAAGGGGCACGTTGCCAGCAAAGACCCTGTTCCTGCAAAGGCTTGTGCATGTGCCTTCCTCCCTGGAGGAAGAATTTTCTAAGCAAAAGGTGCACCTGCAAGGTGCTCCTGCACATACCAGACAGCAGTGCCTGCAAGGAGCCATAGAGGCAAATGCTGCTCTGCTCGATGCCCAATACCAATGGTGAGAGGAGGTTATTGAGCGTTGAGCGGCAGCAGCTCCTGCAACGGGCTCAGACCCAGTGACTCCCACGTTTCCAGGCTGTACTGCAGGGCTGTCCAGCAACAAGTATTGCTCAGCTCTCCTAAGGGAAGACAAGGAAGCTTGAGGGTTGTTAAGAAGAGGAACTGCTCAGTAGGACCCATCTACCCACATACCCTATCTAACAGAAAGCAACAATGACTTGTTACTTATTGTAATTACTTACACTGTATAGTGCATAGCTGAGAGCCTTTGATATTTCAATGACAATGCCCTCAGGTGTGTTGTTTCCTGAGGGATATTTAATACTGCCTATATTATACAGCAAATTAGATTATACGAACCTTCAGATTGAAAGGTCAGGTTTCAGAAGTTGAGAAGTGCCAGAAATAAGAATGCTAATTTGTCTCTCATTTAGACTACTTACGTATATGCACTTGATAAGGTCTTTAATTACATGATCTCATCCTAATAAGTATATTGACACAAGAACAGGACGATCCAAGTGAAGCTGTATAGCAACATCAACAGAGGCATTTGCTAAATTCTGAGTTTCTTAACGTGAGAAAAGTGATATATTTTTCGAGAAGCATCTTTATTCATGAAATGCACGTTTGCCTATTCTAGTTTCCACACATTCTGCTTCCCAGTAGTTCTCCTAATGCAATGCTCACTGAGGCTGTTAGCAGCACTGGGAAGAGTAATCAGAAGCCACATGTGGATTAGCCAGATTCTGTAAGAGGCTAAGTGAGATTTCAGCAAATTAATGAGACAAGGCAATTTTTGTGATTGAAAGTCTTTACCAAAGATAAAGCACTACATTATTATCAGGTACAGCTTTTATTTTTGGTTAACTGCTATCTTAATTTTGGAAGAGGAGGGAAGTATTTATTCCACATAAGGAAAAGAAAACTAAAGTGTATACTCAGCAAAGTCATACTGTATTTGTCTGGGCTGAAAAACAGGACATATCTGCTGGTAGACAGCTATCCAGTGAGGTATTTTTCCCCTGCTGCACTGTTTTTTTTGGCAGCACAATGTGCTAACTTTAGAAGTGTCTGAATGCCTTTCCTGAACTATTAGCACAAAATAAGCTCTTTTGTGTTTTATCCATTCATGCTTCTTAATTTATGTTCTGGCACCACTTTTCCTTGTATTGTGCAAGTCAAGAGCCTGCACACAGGGCCAAAATCTGTTTGTGCGCTGGTGACAGTCAGGCTAAGCTCTCCTGAAGTGGATACAACCAGAGCAATTTCACCCAAGAAAGCCAGACCCCAGTGTGTCTCTTACAATCTGAATCACACATGCCTACCTCAAAATCTTTCTCAAAAAGTACTATTACACCTTCCTCCACCTCCAGAGTCAATGACATGCTAGCCAGAAAGAAAGGAAGGAGCCACGGTGCATGGGGTGAGATCCAAACTTCCCTGCAGTGTGCAGGTCTGGAGCTCCAGTTTGCCCCAGGCTGGGGGAGAGAGGGGCCACCACGGAGTCCAACATCAGAGCCAAAACATCCCCAAAGTGAATTGATCTCTTTTCTTTTGACTTGTCTGGGTGTTATAACAATGTGTTTTGCTGTCTGGGAATGAGACAATAAAAAAAAATCTGCATCAATAAATAATGTGAAATAAGATACTCAAGAACAATAATAAAAAGCACTGCTTGAAATGAGAGCCTTTAAAACACTCCACACTGAAGTTCCCTGGGGCAGCAAAACCCTTTCTTTCATGTTCTTGATGGAACCAGAGCATGACTGATGCTCAATCTATCAAGAAAATATATATTTTTATAAATGTTGACACCAAGCCAAGAATGACG
This sequence comes from Nothocercus nigrocapillus, assembly GCA_013398345.1. Taxonomy (NCBI): domain Eukaryota; kingdom Metazoa; phylum Chordata; class Aves; order Tinamiformes; family Tinamidae; genus Nothocercus; species Nothocercus nigrocapillus. The sequence goes on along the minus strand of WBNA01000232.1, from coordinate 49,403 downwards.
ATGCTATGAAACTCTGCTGAGTGACGCAGTTTACAGAAGCAGCTGCAGTACTAGAAGTTTAAAGCTTCTCTTCTCCTAATTTAGTGTAATTCACTGCTTTCCACATGAAGAGAATAGCAATGGAAGTGCTTTGGGAGCATTTACTTCTGGGGCAAGGGGCATTTTTTCACTTTACTTTTGCCCAAGGCAGCTGTAAGGATTGTCCATGCTGTAATTACCAGTCGGGATTGCCCAGAGCCTGGCTTGGAAAGCCCAGGTGTATCAGAAGGCCTGTGGGAGTACCAGGAAAATAGGCTGCCAGAGCCTGTCTGGTCTCCTTTTTGCAGACGTATGGCAAGAAGACCTTGATGGCATCCAAGAGAAGAGTATGTTAATGTCCTGGCTACAGCCAGGCTTTGCAAAACCAGGACTAAGTCTGAGAGTGCTTTGGGGCAGGCTGCTTCTCCCATCCTTGGTGTGATGATCATTGTCTCTCTGGTAACTCTTGGACCACTGAAAAGTGGAGGCCTCCCTCTGCCCCAGCTAAGACAGAAATTACATGGAGCCGAGAATACTGTCTCCCTTCTCTTAGCAGAGCTGTGTCCCACCTTTCTCTCCTCCAACCTCTGCCTCCTAGGTTTAACCCAGCCTTGCTGATGGAGCAGTGCTCCCCTTCGGAGGGCTGGAGTTGGGCACAGGAGCTTTGTGCTGGGGCTGAGTGGGCTCAATCCCCCCACGGGCCTGCGGGGAAGCCGGGAGACTAACGTCTCCAACTCGGCCTGCCGAAGGCCCTCAGGTTTGATGTCCCTGCACAGGTCTCCGATGCTCTGCAGCCTTCCCTCTCACACGTGTCTGGAGGCTGCCTGTTTGCTGAAAACTCACTCCTCCACCTCCACTCCTTCTGGGCTTTTACTTCCTTTTTTATCCACAGATTTTAAGCCCTAGAAACATGCACTTTTCATCCTTCACAAGAGGATGCTGCTCCAGCTTTCACAAATAGCTGCAGCTCTGAAACTCAGCTGACACAGGCAGACTTCTGTGATGATTGCCTGTTGTACATCTCAGCTCGTACCTGTCCCAAACTACAAAGGCTTGGTGAGGAAGGAAAGCAAGAGGAAAAGCAAGTGGAAAAGATCTCTCCTGCAAGCCCCAGCCAAGCCACATTTGCAGGTCCTGTTTCAGCTTACCAACACATGAGCCAGCACAGAGACATGGAGACTGCAGAGGTGGCAGGGAGAAGTTAAATACTCCTGCCAACTGCAGGGTGAATGCGATGCTAAGAAAACACATCTAAGTGCAACACATGAAGAGGTCCAACAGAAAAATAACTAAGCATCTGCATTTTCTCTTTTGGATTGTTTCTGGCAGAGGCCTGATCAAAGTCCTACCAAGGACTCCAGGTAGCCAGGCCTGAAGCTGGATTTGGCTCCAAATTGATAATCACTTCATTCTGAGATGATAATAAATATATCTAATGATTTAAGAGGGCCAGAAGCACCACTGTTGTCTCTCTGGCACACATTGTACAACATGAAACTGGCTCCGTAGCCTGGGAGTAGAAAGGCAGCTCTGTCTGCTCTAGAAACACATTGCCTGATTCAGATCCAAACCTTTTCCTCTCTAATTTATGCAGGCAGACATACTTTCACACATACAAACACACCAGTTTTTCAAAACAGTGGGCACGAGTGGGCTAATAAAAAAAAAAGACATATCGTTCTCTTACACTAACCTATGTGAAACCATGCTAAAAATATTTTACAAAGGCGCCAAAGTCAAGCATATGCAATAGGGAATGCCAGAATTAAGACTGCCTGTGCATTTTGATAACATTTCCAAGATTAAAGCAAAGCAGTATTAGTATTGTTTTTAGTGTTGCACTAACAATTCCTTCTCTGTTCATTCAGAGAACACAGCCTGCATTAAAAACACCCCCTTTTTTTTTCTATCTAATGTCTGAGGGAAAAAAAAACAGGAAACAAAAAAAAACAAGACGTTATTTGTTAAAGTTTCTAGAAGGTTTTCTCAGAGAAAACAAAAGCAAAAACTCAGAGATTAGGAAATGTCAGAGTTGAAGTTGCTCAAATGTGGTGGTACCTTCAATTTACTCCTATTGCCATTTCCAAGAAAAGTGAACTAAAATTACACAAACAGCCTTGACTTTTGAGTGATCAACACTCTGTTTCCTCAATAACAGTCTTCTAGCAAAAGACATAAAGACATTTGTGTATTAAAATTCAAAAGGGACTTTTTCTTTCTTTTTTTTTTTTTTTTTTTTTTTTTTTTTTAGAAAAGCCAGATGAATGCCTCCCTGCAAATAGATCAACAGTAGAGCTGCTACCTATAGGTTCAGCACAGTCCTTAACCAGTCATGCAGCCAGAGTCCCCATCAACATTACAGACCTTTGTCTTTGGCTTGAAGAGCCTGAAGGAGGAGAGATTTTGGCCAGATGTTTGCTGACTACACAGGGCTGAGCAATACCACTCCAGGCCTGCTGCTAACCTTGCACGTACTCTCCTTCACACCTATTCCTTGCCTGAGCTCTCCTGTCCTTTCCCTCCCCAAATGTCCCTGTTTTAGGCCGGTCATAGCACTTCCCCACTCACCTAAGTCCCAGTCTCCTCATCTTGACAAGCCTGTCCCTAATCCAACACGGCCTTCATCTTATTGCTCAGCCATTCTCAATTCCCCGAGCCCAATCTCTTTGCTATGCATTGACACTTCTCCCTTATTTTCCCACCTCCCTGTCCCTCCAGTCTCATTGTCACACCATCTAGTTCATCCTGCTAATCTCCTATCCTTTTCCTTTAATTCAGCTCAGGCAGCATTGTCCCTCACAGCTGAGCTCAGTGGGATTCCTGGACATGTCAGGAACAAGCCTTGCGCTATCAGACCTAGCACAGCAAAGCAATCACAGCAAAGGTCCGTTAGGTCTCTGTCCTGGACCATGCTCTGCACAAAGCATCGGCTGGGTGCAAGCTGCAAAGTTCAAGCAGGTCTTTGCAGATGTCAGGATTGGCATTTTCCACAGACCTAACCCCTGAGGCTGATTTTGGTGACTTTTGGAGTGGAAGAGAAGAAATAAAAAGATGCCATACACAGGATCCCCTTCAACAAATATATAGTCCCCATTCAAAAGAAGTGATTCACCCCCAGAATTTTTAGTATGGCCAAAATCTTGATCATTTGAGGAATGATTTGATAATAGCAGTTCCTTACATCTCTGAAGCTTCTCTAAACTGAGGGTTTCAGACATGACTTGTAAGCTTCAGGTAACTCCTCTCTCCTGAAGGATAAGCAGATGGAGACTCCACAGCTGGCCAAAATGCTGCAGATTTTAAGCAGCAGAAAAAAACACACACTAAGTAATTTTAACCAGTAAGGAAAATATGAAATATGCCATTTATGCAGGCTAAGGAAACCTATCCTGATATTTCAGAGCTCCTTCCTGAACACCTGACAGCCACCAATATCTTACCCTGAGGTCCTGTTGGTGTTCAGCCTGGAAGTATCTGTGGGTGCGTGGAGAGTGTCCTGGCATCCGTCAGCACATCCAGCTGCCACCGCCTGCTCAGGTTCTCGAGGTGGCCTTTGTAGAGGTGTGATCCGTCCAGATTACAGGTTGACTTTACAGTCACCGCTTCTAATAAATGGTGGGAAATGGAAACTTTGTTCTATGTTTGTGATCGCACAATTATGTTACCTATGGGCAAAGCTCAAGCACATGCAACTTTTTAGGACAGCAAGAGATATCTCCTTTGGAATATAGCACACATTTATGTTCAGACAGGTAGGAACCCAAATGCTTGCCTTTCCTGACTTTTTGTTTCTTTAGCTAAACCAGGACCTCTCACTGCTGCAGAAACCTTGCCCCTCTGTTCTGTATTCAAAGTTTTTGACCTAATGTGCCTCTAACTGATGGCTTCTAGCTAATATTTGTATTCTTCCACAACGCCCTTTCATGCCGAAGAACAGAAAAAGAGGTCCAGATCTCTGTTTCAAATCATAACCAAAAGGTAAAATCCATAAAGACTTGAAAGAGCACCAAGGCTTCCAAGACAACCTTCCTATTCTGACTTTACTGCCTGGACCTGAGAAGCCTGAACAACATGTTTTGGTGATTACAGAGAATTTTACCAAAACAAGCAGGTACAGATGTAATTTTATGGTTGTAAATTAAGTTCTCAGAGGAAAAGTTGCATTGCATTTTCCAACCTGTCTCTCCAGTCCATTAATGCAACCATAACTAAGGAAAGTGTTTGCATAAAGACTATGAAATGCAGCTGATGAAGTTCAATAATATGCATCGGTTGATAGTGAATACAAAGAAAGAAGGAGGGTGGAAATGTATTTCTGTTGATATGTGATGAACTTTGAGGTTTGGCAAAGCACAGAACTAGACCGTCAGCTAAGGATTTTCTGACTTTTTATAATTTTAAATCTTAATGGCCCTATTCCTATAGCTCAGTTTGCCCTATTTCTTCTTAGGTCATGTGTGGACTATAGAGACACACAGTCTTCTATTCACACTACACCTGTAGCTTAGGCAAACATATTTCTTTATGTAATTCCCCAAGTTGGGGTTGCTGTATTCATGTCTGAGATTTCCCAGGCATGGAATGTACGTCCACACACCCGGGAAGTCTGCAGCTTTGTGGAACAGCACACCTGCTCCAGATGTGCTGCACAAGCTCCAAACCTACAGCTGGTCCTGCACTTGGAACACATTTCATATTGACTCTACATATCAAGCAGCTAGAGTCACAACACGTTAAGCCCACTGCTTCCCAGAATTGCCAGTTTACTGTGTCTGAACCACCTAGCTGATACATACATGTGCAGTAAATTTGTCTGGCACATTGAGATCTGCAAGTCTGTTGCTCTGGCACACAGCGAGCACTCTGTGCAGGCACAGTAAATCCACTGCTTCTCACAAACACTTCTCCTGCACATGCACCGAGGACATGGCTGAGGTCGCCAGTTGCACGACAGCCCAGTTCTTGTGTAGCAACTCCAAATAGGCCTTTGGACATCTGGAAACTCTGAATAAACACAGGAAATGCACAAAAGCTGGCTGGATAAGGTTTCTAGCCAAAGAGCAATCATGCCAGTGAAAACTCCTGCACATCATAGTCTGAATTTCATTTTGGCGTTAGGATGCACCGGTATAATCTGCCTGCATACAGACCACAGGCTGCTGAGTTTAAGTGATGGGCAAAGGAAAGTGTGTATAATATGTAAAACATTCTCTGAATGCACATTGTCAGTGAAGCAGAATTACTTGCACTCAATCTTTTGAGTATCACCTATGGCAGACCTAAAGGAAAGCATCCTTTCAACTAAACATGTGACTGTCAGACACATGAGATGACAATATATTTCAAAATGATCAAAGTCAACTGTCAGAGAAATTAGATTACTGATTATGAGTCTTCAGTTCCCATGAGAACCTTAAACAGTTGGTGGTTCTTCTTAAAAGATTAGAGTAAGCTGTGTAATGTGTCATGATGAAAGTGGTAAAGATTTGCAATAAAGGGCAGACTGTCTTTGTTTCTGAGTGCAGACTGTTTCTATTTAATTCAGTCTTTTAATTGTACAAAATTTTATCAGGCTGTAAAGTAGAAAACATAGGAAAAGAGCCTGTGTATTTCCAAGAAATGTTAGAAATGGCATTTTAAATTAATTCCTTTGGAAAAATCTGGTTCCTATTGGCCAGCATCAATGCCAACAGATATGCTTATTTCCAAATCACTTGCCCTTACTCCCTTAAAGTCTTGCAAATGCTAAAATGAGAAATGATGGTGATAAGCAGTCACAGGACTAATTATTACATACTGAAGCCTACAATCTTATCAGTGGCGCTTGAAATAAAATTGGCTGTGTATTACCATGACCTAAAAGTAAAGGTGGGGAGTTGCAAAGTGAAGGCAGATGAAGCTTTAGGCATTACAACTGATGGCCTGCAGTATAATAAATAAAATAAAATAAAATAAAATAAAATAAAATAAAATAAAATAAAATAAAATAAAATAAAATAAAATATAAAATAAAACTTGGATTGATTGTTTTATTCCATTCTATGCAAACTTGTATAATATGTGTATAAAAATAAATTCTATAAATTCAAATGATAAAGGGTATCAGATAAGTAATATTTAATGCAAAGAGATACTCAGGCAATCTACAATATCTGTGAACAATGATTTCCTCAAAGCAGTAGCCAAGATTTCTCTTTGAAATATCTTGTTTGAAGTTTCTTTGTATGGCCATAAAACAAAAGTCTCTCTGTTTAAAGAATTTCATTAAAGGAGTGCTTTTTTTTTCATGAATTTATTTGTTGGAAAATGCTGATGAGGAAGAGACCCCCAAAATGCTATGGAGTATATTATGACCATCATTTCAAAGACGAGTGATAAGTCCTTCAGATCTTTCTCCAACAGTGAGATAATCATGCATCCTTGTCCTTTCATTATCGTTTCTTAGCTGCAAAATTATCAAAGAGCATAATTTAACTGCATTTTGATGTTCTTTACTGCCATTGTTTTCTTTTTCTTTTTTTCTTTGCTTTTCCTTTACTGTACATGCCTGAAGCACATACCTCAGATAAAAAGATAGGACTTAGACTCTTAAAAGTACATATAGCATGGGACTAATTAAAAAATATGTTACCTGTTGACCAAGTTTTCATGCTCCTTACTTGTACAATAGGTCTAGATCCTGTTAAGGCCTTTCCTCTTTTTCTCTCTTCTCTTCTCTTCTCTTCTCTTCTCTTCTCTTCTCTTCTCTTCTCTTCTCTTCTCTTCTCTTCTCTTCCTCTTCTCTTC
>WBNA01000232.1:21425-42482 GCA_013398345.1 Nothocercus nigrocapillus | reverse complement strand
TCTTTCCCTTCCCTTCCCTTCCCTTCCCTTCCCTTCCCTTCCCTTCATGCGAATGTATAATGCTCAATATTGCACTACACTGAGAGACTTCTTGTTGCGGGGGCTTCTCATGGCAGCAGCCATTTCTCCCAATGGCCTCCTCAGTGCAGTTCCTTCAAAATCATGTAAGCATTAGTGTTCACATTATGGTCACAGCTACTTAAGGCTAGAAGGGATACCAATGAACATCTGTCTGGCCTCCCTATCCACCCCAGGTTGAACAAAAGCAGTGGCTTGATGGTACTCAACTTGCACACTCCTGCAGGTTTTCCAGGGGAATTATTATCTCTCTGTGGTGATTTCCCAACCAGCCACTTGCTTTTCTCAGTTACCTTTCACAGACCGTAAAAACAGTCAGTGGGCTCCTTGGCTGTATCTGTACCTGTAAAGCCAGGGGAACTCAGATGCCACCCAAATCACTCACACTGTTTTGTTTTAGCCCTCTCCCAGGCATGGCTTTGGTCCTGGCCAGGACCCTTCCAGATAAAGCTGAAATAGCATTTGGGAGACAGCCTGGCTAGAAACTATTCCTAGTTGGTCTTTATGGACAAGGCGTCCCTGTTTTGGGAAGGAAAAAGGATGGAGTTCAGCCAGATGGACAGAAATCAGACCAGCTGCCCCTGTAGTTCAGGGATTCCCCAAGTCAGAGATGTAGTCTTTTTTGGTGATTAATGATTCACAGTAAATTTCTCTTTGATTGATTTGTTCAGATGCCTTTTGGGCCCATGGAAAGTTTTAGCATCCACAACTTGACAAGGAGGAGTTCCATATTTTATCTCAGTGTTATGAATAGAATACATAAATGAAATGATAGTAAATTTATCACCTCTTGGCAAACTCTTCCATGGGGGTAGTGATTTTAATAACTCTTAAATAGGTTTATTTTGCTTTCTGTCAGAGTATGTCCAGATTGACCTTCCAGCTATTTAGTTTCTGCTAATATCTTCCCTATTATCTAGAAAAGCCCCACAGTACCCTTATCTTCCTGTGATCAAGAAGTATTCCTTAACCTTTTCCTTGATAAGTTAAATCAACTGAGTTCCTAAAATCCTTTCCAAAATGGCATGCTTTCAAAAAGCAATTATCCTAAATATGTTTCAACATGACTTTCATTTCAAAAGGGAGCCTTTTTTTACTTGGCTTTTACAATGTAAAATTAACCTTGACAGAAATAAATATCATTTACTATCTCCTTATGTTTTTGACATCCTGAAGATGTTACAAAGAACCCTTTGGTTTGTTTCCATGAACTGAAAACCTTTAATTGCAAAATAAACAGTTTCACAATAAGCTTCCTGGAATATCCCCTTCTGCACAAACTGTGCTCCAGAATAAAAGTAGATTTTAGTCTAGAAATGTTAGTCTAAGTTGGAAGCATGCTAATTATTATGGATATAAACAGCTTATACAGCATTATAGGCTTTGGGAAATTTCTCCATGGAGACAAGCCCTTTTCAAACATGAGAATGGCACAAATTAACCTCAATGCATTTGTTTTCTTAGGGTTTTCATTGGTTTTCTTTGTTAGAGGAGTCCTCTTTATGGTAACTTCATATTATCAAAAACAGTGTGATAGCATACCCTGTTGCAAAATACTTACTGTCCAAGGCCAAAACCCAATGTGAATATTTCTATTGATTTGGCAATGGAAATACTCAGTGTTTCACATTACATTTGGATTTCAGATGAATATTTTTCACATCCCTGTACTATCCTGTCCTGTGTGACTGATGTGGAGAAAAGATATCCTTGTTCAATAAAATTCTAAAACAATAAGTGTGCATTGAATGTGCGCCTCAGAGATTATATGGTGATGATAGCTACTCCTCTTTAAGTCTTCATTTTCAAGATCACACCTCCAGTTACACTTCCAGGCATATATTGTAGATTTCTGACTTCTACAGATGGAATATATCAAAAATGTCTTCCATTCTACATACCCACTTCCAAATCTCATGATTTACTTTGCCTGCAGAGCCTTCATTTTCTTTAGAATTAACACTAAAAGAACTCACTACACAAAGTTTTAAACTGCATTCAGAGATACTGTATTTCTAATATCCTTGCTGAGATTGAAACAGCCACCCTAAGCATAAAAAAAGTAGAAGGACTTTAAGAAGCAAGGGATTTAGAGCAAAATTACCACAGACAATTTTTATTCCATAAATTAAAATGTTTTCAGTCTCTCAAAAATTCCCCAAAGGTGGCATTTGAAACTGTGGAACCATTCATAGTTGCCATGAAGAAGACAATCCAAGAGCAGCATGAGAAGTCTGCATAGGGTCCTCTGCTGAAACCTCAGCACCTTAGCAGGACCACAGCCTTCACACTCACACTTTGTACCAGGCTTCACCCAACGCCCTGCTTGGACTTTTATCTGATGCAAGGAATTAATTGAGTTAAAATCATTACGGTGGAAAACTGAATTCTGAAAATGAGCAAGACAACTCTCGTTTGTCTTCAGAATTGCATCAGAAAACAAATACTACATACCTGAGAAGATGGTCAATTCATGCAAGAGACTGACAAACTATATCCCTGTTACCACAGGGATGTGCGAATCAGAGAAGAGTTTTCCATTTTGCTCTTGAATTCTCTCTTCCTTTATTAAAATTAAATATTAACATATCATTACAGTCCATTTTGCCATTTAGTTCGAGGGAAACAAAACCATGACAGTTGCACTGGCACAATAACTACAATAAAATATTCAAATACAACAGGATTGTTTGAATAGTGTTACTCTAAGAATTTTCTAGGTTGACAGTACTTTAATAGCACCATCCTCACTTTGCAATTAGTATCAAAACAGATATCCAGGGATTTCGTACCTTCTTTTCAATTTTTATTCATTGTTATAAGTTTAACCCTTTCCAAGCAGGCCTTCTCCCCGGTAATGGCATGCTTTAATCTCTGAAAAAAGGCCTTGAAGCTTTCAAACAAGTCAGGTTGGAGCATGATTCCACTTACCTCCTCTGCATTTTCTCACCAGCTGTTCCCATCAGTAGCTTCAGCTGTTTTTAAAAACAAGTTTTCTTTTTCATTTTCCTTTATGTCTCTAGCACTTCAATTTAATGTCATTCTCTTCAAAAACAAACAAAAAAAGAGAATACTGTTTTACAGATTAAAAAAGAAAGCAAACCTTTTAATCTTTCCCGCTTTTTTTCTCTGGAGGGCAAATTTCTCTTAATCACTTTTCTGAGCACAATTTAGCACATGTAATTATACCTCAAAACAAAAGGAAGTGAATCATTTAATAAGATGCTTTGATTTTAGGAAGTACTAAATATAGTTAATCTAAGGATATTTTACTACTCTTTTCGGTACAGTGGTTATTGCCAAAGACAGCAGTGCTTTTTAAGGAAGAATAAATAAGATGGTGTAGTACTTGTCACATAACAGTGTTTCTGAAATACAGAGCAGCAGTCTGGAGGGATTAGGGATCAGGCCTAAACCGTAAACACTCTGCAAAACAACATGCTTGGGTTCTGGCAGACTGCCATCAGTCCTGCTTTAAGAAAAATCCTTTTTTCGGGGGTTGATCTTTATTATAGCTTTCAGCCGAATACACACCCAGGTGCTAACAGCCAGATCTTCCTAAACCTGTGCAGCTATTCTCATGCACAACAGAAAGGATGTTTCCTGAAAGAGGAGCAATCCTCTCTCCAAATAGCCATCCTGTCTACTGAATATCAAAGCAAAAGCCCACAGGCCATTTCCTTGAGGTCAGTATGTCTATCTCTTCCTTCTTATTTGACCCATGTTTTGCAACATCTTGATGCCCCTCAATGTCATAAGTCTTAGCTACAGCTTTCAAGGCTGATGAGAAGCCTGGTCGCTCTGATGTTCCTCACAAGGGTCACAGTCCAGCCACACAGGCATTTTCCTCCCTACCAGTGACCTATCATGCTGACTTTGCAGCACTCCTATTCATCAACAGTCTTTAATGAACATATTTTACTTTCCTCTCGCTTCCTAAGGTGTTGTACAACATACTCCATTAAAACAAACTAACCATGATTAATAGCACTATTAAAATTGAATAGATTTTGACAGAATTGTAATGACTAGAGAAGGAACATTAAATTGCAGCTGAAGAACCTAGGCAGACCTTATGCATAATACAAATACTGCATACTAGCATGTTCATTTCCAGAGTTATTTGCAATCAAGCACATGAAATATTTCTTTCCTGTTCCCTTCATATACCTACAAGCTTTTGGTTTATGATGCGAGAAAAATAGACGGGTTGTTGTTCCCCTTTTTGTGCATCATGCACACCTGGTCATATGTAGGGATGACTGATATTAACAGCAACGCGAGCAAAGAGCATTATGCACTTTCAGAGCCCTAATCAAGATTTCTACTGAGACGTTGGCCCTTGGGACTAGATAGTAAAAAGGTGTAGGTGTCACAGCACTGAGATGTGCAATACCCAATTCCCAGGCACTCACTGTCTTGCAAAATACTGCTGAGCAAGATGCTCGGGCTCCCTAAGCAGAGTTTCCTGAGGACAGGAGCCACAAACAAATCCAGCAGGGAGGAAGTTAAGTAATGGAGCCACGGAGAAATCTCAAGGCCGTGTTGAGCTTCACCCTGCTCTAGCATACCTCACTCGGTTAGTTTTCACAGCCCCATGGGATGGAGATGACCATTCCTAATCTCAACTGGAGCATCTTTTTGCCATAATACACAACTCCAGGATGCAGGAAATAGAAGTGCACATCATTCCCTGGTCTAAGGAAATGTTGTCTACACATGAGCGGGCTTGTTTCCAGGGCTTTTATTCTTCAAGCGAAAAAGGAAGAAGCAGAGCAGAGGTAATTGCAGAGTTCAGTGTTCAGAAAAGCCTTTCCAGTTTGGCTTGTTTAATAGAAGAAGTCAACAAAGGGAAAAAGGAACACAAAATTTAGTCCAAAGAAAAAATCTATTCTTAGTGAAAAATATATTTTCCTTCCATGTATCCTTAGAAAACAACTGAGTGACCCTTGCTGTGACAGGAATAACTTTATTCACCACTAAAAGCCCTATGCCTCTGAAGAAAAACGCTATGTACGTATATGAAACAAGCAGCAATGGCTTTCCCATGAGCTGTTAAAAGTTGTGCTGATGAAACAGCCATTACAGTGTGAAAATGGGTGAACCCTCACAGCGTGAAAGCATGGAGAAGATGGGAGCTGTCGAAGAGCATCATCTGACACTACCACACACAGCAACGCTGTGCCAAGGACGAGGACAGAGAGCGAAGGGTGAAGACTCCACTTGCAGTTGCTGAGGGAGAGGCTGGTCAGCTCACAAGTCAAACCTGGACCCATCTTCTTACTGCTTGCTCCTGGCTATTGTAAAAGCCAACAAAAGAGATGGTCAGGCCCCTGCCAAATGACAACTATCAATGACTTTGTAATCCCAATGCTTTTACGGCCATGCACAGAGTTATCAACTACATGGTGAAATGTGCCTGAAGCTGGGATGGGAAAACTTTTTTCGAGGTGGACTCTTCCCCTTCTCCCTGTCTGGTTGACTTCTTTGAACTGCACTGAGATTTTCTTCTACTGCCCTGTAGTTAATCTGCTCACCAATTCACATCATAATGTGAAATTATAAACATGACAGGATTTGTTGTTGTTGTTCTCTGCTTTTTGACAGTTTTTGGAGAAGAAACTTTTGGCTTCTTGCCAGAAAGATTATATTCTGGTTCCCTAAATAAAAATGCATTTTGCATAAGCAACTAATTTACATTGCAAACTCTGGGCCTTATTCCAGACAGACAGACTATTTTTAATAAAGTTTTCTGCAAGATCTCAGTTGCCTTTTAAGTCCCTGACTGTTAACCTAAAAATACTGTGCTTAGAGAATTGCACACAAAGGTATATTCATCAGATCTGGGTCTGTTCTCACACTGAAATAACCCTTTAGAAGTTAAAAAAAATTACAATACATTCATAAAAGTGAATACATTTGGGCATTACACACAATTAAGAGAGCCCGTACATAGTCCCAGACTCTGATTGGTTTTGATTACAACCTGCAACTGTGGCTGGACGGGAAATGTTGTTTCTGTCTCACAATTATTCCTGGGATTTCAGAGATGCTTCCAATTTCCATATGAGGACAAACAGGAGATATTTTACAGTTTTCCTTTATATGAAAGAGCAGAGAGAGAGGAAAACACCCCAACAGGCTCTAGTTACAAATCTAACCTAGAATGAAAGAGATTTAAGATCAGATTAGCCATAATTTCTTTGATTTGAAAAGGGGATTGAGGTGCTGGGCTCTCAGAGGCATGCAGTCATCATTAGGCTGACGGCTTTTTCAGTCTTTTCAGTTGAAGAATTTTAGTTCAAATACAGAACAGTAAAGTACAGATAACTAACTGTTCACCAGATCAGGGACTTGAACCTAATTAATCTCCACGGGAAGTCAATGCCAAAAACATCTGCTTTAGGCAGCTCACCTCACCCTTTAATTCCATTAACTTCCTGACTCCCCTTGGTCATTTTTCAGGTGGCAAGAGGCAATAAAAAGGAGCCTTATCAAATGGTGCACAGGAACAACCCTGGAAGTAAACTCCTGAGAAGAGTTTGATTTTGAAGAGCAAAAATTGCTGCAGCTATAAAATGCTCCTTGCTCTTTAAGTCTGAATTGTGATATTATATTTCATATCTTGGCACAAAGTCTTTCTGAACTTCTTCAGGGAGAAACTTGCAGCTGGAACATCAGCATATAGAAGAAGGGCCTTTTGTTTCTATTTTATGCTTTGGATTATATGTTGTTATTAGTCCTGTCATCAGCCTTTGCACAGTCACTAGATGGAGTATAGACTATGTGCAGGCACCCACATATATGCATGCAGAGAAAACAAACAGTTATTTCATAGTATCCATCATTTGTTCACGCCATTCTACCTCTTGTTCAAAGAGGTCTTGTTATTATATAATCTTTATTCCTTCCTTCCTCCAGTTACTAAGTACATCTTGAGTTATGAGGCCAGTTTTGCAGGATGCAGCCCTTCAGTGCTGCGTGGAGCTATAATATACAAAAAAAAAAATGAATGTTTTTCAAGAGAACAGAACACTCTGAAGGCTTTCCATATATGCTGCTGCTGTAGAGCAGAGAGGAGACTGTAAAAAGGAAGGACTCTTGAAGTTCAGGAATAATTTCAGCTTTCTTGACCTCTGTTTTATGCTTCTGCATGATTTGGAGAATCATTCAGTAACTTCCAGGGCAGAATTTTGGTGATATGATTCCCACATAATCCTGTTTATGGAGTCTTACCTCATGCTTATCTCTCTTACTGCTTTACTAGGGTGAGGAAGGCATCACTGCCCCTCCTTGTAGGGAAGGAAACAAGTAGCTTATTTAAATATTTTGCCCGTGGTCACAGACAGGATCACTGGCAGCTGGGACAGCTATCCTGATTCAAAACCTCACATGTAAATCACTTTGACAGTTATAGCCATCATGCAGTGCACTGTATTAGTCAACAGGTCACAATACCCTAGGGTGGACTTTCTGGGGCCTTTTGTTTTGAGCATCAATAAATGCATTTTTCAGTCACCACCATTTTACTCAGCTCCATGGGTCAAAGGTCCCCGTTATGACAGCGTCAAAATTTGCAGCCCCTGTCCAGGAATATTTACAAGAGGTTTCCGATGGGTTTGGAAGTGCTCCAGAAATGAGTGAGCTACTGCAAAGTAAAATCCATAAACTGTTTTTTTAATTATTCATGCAAAAAGTTGTGGGTTTGTGAATCTTAAAATGATTGCTGACCTATAATGACAGTGTCATTTTTTTGGACATTCTTGTAATTTTTAAGAAAAAGTATTGAGAATAGCTTGAACACAGAGGACTGAGAGACCATTAAATCTTAATTAAATCTTAATTAAATCTTAATAATATTATTTTATGACTGAGCAACTAAGATAGGCTCCTTGGTACGGACAGACTTGGGATTCACCTAAGGCAAATGCAGCTATGATGCTCCCGGTTGATCTGCAAGATAAAGGTGGGATTTTTTCCCCATAGCACCTAAAGGAGAAAGGCAATTTGCCATCCACTGAAATACCAGCAGGATATCGATTAACTTCTTGCAATTTCAGAGGTAATAGGAGGCACAGAGGCACTGCCTTCCTTCCTGTTCTGACCTGAAGAAAAGTAGTGTGAACTATCCTAGAAATTTGACATATTTGAGGCCCACCACCAAAATTGCCTGCACAGATAATGCAGCAGTCGTAGTTTCCTGAGGGCTCCTACTTGCAGTTAAGAACCACAATACCTGTGGAGATGCAGTGAGCACTCACATAGGAAAGCAATTTGAACAGGAAAGCTGGTATTAGGGATATGAGCACACCACCTCCTCCTCACAGAATCACAGAATGGTTGAGGTTGGGAGGGACCTCTAGAGATCATCTAGTCCAACCCCCTGCACAAGCAGGGACACCTAGAGCACGGGGCACAGGGCGGCATCCAGGCGGGTTTGGAAGATCTCCAGAGAAGGAGCCTCCACCACCTCTCTGGGCAGCCTCTTCCAGGGCTCTGCCACCCTCACAGAAAAGAAGTTCTTCCTCACATGCAGATGGAACTGCCTCTGTTTGAGCTTGCACCCATTACTCCTCGTCCTGCCTCTGGCCACCAGTGATAAGAGTTTGGCCCCATCATCTTTATATTCTCCCCTCAGATACTTGTACATGCTGATCAGATCTCCTCTCAGTCTTCACTTCTCCAGGCTAAACAGGCCCAGCTCACTTAGTCTTTCCTCATATGATAGATGCTCCAGTCCCTTAATGCAAGTAACCCCACAACTCCTTAAAAACCATTGCACGGATTTGTAATGTGTGTTTGCACTTCCCATTCAACTCAGGGCCAGACCTTCACCCAGTGTCTCTGTAGATATGTTCAATGACTTTGAAGCAGTGATTTACACTACTGAATATTCAGCCTGAGAGCTGAGCATGATTTCCAGGCTCTCCTAACATGAAAGAGAGTCCCCTTTGGAGAGTCACTGCAAAGCCCCAGATGGGAGCACCAATACACACTCCACTGTCCCTCACAGGATTGTTTTCATATTTAAAGTCTTTTGGTCTCCCCAAGCTCTTTCAAAACATGCAGGGAGCAGAATTAATTCAATGACATATGCTCAACTTTACTAAGACCCTGGAGCATTGGCTTGGAAAGACACAAAGACCCTTATTCACATCACCGTGCTCATCTGAAGATCAGTCAAGGTAGTTTAAATGCCACTCCAGTAAACTACTGTTCAAAGGCACTGAAGTCTGTGCTACGCAGAGTTAAATTAACATTGTCTAAAAGGCACAGACACCTAATGGCAATGCAGAAATCTGCAGCAGATGTCTAAAGCAAGGGCCTGTTTTAATTGGGTCAGGGAGACAGGAGAAGGAAGGGGAGCAGTTAACTGTGATATGAAAATTTTGGGGCTTTCTCCGGAATGTGTCCTCTTGTACTTTATTAAGTCATCAAAAGGACTATTCTTCTGACTAACATTGTTTCATCACCAAGAACACATTCTCACATCCAGCCTCAGCTTTTGCCCAATATCCACTTACCTCTCCTGCATCTCTTGCATCAGAAATGTCCCTGGGCACTTACATCAGCCTGGCTGTGAATACAGAGTCATACACTTTACTAATCAACTTTAGGCAAAAGTATTTATTTTAATAGTGCTGGGGAGGCCAATTTCATTCATAAATACGTTTCTTCAGTGATGACCCCAGTCATCACTTCCAGTCTCAGAGTTCAAAGAGATGTAGGACTTGTTTTAAAAATCTGGAAAAAAAAACAGTACAATGACTATTGGACGCCCTAGGCAGGAATGCCCTGCCATCATAGGCTTTCAGCTCCAACTAGGACCCTCCAGAAGATAGAATAGGACACTCCAACAAAAACTCCAAAACCAGCAGGCACCTTGGGGCATGCTTTTTGTGGCAAAAGGAAATTGCTCTAGTTAAGTCAAAGAACACCCCACCCATACTTTCAGACCAGTAACTGTCCCCTTAGAGGTACTGACAGTCCCAGGGAACAAAGCCACTCAGGTCCTGTGATCGTCACAAAAGTGTGACTATGCACAGTCCATCACAGACACATTCTAAGTTTTGCTGGGGTATATGGTGTAGGTGCCTGAGGAAGCTATAGATGCTTTCCTGTAGTTGTTAACATTTCACAGCTTCTTCCCCTGAGATGATCACATGAATTGCCCATGTGCATCAAAGCTGTCCCTTGCTCACTTGAGCAGGCAAGCTGTGCAGTTCCCCTCCACAGAATGCCACAGATGTTGTAATCAAGTTTGGATGCAATGGGAGACCAGAAAAGCTCATGGGAAAGAAAGCTACTGAGGGCTGCTAAATGTACAGAACAGATGTTTGGCTTCCATGGAGCTAAGAGGAACTCAAGGAGATTATCATTTCCATTTACCTTGTCCTTAGATTCTTCCCTGGGCAGCCCCCAACCAGTCACGGGGAGGACACCACTCTGGAAGGAGTTCGTGCTTCAGAGGAAAGCAGTGGTCACAACAAAGTGCAGAGCTGCAGAAACACCTGTGCACGGAGGGATTTTCTAGCTCTGTCCTACCAGAGTGAGTTCTGCATACACTGCAAGAGAAGATGTCTGCAAAGGACTTAAAGCTGAGATGTGTAGAATAATATTTTAAACCAGTAATACATTTCAAGAATATCTTGTAGAAACAAGCAAGTCCCATGCAAACTCATACAAAGAGAAGTCAGCATCCCTTTTAAAATGAATGTACTGTACAGACAGCAGAAAAACAAGTGACAGTGAAAAGAGACTGTGATTTGGAGCAAAGAATGAAGAGAACACAGCCTTAACAAAGCCATAGTCTCCCTAAGACTCAGTTCCCAGGGGGGCAGCCATCTGGAAACATATATAGGATAGTTATTTTTTCAGGTGAACTTACTTTTCTTGCTCCGTATTCTCTAACTTCTTAGATGTCCCTTTCTGAGTGGACTGATTTACTCTGCTGCATCTCCTATCCTATTCCTTTTCAGTCTGACCCAGAGCTGCAGTCACATAAAGAAAGGCACTTCTTTCAGCCAGTTCTGCCCTTCTCCGTTCTTGTAATCACAGATTGCCATCTCTAAAGTAGTTAAGGTGTTCAGCATTCAAATTGAACAATTTAAATCTCAATGGAGGACACTAAGCTTATCTCTAGTTTCACTGGAAATTGTTTCCCCTGCTAACTGACCAAATTAGTGATTGGAGAATTCTGATTGCCACTGCATTTCAAATGATGACAAAAAAAGTAAAAACTGTTCTTTTTGCAACAACAAAGATTTCAGTTACTCAGATACTCAACTTTTTCAGTTCCACATCTGGCAAATATTTTGATCTGCTTTCCAGTTTCTCCTTCACTCACTCCTCCACTCCAGTTCAGCTAAATGATTCTTAAACTCGGCCTCTTGAGGTACATCAGAATTTTGTTCAGCAACCATTGCTAAGGCCATTTGGAATGCAAAGTGGAGAAAAGGAGGACATAAATCAAGCAGAAAATTTCTGATTTTCTTGCAAGCCATAGAGAAGGCAATGGCTGCCACTGCTTTAGCCAAATCATCCATTCCCCTGATCAGCAAAATTTGTGGCCTTTCTGTCTGGAGAACTTTACTGGAAAAACTTCTGATATTCTTACTCTCAGAGAAGAATCCTTAGCTAGACAATATTTATTTTAGTTGAAAAAGTAATTGATTTATAGCAATTTTGCAGTTGGAAAAAAATTATAAAAGCTTAAGAGAGGAATGGGTATGATTTCCCTTTTACTTATGTACTGATCAAGATAAGGAATAACTAATTATACAACTCCTCCTAAATACTATATAAACAGAGAAAATGTGCCTATCTGAAAACCCAGAAATATGTATTTTGGAACAAATCCAGATGCACCAAATGTCTATTTTTAAACTCAGTGAGTCATGAAAATGGAAGTGCTGTGATTAGCTATAGCAACTCTAAGTGTTAAATAAACATAAACTAGAAACAGCTCTGACTGAATCCATACAAACAGACCTCCAAAGGTCATAAGTTCCCCTTGGATTTCAGAAGATTCTTCTGCATGAAAGTGGGATATCTGCTTGGGGGAGCAGGGCCTGTGAAATGCTGGATGATGTGATTTCCAGACACCTCTGAGAAAACCTTGCTGCTATTCTCAAAAAGTGCAAATAGTTTTGGTGTGTGTGAAACTCATGTCAATAATCTAGGGAGAAGAGCAGTCCCATGCGGGATAATGACCTATTGCTGCCTGGGAATGGGCAGTAGGGATGATAGGAACAGGTACCTGAGTTGTGCACACAGCGCTGTGAACCCCATCTTGCCTGCATGGGTTTGCTCCCAAGGTAAGAAGCCATCTGGCAGGAGCTGTACCATCTGTGGTCAAGTCATTTATGCAGCCTCATTTATGAAGCCACATAGTCATCGCTGCACTCAACTGCCCAGAGCTCCACGGTGCCCATCGCCTCATCCCCAGCCTGCTCTCATACTTGATCATGTAAGTGCTCTTCTCCAGGCACATCTACACCCACAGGCACTACTGCAGGGCATGCAACAAGCTGTCAGACTGACCAAAAACCGGTTTTCCTAAATGCTGAGCTAAAATGCTAAGACATTCTCAGGGATTTGAAGTGTATATCAGACATAAATGTCAATGCTCAAGCCCATATCTATTATTACAAGTTTTCCAAAGATCTTCAACAAACATGTTATCAGATCATATATGTTATCACAGAAAGGCTGATGATTTTGGTGAAAGAAACAGCATTGCAATTACTCTCTGTGTACTAAACAGCAGTTGTGAAACAAAGAAGAGACTTGTATAAAATAAAAAACTTTTAGCGCATCCTGTGCAGTGTTTCCATGGATCTGTGATGACCCAGGGAAAGAGTTTGCTGTAAAAGCACAGAGGCTTTCTCTGAATTTGCAGCAAGCAGTTCACTGCTGCTAAGACTACAAGTTATATACAGCTGGTGTCTATGGACTGTGCATCATCCCTGAACTTTGATTTATGTTTAAAAGCTTAAAAAAGATTTATCTTCAGAGCCAGCTCAAGGAGCATTATGTGAAAGGGGAATGAATAAAGTAGGAAAGCCGTAAATTTCCTCTTTCAGTACAAAAAGCTGGATGCTGAGAAACCAGGCAGTAGCGGAGCATTCACAGAACACACCAGGATAAGAACCGCTATAAGTTAAAAGTCTTTTCTAAATTCCTTATTAATGCTCTTTGATACTAAATATTCCCAGCAAAATTCAGGGGGGAAAGGGTGTGACGGGGGGGCAGGATTCATATATCATAAAAGTATTCTGACTTCTGACTTTTAGGCCATCAGCTACTTTTAAATATATTACTTCCTCACTCAGTCATCTAAGAAGCAAAGAAGGAAGTTATGACTTTGGGAGAAAGATGCTGAGTGAAAAAAAATACGAGTATATTTCACTACACAGTGCCCATTTTCCTGATCTCTCATACACCAGAATCACTACACGGATTGCCTAGAATTAATTCTGCCTTCTACCAACATATTACTTGAAATGTCCAGTGTAGCTATTGGCCAGCAAAAAGGAGGTGAAAGAAGAAATTTTGTTTTATCTTTGAAAAATGTAAGAAAACTGTCAGAAATAAATGGATAAAAATCCAGGATACATAATGCTGCCTTATTTAGCTCCCATTTAGGTTTCATCTCCTAATGATAAATTCTTACTGCCTCACTCACTCCTGTCCCAGATTGCTCCCCCTGTGCTTCAGTAGCATATTAGAAAGGCATTGTTAAAAAAGAGAGTCTTTTAAATTTTAGTGGAGAAAAAAAAAAAAAAAAAAAAAAAAAAAAAAGAATTGTCACTGATCAATAGATTTATGGCTATACCTAGACAGAAAATTCAAATATTTCCTTTAAGAAGCGTTATTTCCCAGCTGGAGAGGAATCACAAGGGGAAAGCAATGGGCATGCCGTGTCCACAGAAATGGTAAATAAGCAACTTCTGAGGCTTCCCTTCCTTTCTAGAGGGACAGAGGAAACTACGAATAGGGAAAATCCACCCCAGAGGGCAGAGCACTCTTGAAGTCCGTGCATGGATATCCGTGCATTCAATATCAAGTGCTCAGGTGACAAAAAGCAGCACATTTCCTGGATAGGCCCTATGCTACTCTCTCATTACCCAGGTTACACAGGAACATATGGTTTTATTTGGACTGAATAACAGCTCCTATCAAACACAGCAAATAATGGAGAAGAAAAATGAAAAACAGGAAGAAGGAGAGAAGGAAAGGAAGGAGAGTGCTTAAGCTAGAGCCAGGTCTAACCCATAAACCAGCTTCGCATCCAACCCAGATTCACACACGCTGAAACTCAGATGACCTCTGAAAAAAGGCTGACCAGGTGCTTTTCAAACCCCCGTGCTACTGAAGGCAACAATTTCCTGGCTCCTGGAGGCTCCTGGAATCACACTGTGAAATGACAGAAACACTGCAGAAACCCAACTGCAAATTATAGCAACACATACTCACAAAACATGCTGGATGCAAGCACTTAATATATTAAACTCTTCTTTGTATTTATTTACAAAGATTTATTTTCCATTAATTAATACTGAAAAACACAAAGCTCAGCAATTCATGGTGTATTACCATTTCTTCAGAACAAGGCAACTGGAAACAGCAGACTAATGAAACCATAAACCCCCAAAGAGATGGCATCTCTACTGCTCACGCCTCATTCTGCTGCACCATTGGCGCGTCTTCAGAGACCAAGCAGGACCCATAATGACAGTTATTGTCATGGGCTCACTGCAGACATGACCTCACCAACAGCACTTGGGATCTGCCACCGGCTGGGCTGGGGTTCCCAAGGAATTTTAATGACAGAGAGCCAGGGTCAGGCCGGGCTTGCTATCTCTTTTTCAAGACAGAAACTCATTTTGGTGGGGCTGACTGAAGACTGTTGCCCCTTGTCTCCAGTTAACAGCTTTGGTGTGACAGGTAGCCCAACACTAACTCCCTGTGCCCAGTTACTCCAAGTTCCCTGATATTAGAAGGAAAAAATCTTAACAGTGACAGCCACTATATCAGAGTTATTTGCGAATACTGTCAGAGAGAAACCTCTGGTTCAGGGTGACACTTGTCTGTCCATGGGTCCAAAACTTTCTTTGCCTGTTGTGTTTCTTTGCCTGTTGCGTTGTGGCTCATCCCTGCTCTCAGCTTTTACCCTTCTGTAGTTCTGTGACTGTGTGATCTGCTAGGGATCCCACTGTTACCTAGAATTTCAGCAATGCCCAGAGAATAGGAGGAAATCTGTGTACATCTGCCAGTGCCCTCTGGCCTGTATCCCCCAGTGAGCTACCAGACATGGTGTGGAAGACCAGCCTGCTCTAAAACATTAGGATTCTTGGCTCAGTTAAGAGTGTCCCACCTGGGATCAAATATCAGTATCCCTGAGATCAAGTTTAACTGGAGAAGTCTCCATTGTGTAACACCCGGCATAACAGTCCAACAGCCCCAGTGAATCACCATGTAGTCTCCATCCATCAAAGTGTCTGGCTAGCTGATGAAATGAGGAGTAATATTTCTCAAGTTTGTCACCAATTGTCAGCTCAATGGCTAAATGATTTGCTCAATATGATGAATCCATTACATCCCAACAGTCACATGTGCCCTGTCAACCCAAAGACATGGTGAGGAAAGTTCCCAGAAATGCCAGAGACAGTAGCAGAGGACTAGCAAATTATTCCCATACTTGGCATGCCAGGTACATCCAGGAAGGCATTGATTTCCTCTGCTCCCACACTTATGCTGGAGCACAGCTTAATTTAAGGACAATGAAATTCAAAGGGAGGCAGAAAGGACCACTCAAGAAGCAATTCCAGGAATATTCCCTACTGGCTCAAGTGAATTGAGTGGACATGAGGTGACAAAGGGCTTTCACAAAGAAGAGTGAACTGATGCCAGGATGAGCCAGGGCATCTGCGAGCCCATTCCTCTCACCTGATGAAATGTCTGGTATCTCCCCGCTCCAAACCATCACTTCAGCTTTAGGCCTGCTATGGCAGTACTAAATCTCACAACCTGTAGGGATGCATGATTCCTAGTTACAGACAGCACTGCAGCTAATCTCCACTCAGCTCTGCAGAACAAATCTTGCTGGCACCCTTTTGCCCCCAAAGTCAGTGAATCCTCAAACCTGCTTCATCTGCCATGGGAAAAGCTGCAGCATGCATCAGTCCAGTTTTCTAGCAAGGAGCAGAGTGTGGACCAAGGCTGACAGCACTGATGACAAAAAAAAAAAAAAAAAAAAAAAAAAAAAAAAAAAAAAAAAAAAAAAAAAGAAAAAAAGCATTCAGCAAAGAGCATATACACTATGATTTATACAACAGGGCAGGTTCTCTCTACTTGTTCTTGAATATTTACCAAGCTTGCTTCAATTACAAAGCTTTGTGATATGAACTTTAGATGCTAAGTATTTTTCTAAGGTCATAGGCGGTAATTGAAAGTCGACTTTGATATTCACATCAGAAAATACTAATAGGGAACTGTTCTGAAATCAGCCCAGCATGATGCCTTTCAGATTCAGTAATAATGAATTTTAGAACGACTCTTAACACCCAACTCAATAGAAACAAAGCGTAATTTGGCTGGTCATTTACTTTTGTTCATCTTTTGTGGGGGGGCGGGAATGGGAGGGGAGACAAGTCCTGTGGCAATAGCCTTGAAGAAACCATCTCCTTTTTGAATCTGCTGAGATGAAAAATCTCCTTTCAACAACAAAGGCTGATCAAAGCCCGGGCAGCAGCACGCCCTGCAGTGGTACACACCAGATCCTCATTCTCACAAGCGCCCGAGGGGACGCAAGACTCCCATCAGTCAAGTAATGCAAGAAGAGGAGAAAGCACTGTAATTTTCAGTTCAGCCCAACACACCCTGCAGCCTCTTGGCTTGCAGTAACCTGGAATGCATCCTGCAAGCAATTAACAAGATGGCTTTCCAGCTGATCAACACCACACGGCTTTCCCTTTGATACTTTTTTTTATTCTTCTCCCCCTCCAGCCTCAGAGCTTTTTCAGGAACTCCACGCACACACTGCTGGAAGTGTAATTACAGGACAACATGTACAGCAGAAATTCACTCAGCATGTCTCTCTGGAATCCCTCACTTTTATGGGATGGCCTCTATGCATGTTCTGCCTGCAGACAGTGTACGTGTACATATTAGATGCTTGGACAGGGAATTACCCATTATGTGAGAATAAAGGTTTGTTTTTTTAAGCAGATATGTAAGTGCAAAAAGGTACAGTCCTGGGCTGTAATTGTCTAAAATACCATAGCGGCGTGACAGCGAGTAACAGCATGTCAGGCTGCAGGGCTGGTCTGCTTCTAAGTAATTGCTTGTCTTCTAAACAGTCCCTCTCAGAGGCAACTCTTCATCTGTGCTAAAGCCTCTTTCATAGGACAGACACTGCTCTTTCAGACTGAAAGGAAAAAAAGAAGTGCTAAAACTCAGCACAACCTACACAACTTTTAAAAGCACCAGCCAAATTACCCCTTTTTACAGAGTGAATAAAAAATGGATCTTTCCCAGCTGTTTCCATGCAGGGTTTAGCAGAGGACAAATGCATCATCCCTGTTCTCACCCTGCTCTCCTTCCCCGTCTCTTCGCCTGCCCTCAACAAGAGAGTTCAGGTCCTGGGAAACTCTCCAGCCACAAAGAGGCCAAAAGGGAGAAGATTGTGCCACCTGCCATAGGGTCCTGCTAGAGGTATGCCAAAAAGTGCCAATATCCTCAAGTATCCTTAAATTCTGAGTGCACAGCGGGCTTCAGCCCTCCTTTCTCAGTGGTGAGACCAGGCACAGTGCAGTATAGGGTGACTGTGTGTGACAGCAAGTCTCCTGCAAGTCTCTCGCTACCTGGTCACAGCGCCGAGGCCACCAACCTCTCTGAGATGGCTTCTCTGCTGAGAAATTAGCTCCCAGGCAAGTCCCTCACAGGTAACATCTGAAAACAGTAGGTGTCCGTCCTGTTCTCTGGATAGCAGGAGATGGGGGTTTTGCTGCCAAGATGCTGTGGTGGCAAAAGCAGGTATGAGCTTGGGGTAGCCCCCAGAATCAGAAAAATCTCAGCAGCTTCTGTTTTCTTGCAGAAGGGGGTGACGGTGCTAGGGACAACAGGCAGCTCAAGGACTCTGGGCTGGACATGTGGATTGGCACTTTCTGGACCACAGGGAAATACAGCTTCCAATCCAGGCTAAGCTATAAATGGTTTACGCCACTTTGATTAAATCATTCATATTTCCTTGTACCTCTGTTCCAAGATAAGGTCAGGGCTCCAAGAGTTTGTGCACGTGGCCCTAAGTGTACGACTTGTAGAAAATGGCATCTGTTAATGTAAGCATTTCCAATTCAGCAGTACCATTTCATATTTTTAAATACTTCAGGAAGATGGAACCATCCACTGTATATCTATAGTTTTATTCTGTAGCTTTGGACTAGTGATACTTTTGAGTTTTTCCTTTTCTATTTTTAGGACTTCAATTATTTTAAGAAAGTAACTTAAATATATTGCAGAAGTGCATCTCCATGCCTATCTTACAATCATTCCTGAGGCAAAGCATTATGACAGAAAGATTATGGCATATTTGTGCATTAGTACAGAAATATGACCTACCAAGCAATTTAAAATAATACAGATTCAACCACTTAAACCCTCCTTATTCAGCAATTGGACTTAATTGCTCTGTTAAATTCCATTGAGATCCATAACATATAAACATGCATGTGCTTCAGCAAACAGGGACATTTACCTGCAGAGCCACACTGCAGAACAGCGTGTGCACTGGCATGGATATGCTGTTTTGTTTTCTGTGATTAGGTGTTTAGCTGTAGGTCTGTGAATTCCCCTTTGTGTGCACTGATAACTGCCTGATAAATGTGCAGAAGGAGATAAATCCTGCCGCAACAGTTTAATGATAGCATCCACGCTCCGTCAAAGGCAAACTCCGAATCACAGAAATCAGCAGCTCATGCAGAGATCCAAGATTACCGGGGTTCAGAAGCGAAGCAGCACGGTGGCTTTGCACTGGAATACAGGAAATCACAGTTCAGCTTTCCATGTAATAGTGAGCAAGATGCAGGTTTCAGAGAGTGCTTCAGAGATCTTTAAGACAGAAGGAAAAACTGCTTGCAGCTTTTAATAATTATTTGCTACATATTCTCAAAAAAAGCAGTTCTTTATAGGTAGTTCTTTATATTCAGTAGACACAATCTCAGACTGGGGACACCAAATATCAAATAGCGTATCTGTGATCTCTGACTGGGTAATAGTCATTCTCAGGTTCGTATTTCCTGCTCCATATTCATGCTAATGGCTCAAAAAATCACTTTCCGTGAATGATTTATAGCCACTGCTTAAAAGTCAGTCTTGTAGTAAACAATTCTACACTCAATGTATTCTGCCAAATACTCTTGCAGAGGAAATGTAAGCGTCTGTCATTTAGTCAAGGCTAATCCAAAACATATTTAGTGAACCCTTGCTGTATTTCTTCTAAACAGACCCATCTGCCTATAACTCATTGCAGTTTTTCAACAGAAAAACAGACAATAATAGCACAAAGTGATGAGATCTGATACCTTATCACATAGGAAAAGCCATACATTATATACATTACTTCCTACCTTTAGATGTTTTCTTCTAATTCGACCAACCATTTACTGCTGACAGAGTAAACTATATTCTCACGCAGAAATCCCAGCCCAATCTTTTGAGAAAAAAAAAAAAAAAAAAAAAGAATTTTAGTTCCACTGATTCATCCTGCTCTCACTGTCTTGAAAAATCAAAGTTTCACGTAATGGCTTCTGGTGCTTATCAATAATGGAAATGTGTCGGGTGAATTTTAGTCCTACAGAATGCTCTGTCATCCAAAATGCCTTTCTCTCCCTCATGTCAGTAGGAATTTTATGCATCTTGCCCTGCTTTCATGAAGGTCTTCATTTTTTCCTGAGACTTAGAAATATTATTTCCCTTTCTAGAAAATGCTATCTCCTTCATGTTTTTGTTTATTTTTTTTTTTTCCTGGCCAAATTCTTACACTATTATGAGTGCTAGACCCAAGGCATTACACAGATAAAACTCTTCATCAGAAGGGAAATATCAGGGCGACTAGAGCTGCAACTGATAGCAAAGTAAATGCAAGGAGGACACAATTCTGAAGAGCTCATGCTCACATATAAGAAAAAAAAAAAAGAAAAAAAAAAAAGTAAATAACTACCAAGATATTGCGCATAACTTTCTTATGGTGTCACTATCAACAAGTGTCACATGAAGATAAAGAGCACATACCCCATTTCATCTGGGAAACAGACTAACCAGTTTAAATCTTTGATAACCTGGAATGATACAACAAGAAGCTTTAAGCACTAACTTGAAGGCTGACTAAACCTTGCCCAAACCAAAGGGTATTGGAGAGGTAACAGTACAAGCGAAGGAGCCGTCACCCAGAGGAAGGAGTGAAGTCCTCAAGTGCTGCTGAACTTTTCCTGCTCCAATGGGAACAGGCTCCTTGGTCAGGAAAGTGATGACTCCTACCTAAAAAATTGGCAAATAGTATAGTCAGCCTATTCCCTGGTAGTAACAACATGTGCAATGCCCAGCGACACCGCTTGTTTCTCAGGAGCTGTATTTCTTTACTTTGTGATGCCTTATCACTGGGTGCTCTCCAAGTGCTGCTTAGCGCTGTACCTACGTATGTGAGGAAATCCCAAGTCCATAGAGATATCTGAAGTATAATGAATCAACCAACTTTTCAGCAGAATGCTAAGTGAAACCAGAACGCTATTCTCTTCCTCCAGGAAGCATTTCCCATATGAAATTTAGAGTTGTTTCATTTACGTGTTCACAGTTCGCAGGGGAAAAAAACAGCGGCTTTGTTTGTTTGTTTGTTTCTATGTTTTTTCTTGAGAAGTGGAGTACATGCAGCATTTCTCCAAAGTGAAAAATTGCTTCTGGGACTCTAACAGCTCAGGA
>WBNA01000232.1:0-21395 GCA_013398345.1 Nothocercus nigrocapillus | reverse complement strand
AAAAAAAAAAAAAAAACTAATTACCTAAAGCAATCACACACAAAGGTCCATACACTGCATAGCACACAGCACATAGCACTAAACGCTGTAAAAAGACCTTAGTTTAGGCAGTGGCTTAGTTTTTCAGGGTGAAATGTTGCTTGAGCCTCAGCATGTAAAGAAGGATAAAACGGACAAATCCTGAAGGGTGGCTGTATAGATAGCCCTGCTTCTTTCCTTTCAATAGAACCAATATAAATCAGATTAAATCTCTGTTTATACTAAAACAACATACTAAAGGCATGGGGAGTTCTTTTGCTCTCGCTGTTTTCTTCTTTTTTTCCTAGAAAAGCTAAAAGTAGATTGTCACCAACAAGGCCACTGGAATCCAGCACTAGATTTTAAGAGTGGATTGGAGCAATTCACAAATTTCTGGACTTTGGCAGCATAAGAGACAAACCCAGCTTTTTCCCTGAGTGGTAACCTGGTTAGCCTGACAGGCAAGTGTCCAGCAGAAATATTAGGAAATTTCCCTTACCCCTCTATCTATAGTCCAGACTCAATTCCAATAGGGTGGTAGCACATTTCTTTCTGTTGCCTCAGATGTGTTTCTCAGTGTAAGACACCATCAAGATACCATCAAGGTTCTTCACTGTGAGCAGAGATGGAGCTTTAGCAGAGAGATTTTTGAAATTTAGTAGGCAGCTTCTTAGTTAGACCAGCATCCTTTGCATTATTTGGAATATACAGAGACACAGCAAGTATTTTTTACTTTAATCACAGCATAGATTCTCGCAAGATCATGGTCAACAGCAGCCAATTATGACATCTCAGTTTAACTCCATTCCTCCAGGAAGAAATCAGCCTTGTTGCTAGATGCCAGCCCTGCCTGGACATGCACAACAGAGATCTCATATTCTGCTTAAAGCTTGTGATGGGCAGGGGATAAGGTCCTACTGATCATACCCTTGATGTCTACCCTGGCTCTGAAGATAAGATTTGGTGTGGACTTGTTGAGTAATCCAGGCGAGCTCCAAAGTTAGAAATGTGCTAGGGTTAGGGTTAAGGTTAGGGTCAGACTCTTTTGTTCAGTCACACAGCAAGACAGTGCTGGAGGATATAATAAAAGAATAAATTCTTTTGCTTGAAAGAAATATACTCTTCTTTTTATGGCTCCATATCTAGTACGCCAGCTCTTTACTCTCACTACACCCTTCCCACAGTGACTAGACTACTTATTACCTCATGAATCCTTCCTTGAAGCCGTTAAGAAACAGAAAACTCGAGCTGTATTCCAGTCATGCAGCACCATCACGTCAGATAAAATGCTTCAAAACTAGCACAAAAAAAAGCTTCAAGAAAGGCTGTTAATCATCTCTACTCCTTTCTAGAAACAGAGACTGAACAAGTAAACAAACTTCTGCTATTCATATAACCAGGAGCTTTATGTAAAATTTGCACTATTCAGAGATAGTCTGATAAATTTATGAGATCCCCAAAACTTTGTGGGTGTTATCAGCCCCAGTCCAGACTGGAATTTGAATACAGAGGACCATAGCACAGTGGAAAATTTGGTGATCTGAGCTCTTTATTTAATTCCTTCTGTTTTACCCATACCTTTAAAAAGTTTTCTCTGTGATGCATGAAAAGCAATTTTCCAGGCAGTATTAAGGCCCTGTCTGTTTCACAATTATTGCCATGAAGGTGACATCCACCAAAGCTATGGCCCTTGGCAGAAATGTTGCAGAATGACAGCCTGCAGCAAGCCACAGAGCACTTGCTTGCATGAGCACTATATATACTCCTTCTCTTATTACAAGGAGGGATATTTGCGGATGATACCAAACTGGGTGGAGTGGCCGACACTCCAGAGGGCTGCACTGCCATTCAGATGGACCTAGACAGGATGGAGAGTTGGGCAGAGAGGAACCTCATGAGGTTCAACAAGGACAAGTGCAGGGTCCTGCACCTGGGAAGGAATAACCCCAGGCAGCAGCACAGATTAGGGGTTGACCTGCTGGAAAGCAGCTCCATGGAGAGGGATTTGGGAGTCCTGGTTGACAACAAGTTAACCATGAGTGAGCAATGTGCCCTCATGGCCAAGAAGGCAAATGGGGTCCTGGCCTGCATCAGGAGGAGTGTTGCCAGCAGGTCAAGGGAGGGGATCCTGCCCCTCTACTCAGCTCTGGTGAGGCCGCACTTGGAATAGTGTGTGCAGTCCAGGGCTCCCCAGGACAAGAAGGACATGGAGCTTCTAGAGAGGGTCCAGCGGAGAGCGACCAAGATGATTAAGGGACTGGGGCATCTACCTTATGAGGAAAGACTAAGTGAGCTGGGCCTGTTTGCCCTAGAGAAGAGAAGACTGAAAGGAGATCTGATCAACATTTCCAAGTACCTGAGGGGTGAATATAGGGAGAATGGAGCCAAACTCTTATCACTGGTGGCCAGAGGCAGGACGAGGAGTAATGGGTGCAAGCTGAAACAGAGGCAGTTCCATCTGCATGTGAGGAAGAACTTCTTTGCTGTGAGGGTGACAGAGCCCTGGAAGAGGCTGCCCAGAGAGGTTGTGGAGGTTCCTTCTCTGGAGATCTTCCAAACCGGCCTGGATGCCACCCTGTGCCATGTTCTCTAGGTGTCCCTGCTTGTGCAGGGGGGTTGGACTAGGTGATCTCTAGAGGTCCCTTCCAACCTTAGCGATTCTGTGATTCTGTGATATTTTAGTTTCTCCACTGAGGATATTCAATCAACAAAAGGAGGAAGCTTGAATTATAAATTGCAACAGCACATTTAACAGTTGCTAATTCCTGTATGGTGCACCCAGATGAAGATGCAGGAGGTTCCTCACAGGCCACCAGTCACTGTCACCAGCAAGGTGAAGAACTCAGCAGAAAGAGAGTTGTGGCATTGACTAACACAGACTAAGGGATGGCAGAAATTGTTCAGGCCACAGCAGATACCTGCTTGCTCTTACAGAGCCCAGCCAGTGTGGTTCTGAGTGCTTGCACATCGGAACCAAGCATCCTGCCCTGGCCTCCTGGCCCCTCTTTTGCTCGGTTCTTAGGACTGCAGGTTTTGCTTCTCAACCCTGTCACAGTCCCCGCACACACAAGCCTGTTCTTTGCTTTTTTTTTTTTTTTTCTTTCATGTTCTTTGCTCTCTATTTACCCTGTTCCTGTATGCTTTCTTCTGAAGCACGGATACTATGTTTGTAATACAGGCAGATTCACTGTTCCAGGAAGTGCCTGTAGGATGAAAGATGAGAAGGGTGGCTGCATGTCTCATCATGTTCCTCACCTGACATATACAAAGTGAAATACTTTGTGTACAGTTTGAATGTTCTTATTGCTTCACTTTATGTTGTCTTCTGTTAAATATCTGTAATTCGCTATTGCTGGGAGGGCAGGAAAATAACATTTTTGAAGAGGGTCACTGGTCACTTAGAAGTAAACTATGTTTTTCTTGTTTTAAATGCTTCAGGACTTGCTTTGCTTTTCTTTTATGTGATGAAGATTGCAAAATCCTTGTACAGTTAATTTCACTAATCTAAGTACCCCTGACACATATCAGACCAGCAATTTACTCAGCTCTCTTCTGCTTCAGAATTTGGGAACTAACTCCAAACACTTGGCACTTTTGATTCTGTCCTCAAATACAAGGTGCTATCATGAATATGTAAACCATTAATATAGATAAAATAATGTAAATCCTGTTTTTTGAGACACTTTTCATTATTTAGGTTTTGCCTTTTGCTTCTGGACTTACTGATGCCTCTTATCAAAATCACATTCAAGTCAAGAGAAAAAATTACACTGAAAAAGAGTATTTGATAATAAGTATATTTTATTTTAAAGAACAGAGAATTCAGTGGAAATTGAGGTCTTTAATCACCTCTAAGTCCTTTCACAATATCTGCAAGAGCGAGGCTTTTATTATTTTTATTATTATTATTATTATTTTATTTATTTTTATAAAGTAGCTCAACTAAGCTTCCATGGCCGTTATTTGTCTCCAGGAATTTTGACTTTAACTCAATCACAACAATATAATACTGATAACAGAAACAAGTGATAAAACTGGAAATTGTATGATTGCCTTACCCTACATAGAATCATGACAGAACTAGGTTTAGACTCACTTAGTCTTTAAAATCAACCTACCCCTGAGCTCCTGAACCTCACAGTCAGATCCACCTTAGACAAACACTAGGGCCGATAAGCTCATTACTACAGTCTGCATATGTGACAAACATGAAAATGAAAGACATGCAAATGAAAAAAAAACAGAATGTTTAACAGTTTTAAAACACTTTGTACTTTGAATGTTCATCTAGTTGTCATGGCAAGCAGACCTACTAAGATGGTGAAATGAAAGGTGGATCCACCCAGCTGTTCATGTGGGATGGGAAGGTCCTGCATGTGCAGCAGACTAACTGTTCCTGCAGTTTCAAACCTCAGATATGTTCAAGTTGTCTTGGACTTTTCATCCAACTGTTCCTTTTAGTAGCTTCATTTTACACAGAAGTATCGAGGGTAAATGAATCACTGCTTCCAAACTTGGAGATTGGAACAGAGACAAAAATAACATGAGAGGCTGACCTTGGTGGTAAAATGTATGTCTTGCTTTCCTGTTTCCCATACACTCCCCCCACAGATCTCAGCTCCCTTGGTTATGCCAATGTTAAACCTCTTTCTTGGAGGTTTGTTCAAGTACAGCAGGGATGGGCAACACAGACATCTAAGAATCTTCAAAATGGGCTGTATCCTTGACACTTTTCTTTGAATATACAGAGAGGCCAGGCTACTTCCACCGGCTGTGTGCATTATACATGTTGAGAATCCATCCTTGAAAAACAAACAGTAAAGGAGAGGCCCAGTACTAAATTACAGAAAATAAAAGCATTTCAGAGAAAGAAAAGATAAGAAGTTGGATGAGAAAATAACTCAGGGTCCAGAGAAGGAGAGAAGAAATCGCCAGACTTTATATTTTTGATATATATAAAGAGTGGGTGGGAAGGTCTCCTAACAATGAGCAGCCCTTCCCTAGAACTAAACCATTATGGTAGGATTCATATAATACTACTGATTAGAAGGGTTCTCTGCCTGGTCAAAGCATGGAGAATCTAGAACAGCTTGCTTGATGCAGTAGAGTTTTGCATATCCCCAACCTCTCTGGGAAACCTGTGCCAGTGTCTGACCACTCTCAGTGTTTAAAAAATACTAATTCCTTAGGGCTAATTGCAATTTCTCATGCTCCATCTTGTGTCCATTGTCTCTCTTCACAGGGCATCTCTGAGGCTGGCTCTGCATCCTCCCCCAGCCAGCTAAAGACAGCCGCAGGATCCTCCACTGCCCTTCCCATCTTAAGGCTGAAAAAGCTCCTCTCTCTCAGGTTCTCAGCTATATCGCATGTCCTCTAGCCCTGTGCTCCAGCCCCGACCACCTTCATGGCCTCCGCCGAAGCTTCCTGGAGCCCCGAAGGAGCACAGAACAGGAAATGGTAATTCAGATGAATTCTCCCAAGTCCTGAAAGGAGAACAGGATCACAGCATAATTCAGGTGGGAAGGGCCACGAGGAGGTCATCTAGTCCAGCCTCCAGCTCAAAGGCAGGACCCGTAATTACTCCCCTGAACCTTCTGGCTGAACATGTGGCAATACAGTCCAGGGTCCTGCTGGCTGCCTTGCCTGCAAAGACACTATGCTGAGTCATACTCATCTCATCCATCTTCAGATGTCTACTACATAGCTCTCTCCTTCTGAGCTAGCCTACCAAAAGCTGTGTTTGAAACTAATGACGGAACTTGGTGCCTGACCCATTTCAGACATCTACTTTATCAGGAGAGATGATTCACACTCGAGCAACATCTGTTTCCCTCCACTGACTACAAAGGGAGACCAGGATGACTAGCTAACATAAAATACACACTCTAAGTATTCAGACAGATAAATCCTGCCTCATGTTTCACAGCATCCCCAGACTTTTCTGGAAGATGTTACACAACTGCATGTGAGTATGTGTGGGTGCTTGCATAGGTGGCCAGGTTTCCTCTGACTGTAAGAGAATGTAATTTATAAGGATATAGTAACACAAAAACGCACTGAGCTAGAGATACTTCGAACAGAAGATTCGGATGCCCTTCACTAGTACATTTCAATGTACTAGTATGTACTCTAGCTCTGAAATAACAGTTTCTGAAAGTTTGTTTTAAATTTTTCCTTGAGAATTTATTTTTAATATGCTAGGTACTTTTAAGACCTTTTTTTGTTTTGTTTTGTTTGTTTTCGTAAAATCAAACTGATTTTCCAAGGGAAAAAAAATAGAAAATAATCTCTGACACAGTCAGGAATATCAACTACAGCATGTTATCCATGTTGAGAACATCCTTAATTCTGCTTTTTCTCAACAACAGCTGCAAAGAGAGGAATGCACTTACCATATCCGACAGATTTTAGCTGCTGTTGGAAAGGTCAGACAAAGTTCAACTCTTTCATACCAGAGCAACAATTCAGGAGTCTTTAATAGTTTGTCCTATAGAAAACCACGATTATCATCTTCCAGTGAACATAATGGTTAAAATTTACATTAATCCTTCACATTTTGAACAAGAGCTCCTTTTGACCTCTCTGTAACCCTGTGTATTATGGTGTGTTATCTAATTTGAATCACAGATGAGTGTTGTACATTTTAGATGCATGTTAAATAACATGCCACTTTCTTCTGACTGAAGAACAGACACATCATCTTGTGTAGGAAAATCCAGGTAGATAAGAGAAAAACTTCACTTCTCATTCCCAGAAAGCAGCCTTGACAAGCAATGTGGGTATTCTTTTAATGGAAATGTTTTGAAATGTTGAGAAATCATTGATCCTAATCTTAAGAACTGACTTTAGCTACCTTTCATGACCTGAGCAGCAGCTTCCTCAGAAGTTCATAGCAAGTGTTCCCAGTCATGATTATGTCACAGCTGAGTGCTAGTCTGGATGCAGAAGGGACAAAGATAAACATCTCCAAGCAACTGACTGCAAAGATAAAATGGAAAGGAGATTTGTTTATGCTGATCAGAGAAGATAGAAAAAAAGCAGTCTAGAAAAGGCGACTCTTCTGAAGCCATTTAGTCTTTGCAATTATTACTCTATGGAAATTGTGGATATTCAAATGCTTGTTTCATATGGCACAATATAAAGCACTGTGTTGATATGCATGCTGCACTAGCAAGAAAAGTCTAAACATCTAAAAAATGCAAGCAGGTTTTCAAATGACCTGCCTGGTTTATAAGAGCAGTGCCATGCCTTCCTTCAGTGACAAACTTTTCTGCAAAACTAACTGTTAAATTGCCCTCTAGGAAAATTCCAGGTGATGCCTGGAGTGATTTCCTTTACAATGGAGGAAGAAGCACTGCTGGAAAAGGACTCTGGCCTATTGCCCTAGGAAGTTTTAGAAATGGCAACTGTTTCCTCTAGTTGGGTTCCATCTCTTCATGCCTTTCTGCGTGCTCAAATTCCTCATGTTCAGAAGCTGGTAATGAGTTCCTTCCTTAGCTGCTTGTTTCTGTGCTAATTAGGTTAACTTTTGCCATCACATGCAGTTCTAACCACACTGGAATTAATATCAGGTCTGTGAGGATAAAGCTACATCTTTGTGGGGAGATTGATCTGGACATCAATCAGAAACACAGTGAGATTTGTCCCCATGGCAGTGCATGCTTACACCTGTGTGTGTACTGGGAACAAGTATAACAGACACAATGAGATGTTATGAAGCTATCCCATCTGAACAAGTACATTTCTTTCTAGATCTCTTCATCTCGTCTGTCACTTCACAGAGAATACATAACTGTATCTGGTATAGCACTGGATCTGTTCCTCAAACAGTTAACTGCCTTAATGCTCATAACAACAATTCCTCAAGCTTCTAAGTTTAAGTACTTGTTTGCATGAACCAGTGTTTTATACTACAAAGGGCAGGTACAACCAAGGTAAGCAAAACCTGTAACTCAACTACTTCTCCTGTACAAGCAAATCTTTTAGTTTTTAAATTATTTTTAGATGGACTGAAGTAGTGTTCAAACATAGCATATTTATTAGCAGTTGCTCTGGGTTTACTAATAGTAGTCCTAGCTGACAGCCACCACTTCCATATATGTATAATGAGTTCAGGTTGCCGAGGTTACATGAGCCCAAAACGCTTGTTACCTCTCAGGTGTACATGGACAATATAGTCCATACACTCAACCAGCACTTTGGAGCACTCTCACCTTGTTACCTGACTCCTGGGGAGTCACCAATATTAAAACAGGAAATGAAGTATTCAGAAGTGCTATCACTGAGGACAGCAACACAGCTCAGCCTTGGCTATTTTAAATGAGTGTCTCACTTTTTGAGCACCATAAATACAGTGCACCACAGTAGAGGTGCACCATAAGAAGCCCATTTTATAGTTGGGATGTGAGAGATTTATTAATAAATGTGGTCTGAGGATGTGAATTTATAGCTGGGTCTTATGGGAGCTCGAGTGCACTTGGTAGCTTTGAAACAAGCCGAGAGTGTTTGCGAGAGGTACTCAACAAGTACCTCTGGCCTGATGAAAAGCATAGTCTGGGTGAAACACCGCGGTAGTGCCTGGGCAGACGTTGCTGAGAGCCAGCAGGTCTGGCCCCAGGATCCTTCCTTGTGCTGCTCTGCCGCCACCCACACTGAACCCGCTAACACAGCGCCTGCTCTGCTCGCTTCCGTCGCCCACCAGCCTGTCCCGCGCGGTTCAGTTAGGTGCCCAGTAAACCAGGCCCAAATCATTCTTCAGGGTCACCACACCCGCTATATACACTATTTATAACACTGAATTACAAAAATACACATATATATATATTAATCCTTATTCCTCATTGTGTTGTCTCCTTGACACCACCACGTGAGAGCTCGCAGTTAGCACAGCAAACACAGTGCGTTTGCCCAGCCGGCGCAGGGAAATGGGAGTTTCACACTGACACAAAGATCAAGTCAGTGTTTTATCATGGCAAAACCTCGGGCAGCTTCTTACTCCAACAAGCTCTGTGACAGGAGCAAAGCGAACGGCAGGTTTCAAAGACCTTGTTTTGGAAAATCAGCTCTCAAGCTAAGTGTTGTGAATATACCAATATTTGTTTCTTAAAAAGACGATATTTACCCAGCCACTTGTGAGCTGGATATGCAGTGCCCTCCTGCAGGTATATTATATGACCCTGCAGGTCAGGTGTTACTTTGGGGCCATTGACACAGAACAGCAGCTGCATTCACATCACTGGCATCCTCACTCTCACAAATGACCTAGCGGCTGCCCTGAAATGTCTGCTGTCAGCTCGACCCTTCTTCTCTGAAGTCCCATAAGGGCACGATTTTAAAATTCGCATTTTTTACTTCATCTGCCCCCACTCCAATTAAAGAATGAATGTGTCGTAGGGATACTGGTTTGGCTTATTCCAAGCAACAAAAATCACGTGCCCCTCGTAAGCCACTTTGATAAATCTTAAGCAGGTATTTCTCTTGAACACACATATGTTCCTCTATGTTATTTATTGAAATTAATAGAAGTTTTCAGCTAGGGCTTCCCAGACCTTCATTTGCGTTTTGTTCTTTTGCACACCTCAGACATCACTAGTACAGGCTTTATTAAAAGCCAGAAACACAGTGATGGAAGTGACGCTACAAAAGGAGGCACACAAGGCACAGGGCAGGCTGAAGGCTACAGTTCGGGCCCAGCTCCAAGCCCCGTGCAGGCAGCACCCAAACACCCCCACGGCAGCATGGATTCGCTTAAAGAAAATTAACTTTTCCTAAACACAGCCCAGCTCTGTGGCCCTGTTGCCCGGCCCTGCCCACAAAGACCCGCCTGGCCCCATGTCGCCAAGGAGGAGCCTGCACAGCCTGGTCAGGGCGGCCGCCCTCACCCGCCCCGGACCCATCACAGCCGGTTCCAGCCGCTCCGTATGGGCTGCGAGACCCAGACACACACAGGTATTTAAGGAGACCAGCAAAGAGGAGCTTCGGTGCCTGAGTTCGTGGGGATGTTCTGAAAGAAGGGGGGATGCGTATGTGGCTGAGGGGCAGTGGCTGCAGGGGCTCTGGGGCAAGGGAACCGCACGGCACCGTGACCTGTGGGGTGCCACACTGGGGCAGGGCACCCCTGAGGCAGGACAGCTCATGGGGGCCCATGCTGGGGCAGGGACACCTTCAGGCCTCGTGAGCCTTGGGGAGCAGCTCCTGCTCAGGGGCACTCCTGAAGCACTGTGCCTCTTGGGGACCCGCTCTGAGGCAAGGGCATCCCCTAGGCACTACAGTTTATGAGGGTCCACAGAATGGCAGGGGCAGCTCTGACTTCACATTGAGCCTGGGGAATTGGGAAGAAGGTGTTCATTTGATGGTGTCCTCTTTTTTTTCCGTAATACCAGAATCAGTTTTCAGAATTTCGTATTAAATGCAAAATCCAAAGTTCCCAGGCATTGGTTTGCCTGCAACATCCTTCTCCGTAAGAATTTGAGGTTTTTCTCTAAGTTAGGCTTTTCTCTTACAAGAAGCAGAGCATTGCCAGGCGTGCTTGATGGCAGAGCACACGAGGAAGCAGTTCACGCTGGCAGACTTGTTTGGGGGGCTGACGGGAGTGGAGTGTTTTGCTGAGGTTGTCTGGAGGCTGTACTAAGACTTAGTGCCTTTTTTTTTTTTTTTTTTTCTTCTATCTTCACATACGTGCCTATGCTGCATGTGCAGGAAGGAGGCCAGGCATTGCAATGAAATTAACCAATTTCAGTGCTGCCACCATGCAGTGTCACATTTGCTCTGGACGCGTTCTGCAAACCACCCAGCCCAGACTCAAACACTACCAGTTGGGCCAAAGAAGACCTTCGCTATGGCAAGACTGTTAAGGACTTAATACTAGGTTTCCTCTGCAACTTCTCTTCAGCGAAACCTGTCTGAGTAGATCAGTGATTTCCAGGCTCTTGTAAGATAAACTGACTTGCAAATAAATTTAAAACAATGCGGAAACTGCTAGAGTGAATACACTTAACGAAGTAAAATCTGTGTATAGCTGCCTACACTTCTGGTTGGATGGGAATAACTTTCAATTTCCCACCTTTTTTTTTTTTTTTTTCTCCCTGCTTAAAACAGGTTATAACCTTCTTGAATAATTACTTGAGTCATTGCCTGTGATGGACCACAGACTCCCAGTCCAGCACCTTGGGTTTTCTCAAGCACAAGATACAACATGCCATCGTTTCCTGTTTTGGACCTATTAGCTATTACCTTTGAGCTGTTACTGCAGAGTCAAGTTTCTAAGATGCCTGATAATAACAACAGCTGCCTTGACTATTCTGCATTACGGAGTTGAAGAGATTGCTCTTTCAGCAAGCACTCCTGCTCAAAATTTGTTTGCCAAGATACTGTGGGTGGGAAACACAAAAATGAGCTTACGGGCAAATCTGTTTTAAATTTAGATGATATAATTATTTTTACCTTTTCCCAATATTTGCCCAGCTGTCTAATTTTCTTAAAAACAACTACAGAATTTAAGTTGACTCCTACTCTGTGAAAATATCTGTGTTACAAGCAGAGTTGAGGTTAATTCTTTTCAGTCATGTCACACCCACACTTTACAACCCCAATAAAACAGTTCAACAAAACAGTCTCTACCTTTCAGCATGAAACAAAATGTTGTGGTAAAGGAATACTTCAAAATATAACTTTTTTTTTTTTTTTTAAGAAGATACATATAAGGAATGTTCTTAAATTCTAGACATTTGTTAATAGTGAAATTCACTCAGGCTATAAGGCAGTATTGTCTTTTCAAAGCTGAAGTGCATGCCAGCGTAAGAGCCCTGGACAAAGATGTCACCTTCTTCACCATCTGTCTTGGAAGGTTTATTTACAGTCAAATATTTTTCAGCAGTGCTGAAAGTTGTTATTTTTTGTTTCTACAGCACTGAGAGCAGAGTATACTTAGTTGTTTAACTGCTAGAGGAAGCATTGCCTTCATATACATTCATATTATAGATCAATATTTTCTGCTAAGAGAGATTCATGTATATCTTTCTCCATTTTCTCCTTTCTGATTTTTTTAAATCCATAAATTGTGCCTGAGTTCCCTCTCATAGCTACTGCATCACTTGGACGTTTAATTAATAACTGTTTAGATTAACTGCTTGCATTAATGCCTCAGCTTACATGCTTAGTATTTAATGTTCCCTAGAGGATCTCAATGCTCCTGCTCAGCTATCTCATAAAACGCTTGTTGATGGAGTGGAGCTTGGTGGCTTAAAGAATCACTAATGCAACCCAAAGCTTTCAGAACAGGTTACTGTTTTGAAAGGAAGCTGGGAGTGCTGGAAGTAAATGATGTGACCCTATTGTTTGCATATAGCAAGTAACAGGGAAAAAAATGTATCTAGTCATTCAAGATCCCTAAAAGAAATAGTGCCAATTTGTGGAGGGATCATCAGGAAATAGACTTTATCCCTATGGATTCTTGTCTGAAACCCTTCTCTTTCATCAGCCTCAATTCTTTAGTTCTTCATTGCCTATAAAAAAGAAAACTGCTGCACTGTTGGAAGCAGGTGGTGACCATGGCCTAGCTCTGGCTACCCATTCTTGCTTTCTGGCCTTCCTCATTGGGAAGGTCGCAGATCCCCAGACTACAACAGATTTAAACCCTTATGCCCACATGTTGTTAAGCAGTGTTTAAAACAGTGTTAATTTTACTCTGGCCACCCACACTACTTCTATATCATGTTTCTTCCCTAGCCAGAATGAGCCTCTCAGTTCTGCTCTTCGCTTCCAGGTTCAAACAAATGGTCCCTTAGTCCTTCATGCAGGAACCCCACATATTCCTGAAGATAGCAAAAGCACTTAACTGTTTCTGGAAGTAAACACAAAGCCCATATACTTGAGCTATAGGCACTAGGTAGCTGTGATGATAAAATATCAAGCCTCAAGTAACAAGCCTTGGTTAACAAACATGTAGGTACTTAGGAAAAGATATATTCTATATACGCAATTATTGAGACTACCATAGAGGAGAGTCTGTAAAACAGCTGCATCATTAAAGCCACTTCTAAGGGGCAATTCTTGATGAAATGCCTGCAAAAGACACAAGAAGTAGCACAGCCACTTAAGCTTTGGAAGCCCAAGCCAAACCTGACCTCAGTTAATGAAAAATTAAGTACTTGGCCATAAACTGTATGGTAAGAGCACTGCTTCTGCACAGAATAAGAGCCCTTAAGTGTAGTGAATATTCAGTTCCAGAGGTGGGATAGAGAGCTAAGCAGTGTCACAGAAAAAGGATAAAATAGAAGGTTGGATTGTGCCACATGTGGGTGGTCAAGTCAAAAACTTGTTTTTCTGATGTGTTCTTTCTCAACTGCATGGCAAGACACAACCATTCAAGGACCAGAAAAGAAAAACTTCTAGAGCAAGGAACTTCTAGAGAGGATCCAGTGGAGAGCAACAAAGATGATTAAGGGACTGGAGCATTTATCGTATGAGGAAAGACTAAGCGAGCTGGGCCTGTTTAGCCTGGAGAAGAGAAGATTAAGAGTGGATCTGATCAATACGTATAAATACCTGAGAACAGAATGTAAAGAAGATAGGGCCAAAGTCTTTTCGGTGGTGACCAGTGACAGGACAAGGGGTAATGGGTATAAATTAAAACACAGGAAATTCCATTTCCAGACGAGGAAGAACTTCTTTCCTGGAGGGTGACAGAGCCCTGGAACAGGCTGCCCAGAGATCTTGTGCAGTCTCCTTCTCTGGAGATCTTCCAAACCTGCCTGGATGCCACCCTGTGCTACGTGCTCTGGGTGTCCCTGCTTGAGCAGGGGGTTTGGACTAGATGATCTCTAGAGATCCCTTCCAACCTCAACTATTCATGAACCAACATGAAGAAGTATTGTATGATAGGACAAAAAAAAAAAAAAATGTTTTTTTGGCTCTGCAGAGGGAGGAGGTTGCCTTTGCCTTTTGCCTATTTGAAGATACAGCTTTTCCCCTGCTGCCATGGAAGATCTCACCCCCTCAACCTTCCTGTGGTTCCTCATGCTGATGCTTGCCTTCTACCTCCTGCTCACCTTCAGTGAGAATGAGATAGGTGTCTCTTCCTGTAGCCATAGGCCATGGCCAGACTGCCCACTGCAAAGTCCCCCACCGGTTCCTGACCTGCCCTATGTCAATCCAGGTGTTGCCAGGAACCAGAAGATCCCTTGTGGAGGGGAGATGGTGCCCTCTCACCTGCTGCTTTGTCTGCCTGTGCAAGAAGAGGCAACAAAGAAGCAGTGAGGAGGCACCCAAAGGTGAGCAGCTCCTGGTCAAGGGACTGCAGTGTGCCAAGAAACTCCTGAGACCCCACACTCTCACTACCCTGCTGTGCCATGGGCGTCTGTCATGGTCAGAGGGCAGACGTTCATCTCTCAGACAAGGCAGCCAGGGGAAGAGAGCCCTGAAGAGGAAGATGCTGCAGACCATGCTGCAGTACCCCAGACACGGCAGCTAGTGTGAGCCTGCTCTGCGCCAAGAGCTTTTCTGAGACCAGCACAAGGCGTGTTTGGGGAGGTGAAGGAGATCTCAGTTTGGAGAAGAAGGCATGGGGGAATGCCCAGCAGCATCATGGACATTGTGGAGGCCCTGCTGGCCACCAGCAGAAAGGGACTTGGAAGAGCCTGTCCTTCAGGAAAGGAGGCTTGAGACACACCTGGGGCTGCCAACTGCTATCTCTGCAGGACAGCCCATCCCCATCTCCTAGCCCACCACCACTGCCTCCAAAGCCAGAATAGACTTCCAGCATGCAGAAACGAACCTTCCAAGGCAAAGTTGGGTTCAGTGCTGTGGAGCTGGACTAAAGCTGGGAGAACAAGGAGAGAGTGTCTTGTTCAGGAACAGTAGCAGGAAGTGGGCCTGTCAGCTAGTGTAGGTGAACCTCAGCAGGAGTTTCCCAGCTTAGCTCCTCAAGTTGCTCTTGCCAAGACTGATGAGGTGGTAGTGCACAGTGTACAGGAGCTGGCCTTTCTCAAAAACAGTGTCAAAAAGCAGCTGGAGCTGTACATTATAGAAATGCAGCTAAAACAGTGCTTTTGGGCTGCCAAAAAGGAGCCTGGCATGCAAGAAGGATGTGTCACCTGCCCCAGAGCAGAAAGCTTCACAGCCTCTCACTGCCCTGGACAGCCTAGACCAGGAGGGTCAGGACAGAGACAGGCCTTGCCGTGGAGGTGTCCTGATTTAACTGGTGCCTTAGAGGCTAGTGGCAACAAGAAAGCAGATCCCATTGTTTGTGTGCAACTGGTCCCAGCTGTGCCAGCCCCAGCGCAGATGATTGTGTCTGTGTTGTGTACAAGAGCAGTAGCTCTTGTACAAGCACATTTTGGAGACAGCATTTACAGATCAGTCCCAAACTTTCATTGTTCTCCCACAAGAGAAAACGCTTCTGGGAAGGTGGCACTGCAGGTCCCATGCCTCCCTGGGCTGCAGACGCAGCACAGCCTCTCCTTGGCAACGGACTGTAGTCTGGGGAAATTTCTGTCTGCCCCAGTGTAAAAACAGCAATGGAAGCATCACTATCACCTGTAGAGGTAGAACACCCTCTTGGTTCCTCTGCATCTCAGCCTTCTGTAGCCATGGGCCATGGCCGTGTTGCCCTGCACAAAGCTCCCCTGACACTCCCTAACCTGCCCCTTCCAGTGCAGTCATTTCCAGCAGCCAGAAGATCCTTGCGGGGCAGAGACGATGGCCTCTCACCCGCTGCTTTCTCTGCCTTTGTAGGAAGGGAGGCGCAAGCAGACACCC
The DNA here is from genome assembly GCA_013398345.1 of Nothocercus nigrocapillus. Classification (NCBI taxonomy): domain Eukaryota; kingdom Metazoa; phylum Chordata; class Aves; order Tinamiformes; family Tinamidae; genus Nothocercus; species Nothocercus nigrocapillus. Next base: position 5,621 of record WBNA01000232.1, on the reverse strand, counting down.
CGGAGAGGCACCCGAGAGGCGCCTAGAGGTGAGCAGCTCCTGGGCAAGGGCAGGCCCTCTGCTAAGAAAGCCCTGAGACCCCACGCACCCACCACCCTCTGCATTTGCTGGGGCTCCCACGAGGAGCTGCCCCATCCACTCACTTGCCATCTCCCCTTTCAGCAGTCTTGCCCTCTGGGAGGAAGGCCCAGGAGCTCTAGACCCTGCACAGACCAGACATCCCCTCTTCCATCTGGAAAGGCTCCTCCCAACCCTCACTGATTCCCAGATGGCCAGTCAAGCTGTTCACAAAGCCCCCAAGCAGCTGCTGGAACAAATCTTGGGGCAGCTACTAGGAGGGGACCCTGTCAACTTAGAGTGCTACAGAGATGTGGCTGCAAGTTGTTCACATGACAGAGAACAGAGAACAGTGCAGGACATGCCCTCAGCACCTGCCTTGCCCATATCAGCATAATATGAGCAAGGAAGGAGACTGCAAAAGGAGACCCATCCTTAAGCTGCAAATGAGAACACAGTGACACCGCAGCTGGAATCTATGCAGAGTATCCCCCAGGAAAAACAATGCCAGGCCCATGAGAGCTGCAGCAAGTCCAGGAAGGATGTGGGGACCCCAGAGCTGCCATCTAGGAAGAGCAGTCCCCAGAAAAGAAAAGGCCAGTACTGTCCAAGCTGGAGCAGCTCTAGTGATGATATGGGGACACCAGTATCCAGAAGACCTCCTTCAAGAAAAGGTTCCCAAAAGAGAAAACACATTGAGGAGGAAACATCACCTCGGCCACCATCTCCAGACCCTGCACAGACAACACACCCAATTCCTGAGCTGGAAGGGCTCCTGACAGACCTTGTTTATTCCCACAAGGCCAGCCAAGCTGATCACAAAGAGAACAACAAACGGCTGGAAGAAATGGTGGGGTGGCTCCCAGACAAGGCTGGGACTCCAAAGAAGGACATGGCAGGAGGGGAGCCCGTCAGCTCAGAGTGCTGCACACATGTGGCTGCAAGTTGCCCTCACTGCCGAGGACAGAGAGCAGTGCAGGACATTCCCGCACCACCTGCCTTGCCCAGGAATATCAACCTAAATATGGGCAGGGATGGGGATGGCCAAAGAAGACCTGTCCTTCGGGTGCAAATGACTCAGGGGCAAGTATTAAGAGAAGAGCTGCCGGAGCAGGGGAAGAGCAAGGCAACTCCCAAGGACAAAGATGGCTCCAGGAAACTCTGCCACAAGTGCAGTAAAGCTCAGCGCTAGAGACTCAGCTGCTCGAACTCCAGTGGTGTGCACTGCCTTGACAGGCTGGTGTTTACTGGGTTGCAGTTCTTTTCCTCCTTGCAAGTGTCCAGGCACTGGAGGAGCTCACAGCAGTTGACAGACCCGGCAAGTAGCAGATACCTGCTTGGCCGTCTCAAGGAGTTTCCCCTCCACAGATCTCATGCATCTGAGTCATGGCACAGGGAATCTTTTTTTCCTCCAGGACAGAGACTCTGTCCCCTTCCTTGGGCGTAAAGACTCCACAGATTTCACACGGACTTCTTAGACAGTGTTTCATTAACAGTTTGCCAGGTGCCGTGCCGTGCAGATGGGCCCACTGGTCACTACAGAACATTACAGGCCAGACCAAAGCTGCCCAAAGCCCTGTCCTCGTAGCGAAGATGGCTGCCCCACAGCCGGGCGGTGGGCTACCTGCTGTGGCACCGAGCGTTCCGGTTGGCTCTGGTCTCCTGAGCTCTGATTGGCTGCAGGGAAGGACGTCTGCCTAGCAACAGCAGGTGGGCAGCAGCGCATTTCCAGTGCCGGCCAGCAGGGACTGGTTTGTTCTGGTTCTGACCCGCTGGAGCTGGACAGTGGCTCCTAGTCCCGAGGTGATTCCCTCCTCAATGCACTGCTGAGGTGTTCCTCTTCATGCGCGTGTGTTTTTTGGGAAGTGTTTTGTGTTGATTCGCTGTCTTCAGTCCCCTCCAGGTGCCAAGGTAAATGCAGGGTAGCAGCAATGAGCCATACCCAGTGGTTCCATTCTTGGGAGTTGAGGCCTGTATAAACTAAGATGCGTGGCTGATTTTGTGCACCATGAAAAACTGCACTGTCACTTTTTGGTGCAAAAGGTAAACCACAGTTCAATATGCAGTGGGATTAAATGTGCAGTATGGATGAAGTGTGGCACACAGGAACAGAAAAGCTTGCGTAGAAATAGAGGCAGTGGGTAAATTCAGATCTGTTCATGAAGAAATAAAAAGTTGTAGAGCAGCTTTCCTAGGCCTGGCACACTGGGAATGCAAGAGGCATGCTGGTCAGAGCATGAAATGAAATTAGGGTATTGCAGCAGCCAAGAGTGGTCTGTGTGTCCAAAGAAACACCATTCCCGTGAACTTGACTCACTCAAACCAAGCAGTTTCAGTGCTGTATTTGGGTGCAGACAGACTGGGATTCTGATCAGGAAACTTTTGACCTAACAGGACTTTATCCACCATGCTCATACCTCACAATTCCCAGCTGATTCCACAGTTTCTCTGTGCTCACACAGTGGCCCAGCCCCTAAAGAATCATAGAATCATAAAACCCTTAAAGTTGAAAGGGATCTTTAGAAATCATCTAGTCCAATCCACCTGCACACGCAGGGTCACCTAGAGCATGTGGCACAGGACTGTGTCCAGGCAGGTTTTGGAAGATCTCCAGAGAAGGAGATTCCACAATCTCTCTTGGAAACCTGTTCCAGTGCTCTGTCACCCTCAGTGTTAAGAATTTTTTCCTTAAGTTTCTGTGGAACTTTTGATGCTCTAGTTTGTGGCTGTTTCCTGTAGTCCTGTCGGTGGCCACCTCTGAACAGAGGCCAGCCCCATCCTCCTCACTGCCTCCCTTGAGGTACTTAACAGACACTGATGAGATCCCCTATCAGCCTTGTCTTCTCCAGGCTGAACAGGCCCAGCTCTCTCAGCCTTTCCTCATAGGACAGGTGTTCCATGCCCCGGATCATCCTTGTAGCTCTGCGCTGGACTCTCTTCAGTAGTTCCACATCCCCCTTGTACTGGGGAGCCCAGAACTGGACACAGCACTCCAGGTGTGGCCTCACCAGGGCTGAGTAGAGGGGCAGGATCACCTCTCTCGACCTGCTGGAGATGCTCTTCTTAATGCACCCCAGGACCCCATTGGCCTTTTTGGCCACGAGGGCACAGTGCTGCCTCATGGGCAACTTGTCGTCCAGAAGAAGGTGCAGCAAGTGCCCTTCTTAGGCTGTCCAAAAGCAGAATGCTTGAAATACTCCTGAAATACACGTAGGCAGAAAAAGGCTTTGAAGTGCCACATCAAATTAAGACAGGGAACCCAGATCTTCTTCAGCAAGTGTGTGATATGTGCGGCCATTATTATGGAGGGAAAAAAAAAGAAAAATCAAGGAGCAACAGGATGTCAGTATCATTGTGTATAAAGCAAAGCAGATCACAGAAAACGTGTAATATTTCTTACTAGTTGCCTGCACTCTGATAAAAAGAGACACTTTGCATAAATGTGTGTGTGTTATGTCTGTTCCCTGTATACACACTAAAAAGGAGGAGACCCAAGTCCAGCAACCTGGAGTGATCATTTTAAGCAGAGTGACCCATCTGAATTATATGACAAAGGTCTGTGCCATGTCCTTGCACCACAGTGTAGATGACTCTACAGTGCCAATAAGAAAGACTACAGAACCAATAACATCTCAGCCACAGCTGTAAGTTTTCTGCTCATTTTAGCTTACATTTCTTGTTCAAGGATGCATGAAGTTTGATGATTTCCTGGGGACAGATAGCTCATCCAATGGAGCATCAAATATAACCCCAGACTCCTGGGCACCAGCAGTCTGTCTGTGACTTAAGTCATTCTTACTCTGCACTGGTGAGAGTTTGAGGATACCTTATACAAACAGAGCTTGTGTCTGCCAAGAAGAAGGAAAATAGGCAGCTAGCCAAGAAAAGTTATATATCAAAACACAGCATAAAGTTTATGATTCCTGTTCTTTAAAGGGAAAGTTAAGGCTGCAGGCAGAAATTCTGAACCAGTTTAAGAGGGTCCCACTTGTTAGATCTGCCAGGATCATTGTGCATATAGTCACTTTCTCAATTCTGTCAGAATAATGCAGGTTTAAAAATTTGTATGTTGAGTGCCTGCATTTTGACAGGCAGGCTAAGGAGCATGTGTACATGAAGGCATATCTGCAGATGTGAGGAGGTAGAAACCAGATTAATTCTCAACCAGGATATGCCAATGAAGAGTGAAAGGGGCCTGAAAATTGAGCCACAGAAAGAAGATCCTATGTTACAAAGTGAGGGTATGTCTGCCCCACATCTCAAACATCTCCCCAGCTGGGTGCAGACAAGCTATTACACTATTGCAGCAGACTGTAGGTTACAGTACCTCAGGGTGGGGTAGACCCTTCAGGAGCCAGGCTAGTTAGCTGGAGTTGCACCAGTGACAAACCTAATCTGCTCCCTGCTTCCAGAAATGGCTTGCAGGTCTTCGCACAATGTTGTCTTGTGCAGATACACTCAAACAAAATTCTTTTTTCTTTTGGTTTGATTAGTCGCAGACAAAAACAAAAAGTTACATGGCACAACATGGCAGAGGCTGAAACTGTTTAAATAGCTTGTCTGTCTCCATGCACATCCATCCTCGCTCACAAACTAAGGCAGATCACTTGTGTCTTAGCTGGCAGCCATCTGTGAGCTTCTAGATCGTATCCTTTGTCCCTGGCATTCTTTTCCAAGCAGATAATCCCACGAAGTGTAATACATGCAATGACCCTGGGGTTTCCTGAGCTGACCTTAATGCTGTGCTCTGGCACTTCCTGGGAGGCTTACGGAGCACAACTGGTGACATCAGAGTCATTGTCCTGCTCTACAGGGAAAGGCTGTAGGATCTGCTCATGCAGAATTTCCTGGCGTCTAGGAGCTGGGGGTGCATTTTCACCTCAGGCAGATCGTTCTGGGACCCTGCCAGAAAGCCTCCTCACAAGACAACTGCTTGCTCACTTGCCTGCATAGCAGCTCTCCACACAGTGCAGAAGGGATTGGCACAGACGGTCCTTTTGCTTGAAGGTTCAGTCAAACTGTAGTGGCAACATTTGCAGTTGCCATTTGTCAGGCCTGGAGGCAAGCTTTGGGAAAAATACCTGAGTTCAAGAGCTGGACTGAGTGGAAGGGGCAGCTGAACTGCTGCTGGGCAGAGCCCACACACAAATAAAGAACATGTTGCCAGTGTTTAAGCTGCCAGAACCTCTGTGCTTCTGGCATTAGAACCGTTTCTAGCAGGGAGTACAAACCACTCTAAAAACCCATCACTGACACCTGTGCATGTCCATATGGAGGAAATATCTACCATGCTTTGAGAGAGCCAGCACCAAGCGCAAAGAAATAATGGCCTATTTAGGCCAGAATAAGGGGTGGGTGAGGAGCTGCAAGCAGGACAGCAGTTCCCGCTCAGCTTTTCAGAGAGCAACAGCGTGCAACAGTGCCAAGCCAGGGTGACGATGCTGTGCTCTCTGAGTGAGCGGGGCTGGGAGCAGTTGTCTGTGGGGCTGGGGTCTTGCCCAGGCTGCTGGTGGAAAGGGGCTGCCTGGGACTCTTTGGGAGAGGTGGCGGGAAGGGCTCCTTGG
>WBNA01000231.1:1361406-1371617 GCA_013398345.1 Nothocercus nigrocapillus | reverse complement strand
GTGAGCGGGGTTGGGCCGGGGCGGGGGCGGCGGAACCGGCCGCGGCCCGGGGCGCTGAGCGCCGCCTCGCATCCGGGCAGGTACCTGGCGCGCGTGGAGGAGCTGGGGGCCACGGACACGGAGGACGCGACGCTGAGCTATGGCGTCGTCGTGGACTGCGGCAGCAGCGGCTCCCGCGTCTTCGTCTACTTCTGGCCCCCGCACAACGGCAACCCCCACGACCTGCTGGACATCCGGCAGATGCGGGACCGCGGCAGCCGCCCCGTCGTCAAGAAAATTAAGCCAGGTCGGCGGAGGCGGGTGGCGGTGACAGCCCTGGCACAGCTGGGCTGGCTGGGCGGTGCCACGCATCCCTGTCCCCCGCAGGCATCTCCGTGGCGGCCGCGGCGCCCGAGCGAGCCACCCCCTACCTGCGCCCCCTGCTCCAGTTCGCCGCGGCCCATGTGCCGGCCGGGAAGCACAAGGAGACCCCGCTGTACATCCTGTGCACGGCCGGCATGAGGCTGCTGCCCGAGAGGTCAGTTTGCCAGTGCTGAGGAACCGGCACCTGCGGGATCCCCCGGCACATCCCGAGCCAAGCGGGAGGCAATGCTCCATGCTGTGAGGTGGTGGCAGTGCTGGGGAAAGGAGAGGGCTGGGCTTGAGAGGCGCGGGAGGCTTGGAGCCTCCTGGCCGGGGGGGAGGCAGCACTCCCAGGTTCCTGCCGGGAGGAGACGCTCTGAAGGCTCAGGCAAACAGATGAAATGCTAGCCCTGAATGCTAAAAATGCTCTGCGAAACGTACTGCGTGCAGGAAGGGGGCTCATGGGGCTGGACATGAGGTGTCCTGCAGCAGGACTCCTGTTGTCTCTTCTGCCCCACAAAGGAGGTGGGGATCGCGTGGGATCTGTCCCTCTCTTGTGCCCTTGCAGGCAGCAAGCTGCAATCCTGGAAGACTTGGTGACAAATGTGCCCTTGGAATTCGACTTCCTCTTCTCCAAGTCACATGCAGAAGTGATCTCAGGGAAGCAGGAAGGTAAGGGCTGCCCTGGCTCTGGGTGCTGCTCCATGCCCATGTCCAGCAGCTGCCAGCTGTGCCAGGCTCCTGGCAGGTGCAGCTTGGGCTCTGCACGGGAGCTGTTCTGTGCTGCTGTGTAGTGCTCCAGCTCCCCTTCGGGCAATGCCTGAGCACCCCTTTGCTTTCTGTGCAGGTGTCTATGCTTGGATCGGCATCAACTTTGTCCTGGGGAGGTTTGAGCACGAGGACGGTGAGCTTAGCTGTCGTCACGATGGTTGGCAGGGGAGCCTGGAGATGACCCAGGCGCTGGAGCAAAGCAGAGTCTGGAGTGGGCAGTGCCTGCCCCTTGGGTTGAGAGTAGCTGTGCAAAACCCTCCTGAAACTGTAACACAGGGAGGCAGCAGCCCGAGCTGCAGGGCAGAAGCCTGGCGTGCTGCGAGGGGCCACCGGCAGGATTTTTGGGGAAGAACTAGGGAGAGAGGGTATGTAGGAGGGTTCCTGCGATGGCTTTCAACCCTGGCTGTTCTGGGGTAATCTGTGAAGCTGACAATGGGGCAGTGGCAGAAGGGAGGATGTGCTGCCCTGTGCCTCATCCCTTGCTGATGTGTGGGCTGTGCGTTCCAGAGGAGGACGCAGTGGTCACGGTGGCTCTGGGGGACCAGGCGGACTCCTTGGTGCGGAAACGAACGGTTGGGATCCTGGACATGGGGGGAGCCTCCCTGCAGATCGCCTATGAGGTGCCCAGCTCTGGTGCCTTCTCCTCCCCGCAGCAGGTGGGTATCTTACCAGCCGACCAAGACTGGCGCCAAGGGCTTCTGCCTTCCCTGGGCTGTGGCTGATCAGATGCCTCTGTTTCCCCAGGAAGAGGCTGCCAAGAGCCTGCTGGCAGAATTCAACCTGGGCTGTGATGTGCAGCATACTGGCCACATGTACCGTGTCTACGTCAACACCTTCCTCGGCTTTGGGGGCAATTTTGCTCGGCAGCGCTATGAGGAGCTCATCTTGAACCAGACCTATGCGCACAACAGGTAAGGCCACCTTTACTGGGGAAGCCCCTGCTGGGTTGCAAAATGGGGAACCAGTTCCCTCATGCCCTCATCTCCTGGCTGGATTTACCTCGGAGGCCTCCCTGGCGGTGGCAGTTCCCAGCAGCCGTGTGACACTGGCAGATGCCTCGCCTGACGCAAGGGGTACAGGAGCTGCCCTCCTCAGGTGTTATCAGCACAGCAGCTGGCTGCCCTCTTCCCGCTGGGCTGCACGAGTTCCCTTTGGTGGCCTTTTCTGCTCCAGCTTTCCCTCCTTGGCTAGCATTGGTGCCATCAGAATCTCCTTCTGTTGTTCCACACCTGGCACTCCCCATCCCTCATTCCCTTCCTGCAGCGCTGCGTGAAGCTCCCCAGGGGAAGGCAGGCTTGGTCACCACGTCCCCCTGGGCTAGGAGCAGCCCTTGCCCCTCAGAGGGGTGCGAGTCCCTGTGGGGGGGGCTGGGACAGACTGCACGTCCCAGTGTGCCGCATGACGGCTCTGAGCGCCCTGCTTCAGGGAGGGGATGGCCAGCTGGTTGCCAAGACCATGAGGGCACAGAGGGCTGCAGCCTTGTCTGGGTGGAGGGCCCTGGGCTGTGGGGGAGCACTGGACCCTGGCCCGTCTTTTGAGGCAGAACCGGAACCCATGCACAGCTACCTTTGCTTTCTGACTCGTCCTGCAGCCTGCATGGCCAGCAGACAGGGCTGAGTGCTGAGACACCCTTCCTGGACCCCTGCCTCCCCGTGGGGCTGGAGGACACGGTGGTGAGGGGCGGCCAAACCCTGCACGTCCGTGGGCGAGGAGACTGGCAGAGCTGCGTGGAGCTGCTGCAGCCCCTCCTGGTGGCACCCAACAACAGCCAGGCCTCCCTGGTGGGAGCCTACAAAGCACCCATCGACTTCACCAACAGCGAGTTTTATGGCTTCTCTGAGTTCTTCTACTGCACCGAGGACGTTCTGCGTCTGGGGGGCCGCTATGATGCCCCCTCCTTCACCTCAGCTGCCCAGGTGAGTGTCAGCTTGGTGTGGGGGAGAGGGAGCTGCTGGTCCCTTTCCCTGGAGGCTCTAGAGTGCGTCTCCCTGTCCCGCAGGAGTACTGTGGCCAGAGCTGGGCTGTCCTGACGCGGCGCTTCCACGGCGGCCTCTACTCGGCGCACGCGGACCAGCACCGGCTCAAGTAAGGGGCCGGGCTGTGGAGGTGCCGGCTGTGGGGCTGGCCTGGCTGCTGGGGGGCTCTGCCGGGGGTGAGGCAAGCTGGGGCTGCGGCGCAGGTCGGGTTTGGCTGTAGCATCTGGCTGATGCTGTGGGGTGCTGTGTCTGCAGGTACCAGTGCTTCAAATCGGCCTGGATGTACCAGGTCCTTCACCAGGGCTTCCGCTTCCCCCTGGACTACCCCAGCCTGCGCACGGCCCAGCTCGTGTACGACCGCGAGGTGCAGTGGACGCTCGGAGCCATCCTCTACAAAACACGTTTTCTGCCGCTCAGGTAGAGTTTAGTGCTGGATCCCGCAGTCTGGTTTGCGAGGGAAGGTGGGCTGGGGAGCAGAGCAAGAGCTGCTGTGCAGGACTAGGTCTCTGGCAGCCAAGGAAGGCGGTGCAGGCTGCCCTGGCAGCCCCCAGCAGTTCTCAGGTCTCATTTTGCCTCTTCCTCTCTGCAGGGATCTCCGGCCAGAGAGCGTCCACCAAGCACATGCCGCCTGGCTGCGCCTCTCTTTTGTCTACAACCACTATCTCTTCTTTGCCTGCATCGTGGTCGTAGGGCTGGCCATAGTGCTCTACCTCCTGCGCTTGCGCCGCATCCACCGGCGGCAGCTGCGCTTGGCCCAGCTCGACATGCTCTGGCTGGACAAGGTGGTGCTGCTGCCGCCAGGCACGGGCACAGGGCCGTGATAACAGCAGTGTCCACCAGCTCGTAGCACCAGCAGAACCTGCACTGGCCCTGGAGGATGGCACCCTGCGCTCCCAGGGCTTGGATTCTTGATGGCCACCTTGGTTTCAAGCTCTCATGGGCTGAGGCAGCTACGGCCACTCCCCAGCCCTCATCACCGTGTTCCCTGGCCTCTGGCTGCCTCCTTGCTCCCAGGCTCAGAGCAAAGTTCAACAGGCTCAAGGCTGCAGCCCTTGCTGGGCCCTTCAGATAAGCAGGACTCAAACTCACAGAGCAGCCAGTCCAGGGCCATGGCCTGAAGCACTGGGCCAGCCACTGCTGTGCTAGGGGGAGTGGAGGTGGGGCTCTGGTTCCTCAAAACTGCTGTGGGGCCTTCCTCTAGTTCACTCCCCATACAAGGGCTTGAAAAGGGGAAGCCACCAAGGTCACCATGAGAGCTCAGTGGCCATCTGAGCCCTAGAGCTCCCTGTAGCTCTCAAAGCATTCCCTAGCAGGGGCAGACGCATCCAGCTGGGTGTCTCCCCTCCTCCTGCTGTCCTTGCTGCTGCCCCAAGCTCAGCAGCTCTTTCTTAACCACCCAAGGTGGTTGCATTTCATTCCCTTTCAAGCATGTTTGCCCTGTGGGGGCCCACAGGCTTATCCAGCACTAGTGCAAAAAGGACCAAAGGTTCTTTCCCCAGGGGGAGGGCAGGCTGGGACTGCCCAGGGAAGCCACCTTACAGTCTGGGGCAGTTCTGGGTGCTGGCAGCCACCTTCCTGCCCTGGGGCTGCAGCCCCATGGACCAAATGAAGTTCTTGAGTTTATACTTGAACTGTTCCTATTCCCAGAGCAATAAAATAATTATGAGCCATCCAGAACGTGGCTGGTCTCCTTTTCTGGTTAGTGCCCCGGCCTGCCTTGCAAAGCCTCACTCTGTGCTGCTGGGACTTGTCCCCAGAGCCCAGGCTGCCCGGAGCTGCAGCAAAAGTTTCCTACTTTTCACCTGCTATGGCCCCAAGCTTGGCAGAGCTGCCAGGGCTGAAGGCAGCACATGGGCCTGGGTTGCCAAGCTGTCCCGCTCTGGCAGGGCACAACTGCCCCCACCAGGCTCTAGCCGCTGCTGCTGGTGAGGTGGGGCCCTGCTCCCACACCAGTAATGTGCACCTGGACCTCGTACGCCCCTGGCACTACTCTTTTCCCACCCTGAGGAGCCTGAAACAGCAGTGGTGGTGGCGGGGAATAGAGCAGGATAGAATCACGACTGTGCCTTTGCCTCACAGCTGTAAGTGAGTACTGCCTCCAGCATCACTTACTAGAAAATGATTTATTTTCACAACACCATTTATCAAACAGACAAATAAATAAAAACACATTAATTATCTGATAAATAAAGGAAGAGATCTGGGCAACTACTTGATACTCAGCTCTTCTCCAACTATCAATACAGGCAAGAGGGGTAACACCTAGATACTACTGCTCAAACCTCCCCAGAGGGGAGAGGATGCCACCTCCACTGTGAGCTGGCTGCCTGGTCCTAGATGCCGCCACCCACCACTTGTACTGACTCCTCTTTCATGTTGAGAGGGGTCGGTCTGGTCCCTCCAGGTCAGACCTCCCTTCTCCCCACCCCAAACCTGTCTTAGCAAGGAGGACTCCACTGCAGGCCCAGGCTCCCCCAGGGGACTGAACATAGAGAGGAGGCCACAGGCTCCTGTCTGCTCCTGCACAGGGGCAAACAGAGGCCAAAGCAGAGACAATAGATTCTCTAGTGAGGTTGAGATGGAAACAGGTTTCACACAAGGAGAGTCCAGGTCTGAGTACTGAGAAGGGAGAATGACAAGCACTGCAAGAAGGATGTACTGGCCCTACATCTAGGTCTCTCTCCTACAAAAGAATGGCTGGTCTTCAACACTGACTACAGCAGTGGGCCAGGTGATGAGGGCTCTCCCAGCTGCCATGGGTACACACAGGGCCAGGCTCAGGAGGGCAGGCATTGCAGGGCTCGTGTCCCCAGGCCCAGGAGGGGTCCTGCCTGCTGAGGCTGAGGGCACAGCACCTGCTGGGTACCTGCAGTGCTCGAGGGGGCTGGGGGCAGCAGGTCCAGCTGGAGGCCCAGCACCGCTGGGGACTGCCTGGGACTATGTGAGGGCAGAGACTGGAGCAGCAAGACCTGGTGGAGGGGAAGATAGAGCAGTGTTAGTGCCAAGCTGTACCCATGCACAACCCCACTGCATGAAGGTAGCTGGCTCAGGAGAAGCGTTTGCTGTGCTCAGGCCCAGTGCAGAGCCAGCTGCCCCAGCAGGACACATGCAGGTGACACTGTGGCTGCCCGTGACTGCCCTGTGCCTGCTCACTCACGGTGGCAGCCCTGTGCCCACTCACAGTGGTGGCGGGAGTCTCCATGGGGGCGCCGCTCACTCCCAGAGGAAACGCACATACCAGATGGTCTCGTTCTTCAGCTGCGGCCCGAAAAGCGGATTGGCCTGGGCCAGGATGGCGATGAGCCAGCTGCAAAGGGGCACGAGCCGCTGGTGAGCCCGGGGCAGTGGAATCGCAAGGGGCCATGTCGGACATGGGGGAGCAGGAGAGGCTCCACGACCGGGGCCAGCTCGTGCCCTGGCCCACGGAGCCGCGGGACTCGGCGAGGTGGGGGAGGGAGCCCGGGGGCAGCCGGCGCGGTACTCACAAGAGGTAGCAGCACACGGCGGTGGTGACCAGCATCGTGATGATCACCCTGCGGAGACACCGGCCCGCGTCAGCGCCGGGCCGCCGCCGCGGCCGTTATCTCCCCAAATCCTCCCTCAACCCCCACTCACCCGCGGTTGGGCCCTTTGGGCACGAACCAGGGCGCCGCGATGCCCACGAGGCCCCAGAAGGCGGAGAAGAGCACGACCGGCAGCGCGAAGCTGTGCGCCGTCATGGCCGCCCAACCGCCGCCGCAACGGCCTCACCGCCCGCACCGCCGCCACCGCCCCCCTCTGCCGCGCGCCGCGGCCAATCCGCGCGCGACTCCGCGCCTCTCCACGCCCCTATTGGCTACCGCCGCGTGACGCCACGAAGGCGCCGGCCGCCGCCAGGGGGCGCTGCGGGGAGGCGCCGCTGCCGCCGCTCGCGGGCGCGGCGCCCCGCGCAAGCCCCGGGCAGCCCCTCATGAGCGCCGGGCAGGAAGCAGGCGGACACCGGCACCTCTGCGAAACTCCTTTATGTTACAGCGTCCCCCCAAAACCGACCCGGTGCCCCCTCTGCGCAGCCCCGGCTCTGCTCCGGAGGGAGCCCAGGCTTTGCCTGCAGCCCCTGGCGCCCTAGCCCAGCGGGCGGCAGAGTGCGGAGGCGCGCAGCTCCTCGGCGGGAGCGCGGCGTGGCGGCGCGGAGCCTCTCGCTGCGTCGTCCCGCAGTGCCGTCACTTCGGGGCCCGTCGGAGCTCGCTCATGAGCCAGAGCGCCACGCTGAGCAGTGCCAGCGAGCCCGACTGGTGGGTGGCGGCCAGCGGCGTCGGCACGTACAGCAGCAGCGTGCTGATGCCCAGGCCCACCTGCCGACACGGAAGAGGCCGTGAGGGCAGCTGCGAGACCAGGGTGCGCCCCTGCCGGAGCCCAACTTCCCGTGCCCCGGCACGTGGGGAGCTGGCTCTGGAGAGCTCCGGGCTCTGGGGCCTGTACCTGCAGGCACGCCACAGCTAGCAGGGATGTCGCCGCCATCCTAGTCCGGCGAGGGAGTGGGATCTTCCGGGAGAAGAGGTACAGCGCCGTGATAGCTGTGATGGAGGTGATTCCCTAAAGAAGGGAGGGAGTTTGGGATGAGCCGGAGAGAGAAACAACTTCTATTCAAGAACATTTCACAGAAAATAGGTGCAAATGCCTTTAGTTGCATCTTCCATGCAGAAAAAAGAAAAGAAGTGTTCGGCAAGTCATACTTAACTGTAGCCACAGTCAAATCCTGGAGCTTCTGTGACCTACCAACTTTACAAACCCAAAGTCTAAATCTAAACACGGAGTGCTAATTTTCTCCAAATTAGCACAGTGTTTGCCATTTTTTTTTTTCCCAGTATAAGTCACTACTATGGATTATTTCTGTCCTATCTCTGACCATCACCTTGTTAATTACAGGTAAAAGCTGTCACCAGAAAATTCATCTCATTATCACCACTCAGCTCTACGTTATCAACATCATCTCACTCTGTAGGTCACCCCAAAGGATTCCTCCCCACCAAATTGCTTAATCTTTCTTTTCAGTCTTAGAAATGGTTTAGTCCACTGCAGTGCCATTCTTGGTTAATATCTGGATTCCTCTAACTAGCTGAGATGTTTTCACGAGATTTTATATATACATATATATATATATACACACCATTTTATAAGGCACAAAATCAAGTGTGTAACCTGGCAAGTTAGGAAGCTTCCTTCAAGAGCACTTTGAAATACCAGGAAGTGCTGGCCTTTCTCTTTCCAGAGGAAGAGCTTGGTAGCAAGCTCTCAGGAACTCAGGATGGATGCCCTGAATGTCACTCCTGCTAAAAGAACCACAGCACAGCGAGGGCAATCTGGCCTTCAGAGGGAACTCAGAGGAAGCTGCAGCATAGCAGGAACACGTCACTTACCAAGACTCTGTGATCAAACTGTACAGTTGTGGGGTTCTCAAAGATATTTTTCAGCACAGGAGAGAAGGCAAGGAGATCATCGGGGATCCAGCGTTCCCCCATCTTGGGGAAAGAATTGTACACCAGGCCAGCGTCCAGCCCTGCCACAAAGGCACCTGCAGGTCCAGAGGAGATAAGTCAGAGTAACCAAATGCATTCAGGTAGTGCCTCAGACTGTGTGGATCCTAAACCCAGCCTGACTTGAGAATCCAGCTTGATCTTGAATTGCTTTTAGAAACATATACATTAAGTCACACAGAAGAACATAGGCTGTAATCAGGATGCTCTCCTGCATGGAAAAGACCACCAGGTAAGGTTTCTGGATGCAAGTTCTCTGGAAAGAATAAGTTTTCTGCAGAGAACATGATAAGGTTCCTCAGAGTCCTTGCCAGATCAGAAGAAACAGAAGGCATGAGAGCACTAAGAAAGAGTCTTACCTGAGAGAGCAGTAAGGAAAATGAGAGCTGTAGTGCCATGAGCAAATTGTCTCAAGCGGAGCAGCTGACGGGTCTCAGGTAGCTGTAGAATACAAAATATGGAGGGGACCAAAGTAAAGAACTGCCTAGATTTTTAAGTCCTATAAGCCCTGTGCTTGATTTCTCCTTATTACTCTCTGTTTTTGGCTCTGACATTCTCTACATACCTTGTGCTGCGGGAGCAGCAGAGACAGCCCTGTCCATAGGCTAGCAGAATACAGCACCAGCGCAGAGCCCAGATGTGCTGCGAGACGGTACTGACTGACCCGAGGAATGTCGTAGGAATCCGGCTTCTCCTCCAGGCCGCTCTTCACCATGTACCATCCCAGCAGTCCCTGAGAAAGCCGCCAGAGAGCAGGTATGAGGGCTGCCGAGGGCCCCAGCTGCTCACCGCACACCCCCTTAAGCCAGAAAGAAAGGTCAGTAAAGATTCCTTTATGCCTCTATCAGAAGTGGAAGAGCTGCAGTAGCTTCTATGATCAGATAATTTAGAGGCAAAACCACTTGTTTCTTACATCTTTAAGAACATCTTTAACTTTCCAGACTAAGCCTCCCACAAAAACTTACGCACGTGCCCTGTCTTAGCTGTTCTCTGCCAGAAAACAGGAGATACTGTCACAGCCACAAACCCCTTCAGCTGTAGGGTGCTCACCTGGAAGCAGACGAGGCCGCACAGCGCAAGGACACAGCCCTTCATGGGGCGGCTGAGCCAGCCCTTCCTCCAGAAATACGCAGCAGGCACAATGTAGGCCAGGCCCACGAGGCGACCCCACATCCGATGCGAATACTCCATGTACCAGATGAACTTGAACTCTGTCAGCGTCATGTCATGATTCAGGCTGTTCAGACGTGGAAACAACACTCCTTAACACAGCAGCGCCGCTTCCCAAGGCAGCCTCCTTCCCCTGGCACACTCACATTTTGAACTCGGGGAACTGCTGGTACTTCTGGAACTCTGCCTCCCACTCACGCTGCGTCCTCGGGGGCTTCATCTCCTTCACCAGGTGCCAGTCGACCATGGAGAGGCCGGACTCGGTGAGCCTAGGAGAGAGGGGGCGCAGCTCGCTCTGCGGCCCGGGCCGCGCAGGGAGCCCCTAACGGCTCCCAGCAGCCCCTAACGGCGGCAGGAGGAGGAGGGGGCGGCGGGGCCGCTCTCACCTGGTGACGCCGCCCAGCACCACGGCGCCCGCCACGGCGCCGCTGCACGCCAG
>WBNA01000231.1:1299292-1360785 GCA_013398345.1 Nothocercus nigrocapillus | reverse complement strand
TCTCCCGCAGGCATGGACGATGGCTTCCTCATGGAGGTGTGCGTGGACTCCGTGGAGTCCGCCGTGAACGCGGAGCGCGGAGGTAAGGCCCGCGGCGGCGCCCCGCGGCGGCCGAGCGGCCCTCGCCGCTGCTGACGCCGCCTCCCCGCAGGTGCCGGCAGGATCGAGCTGTGCGCGGGCCTCGTGGAAGGCGGCACCACCCCCAGCATGGGTGAGTCCCGCGCCCCCGCTTCTGCCCCCCCGCTTACCGCGTTGAGCCCCCGCGCGGCCTGGCCGCCGGTGCCGGTGCCGAGCGGCCCCGCTTTGTCCCGCAGGGCTGCTGCAGGTGGTGAAGCAGTGCGTGCGGGTGCCCGTGTTCGTGATGATCCGGCCCCGCGGCGGCGACTTCCTCTACTCGGACCGCGAGGTGGAGGTGATGAAGGCCGACATCCGGCTGGCCAAGCTGCACGGCGCCGACGGGCTGGTGCTGGGCGCGCTCACCGAGGACGGCCGCGTCGACACGGAGCTCTGCACGGCCCTGCTGGGTGAGGCCGCGCGGCGCTGCTCGCTCTTGTCTCTCCCCTCCACGCGGCCCTGCCTCATGATGCCAAAGGGCCCCTGTAGGGCGCTTCCCTCTGCGCATCTCGTCCCTAAAGCCTTGCTGTCCTTCTGCGGCTCCTGCCGGCTCCACGTGTGGCCGTATCTGCCAGGTGTCAAATAGGTAAAGAGCTTTGCAGCTGCAGTGCCAGGCTCCCAGGTGGCTCATGCAGAGCTTAAAGGCACTTGGGACATAAGAGCAGACTTTGAGAAGGAGCAAGGTTTAGGTGAGCTGCATTTGAGAGACCAGGGTATTTTGTTGTTTAATTCTCTTCACCCAGCTTTTTTTTTTGTTTTCTCTTGATGTCCCTTTTGCAGATATCTAGAGAACGTCTATTTTGGTATCCGGCCTGGTAGGTTGCTGGCAACTTAACATCTCACCTTAAATTTTTCTTTTCACATATTCAATGAGAAAGCAGGAAAAAGAAACTTCCACTTTCAAAGGTCTCTGGTCCAATGCCTTTCCCAGCCAGATGAGATGCATTTCATGCCTTCCTCCTTTAGAGAAAGGCTTCTCTAGATGACTGAGGATCCAGATAATGTGTGTGGATGGGGAGAAGGGATCTAGATGTTGCCTATTAAGGATCCAGAACTTGATGCTTCCTCAAACAGCAGAATGGTTTTCCCCCACCAAAGAGCCTGGATGGACGGGAGCAGCTGCTGTCATGTTGTTCTCAAAAAGTCCTGGGAGTCTCCTGAGCTCCTAGGAAGAGCCCGAGAAGCTTTTGGCCTCTTTCATTTCCCCTCCCTTTCCAGTTCTAGCACAAGAGCCTCGGTGCTGGGCCTCGCTGACCGTGTGCTTTGTTCATTGCAGCTGTTTGCCGTCCTCTGCCCGTCACCTTCCATCGAGGTGAGTTCCCTGGCTGTGTGGCCCTGGCCAGGGGTGGTGAGGGAGCTGGTATTTGCCCCAGCTGTTGGAAAGGCTGAGCTGTCCGTGCCCAGCATGAACAGGGCTGTGCCAGAGCTGTCCTCCCAAAACGGAGGAGGGTCCGTGAGGGTCCAGCTTGGTGGCTGGTGGCTCTGTCACTGCCCTGTGTTGGCTGGAGGCGTGAAGTGTCCTGTGAGCTGAGCTCGGTGGCCCTGCTGCTGCTGTGAGGAGCTGTGGCTCTGCAGCGATGGCCACCTGTGAGAGAGACCCTTGTTGTCTCTGCTTCCCTGGCTCCTGAACTGGGCTTGAAGGATGAGCTGAGTGATTTCTGAGCCATTCTCTTGGCCTTTCAGCCTTCGACATGGTGCATGACCCACTCGTAGCACTGGAGACGCTGATTTCCTTGGGGTTTGAGCGAGTGCTGACCAGCGGCTGTGACAGCTCTGCGCTGGAGGGCTTGTCCTTAATCAAGAGACTTGCTGAGCAGGTCGGTGTTCTCCGGGCTGCTCCGGGTTACCTTGGCTGCTTCCCGCGCATAGCCTGGAGGCAACTCCTTTACAAAAGCTCTCATTCCCGCAAGGAAACTTTGTTGAGGAGTATTTGCTCTCCTTCCCTTCCTTGGGTTACTCCTTTTTCCCAGCGTCTATGCAGGCTGGATCCCTGAAGTCAACTCCAGCAAGGGCAATTAGGCTCTCTGTCTGCAGCCTGCTAGGAGGGAGGCAGAGGTGGCTGGAGCTTAGGTTCCACTTTGGCCCTTGCTCTGGGACAACTCATGTGAGCTGCCCCTCGGGGCCGCGGGGCTTAGGAACTTGCTTGTCTGGGAACCTGCTGCTGTCGGGAGCCAACTGAAACAGCAAAGCAAGGTCCCTGCTGCCGTCTCCCAGCTGCTGTTAGGAAAATAGAGGATATGCACCTGAGAAATAGCCAGATGGGATAGAGAGGTACAAGGAAGTGGGATGAGGTTGTATGAGCTCTGACTTACAAAAAAAAAAAAAAAAAGTAGAAAAAAAAAGTAAAACATAAGCAGCACAGAAAAAGCAAGTGCTTGAATCATGAACAGAGTGACATTTGTGAGCCTGGTGAAGGTGCTGCAGTTTTTTTGCTACCTCATGACTCTGTGTGTGTGGTAAAATAGAGACGGAGTGATTTGCCAATATCACTAACGTGTTATTTTACCTTTTTAGGCAAAGGGCAGGATCGTGGTAGTGCCAGGTATGTGTGTTTTTTTTTTTTTTTTTTTTTGTCACGTGTAGAAGGTCCAATAGTCTGTGGCTGCTGCCTGCCACCCTAAGCCTGAGACATAGGGTGTGACCTGGCTTTCCGAGCTGGGTCCCTAGAAGGACATGCTCCTGCCCTGCTGTGAGTAAAGGCAGTGTAGTTGGCTGGGGGTGGCAGAGCCCTGCGGCTGCCCTTCCTTGGAGGTTTTAGAGACAGTTCTAGATTTATGGGAGAACCCAAAACTTCTCCCAGCTCTTTTCAATTGCCTGGGTCTCTGTTGTCCCAAGGACTGTGGTTTCCTTTAGGGGCTAGATCCAAGGGATAATGCCAGGGATGTGGTAGCTGTCTTTTGTGCTGCATGTGATGTCAATAGGGATTCTTCCTGCCAGGGGGTGGCATCACGGAGCGCAACCTGCAAAGGATTCTGGAAGGCTCTGGTGCTTCTGAGTTTCACTGCTCTGCTCGCTCAGTTCGGGACTCAGGGATGAAGTTCAGGTAATGGAATATTTTTGCTAACAGAATTGTATGGTGGAATTGTATGGATTAAGCAGAACTGAGTTGGTAGAAGAGGCATAAATTCCCAACCTCCTGAGCGCTGATCGCTCTCCTCTTGCGGTTGGGATCGTGATGCCTGGCTCTGTGTTCTGCAGTGCACAGATCCAGCGGTGCTCATCATCTGGACATGCGAGCTCTGTGCCGAACGAGATCCCCGGGGCATTTCTTCTGGTACTGCTGCCCAGGGGCTTATGAGTGCACTTGTGTGGCACTTGGTAAGACAGGTTCTGGTGTTGCTGCCTCAGCCCTGTAACACTGGTGCGTGGCATTTGGGATACATGCGGGATGTACCGCTGTGAGGAATGGGATATGGGTTTTGGTTGATGCTGGTCCTTCTTGTTGCTGGATTACTCTTCTCTCTATTACTATCTCATCTTTACTCTCTGTTACTGCCTCATCTTTGGTCTAAGGTGGCAGCAGCAGGTTCTCTGGACTCTGCTGAGAGTTGGGAGACGGTAGCTGTTCCTTAGTGTATCTAACTGCCCCCGTGACCCTCGGATAGTAATCAGTCCTATTTCCTACAGAAATCCAAACGTTGCCATGGGAGCGTCCTTCTCCGCCCCTGAATACTCCATAAAGGTGGCAGACGTGGCCAAAGTGAGGACCCTCAACGCAATTGCAAAGAACATTCTGTAGCAGAAGGCATCGTGCTGGGACAAGAGCGCTGAGACTCCAGAGTCTTCCCTGCTGTGTGGCCAGATGGGTACTGCTTTTGTCCTCAGGCTGCAGAGGACATGAACTAGGTGATGAAGCCTGACATCTCTTCCCTTGGCTTCCCCTTATTGACCAGTCCCTGGCCTTGAGACTTACATTGTCCGTTTTAATTCAAAGGACTCATGCCTGGATGTTGCAGCAGCAAGCTGTTCAGCAGCATTTGGGGAGGAAGGGAGCTGAGCAAGTAGGGGAACTGAATTGTGTAGCACTGCATGTGATTGTCAAATAAACACTGCAGCAGCTGTTCCCCTTTTGCTGTGTTTGTTTTGTTTCTTCTTCTGCAAGTAGAACTGCATGGTCTGTGTCGCGTAGCCTAGTACAGTATTGGTGTCACTTCTAGATACACACGGGGAATGGAGAAGTCCTGATGGGCTCATCCGTGTTACAAGGGACAGTTCGCACAGGGAAGAGAAACACTTCCCAAGAATAAGGTAATAGCCAACAAGCATTGAGCTAAATATGTGAGTCAAGCCCTGGTCCCAGGAGAGCCTCAGTGCAGCCAAGCAGAAGCAAGAGGCAGACGAAGGGGCCCTGAAATAGTCAGACCTTCTACTATACCAAAGTAGAAAACAGTCATGTCCAGAGTGCTGGAAAACGCTGGCTGCTGTGGTCAGCCAGTACAACAGCTCTTCATATTCCTCTTCATATGTGGAGGTGATTAACACACCAGACTCTGATGGAAAGGAGCTTCTAACTACCTGACCGACCAGGTGAGTTGGTTTTGAAGCATCATGGGCTATGGGTGTGAGTGCTTGAGATGGAATGGACACGTGTGGCGATTCCTGTGGGATACAAGGTACTTTTTCACAGGGAGTTTCCAGCTCTTTTTTCGTAACGTGGAACACAGATCATGCTGCAGACAGTGCTCAGGGGAGCATAGCTGTTGGGTTATTGCTCCTAGTCAGAAGTTTAGCCTTGGGCTCATTTCAGTTATCCTGCAAACTATCTGATGAAAGATTCGAGCAATGTCTGAGTAGTCTATTAAAAGAGTCAGGATCCTTGAAGGGGCCAGAGATAGGGCACCTTTAATCTTGCAGCCTGCTTTTACTTCTCTTAAAGAGCCACAAGATGAAGAGAATGCCCCGATGGGAAACACTTGCAGACCGTCTTAGGAAGGAAAAGACAAGGCAGATTTGTCTGCCCACCTAGGCAATACTGTAAGTCTGTGAGAAATGTACAGCAGGATATAATGTTAGACAAGGTAGCAGCAACATTTGGCATCTTAAATGAAATCAGGTCATTGAAAACCTACAACGAATCCAAAGACTGCAACTCTTCAAATCAGAAAATACTTCACATTTTCACAAGGATCCATCAGAGATGTCAGTCTCCCAAAACAACTACCTCAGGAACGTCCTAGATGTTAGCTGGAATTTAATAAGGTTTGTTGGAATCTGCATCTTGACTTCCAAAGCTGCCCAGGAAATGAAAGAGGAAATTAGCCAGAACATGTGTTAAATGTGGGTAAGCCTTCTGCTATGGTGGGACTTGAGCTCTGTGGAGATGTGTAGAAAGGGGCTGTAAAATTATTGCTGAATAATAATGAGAGAAAAAAGCATGATGCTTCCCAACACAGGACTTGTGGGGTTAATGCTAGCTCAATGTGGTGCTTGTTTCAATCCTGACTAATGAGCAGCCAGCACTATTCAAACTCAGAAGAGGAAATGACTTAATTGTTGGTTAAAGACAATCGAGTTCACATGAATTAATATGAGAGTTCAGGGCTTATGCTGTGACATTTCATGAGTCATGAAGTTGATCAAGATACGTGTAACTTGAACGTGAAGGTAATGATGATACTGCCTGGAAGACTTATAAAGAGTTGTGGTTCCTTCCATTTATGTAAAGTTGTGTTTTTGTTTTTTAAAAAAACAAAACAAAGCTTAAATGGAATTACAGTAGAGCAAAAGTAGAGAAGTGAGTTCCTCAGAAACAGAGATGAACAGTCCAGGCTCAACTTGTAATTTACATTGTTGAAGTTTCCATCTTGCATCAGACCCTCATAAAGATGAGGAAGAAGAGATGCCCGCTTTTGAAAACTTTAATTTAAAGATGGGCTATGACAGATGGGATAAGACAAGGGAGCATAGGGAAATAGTGTGCTATTGGCTGAAAGAGATCCCACCACACTGATTTTCTTGGTCCTGAAAAATGTTTTAGAGCTACTGTATGAAAAGAACCTTTGTGGAAAGAATTGAAATTGAGGTTTGGTGGATATTTAGATAGAGTATGTCCCAGGCATGAGGGCAGAGAGGAAGGAAGCTTGGATGTGCTTGTTTTCAACAGTAAGGTGCAGCCCAGATGCTAGGTTTGAATCCAATGCCAGAGCTCAGGCTGTGGCTTGGACTGACAGGACAGACCATGGTAGGTAGTGTGAAGGAAGAGCAGGAATGTGGTCGTAGCTCTTGGGGACTTCCTGACTTCCAGTCAGGAGTCTGGATGGAGAGGAGGCTGAGGGAGAGAGTGCTTCATTCATTTGCTTCTTGCCTAATAGTTTAGATTGCTGATCTCATCAGCAGTGTCTTGGCTCTGACCTGCACGAATTTGTTTACAAAAATACAAGTAGATTTAATCAGTTAAGCTAATAATTATTAACCTATGAGCTTTCAGTATTATCATGTCTCTGGACTTTGCATCTTCCTCCGCTATTGATAGCAAGGGGATCGTTCCTGAGCAATTAATCATTTAATCACCCTTGACTTCTGAGCTACATAACAGCAATGCTAGCAATGAGTCAGCAGAATCCTGCCACCGCCCCCGCGGTGTGGGGAGTGGGGCGCTGGCAGGAGGGAGCAACCTGTGCCAGCCTTGGGATAGCTGCAGCCCCCACTACCTTCCCTCTGCCCTTCTAAGCTTCAGGGTGGCAATTCAGTCATCCTCCCTGGCAATGGTCCTCTGAATGTCCCAGATTGAGGATTTGCCTTAGAATGAAGCTTCAAAGACTCTTCTTGGCTTTGCGGTCAGCCAGCTGACTATGAGATGCAGCTTCAAGCTCTGTGAACACAGAGACATGGGAAAGGGTGAAGCAACGGGGAGAGATGGGAAAATCTCCAGGCTCTGTGGATAAGCAAATGTTGGTGAAAGGAACTGCTTTTGCCTCAGAAAGACCACCGCAGTGTGAAGTCAACTCAACTGCCTGATTTAGCAGGTCGTTGCATCCAGAGCTCTGCGGGTGGCCCAGGCATCCCTGCGGGGGTGAGTGGCACATGAGTTACTGTCCTCTTTGATGCCTGAAGGTCTAGGCTTTGCTTGGCTCTTTGGCAGTGTTTGGCAGGTTTGTTCTCTCAGAAATGAGCTGTTGCACCAAAGCAGATTGCCTTTTGTGGATCAACACAAGCTTGTCTCATACGGTGTGCACAGGTGAAGGCTGTGATTTCTGAGCCATGGCTATTACGTCTTGCAATGGCTGTGTGGCAGCAGCTTTCTTGCATCTTCCCTAGCATCTCTCTCTTGGAACCTCTTTGGACCTTTCTCTCCTCCCTTCTCTATGGCCTCTGAAGTGTTCCAAATTTGCTTGGTCACTGCTCTGGTCTGCGGTGTTGTACAATAGTACTAAGTTAACAATTAACTGCCTGTCATTAGGGACCTTAGTGCAATCTCAGCAGTGGGTGTGTGGGGACTTTTATCCCAAATATCCACCTGGGAATCTCACAACCAGGCAGAGCGAGGGAAAGGAGCTGCTCTCTCTTCTCTCCGGAGTCATGTCCGCAGCCCTGGATAAGTTCTGTGGCTCCGTCTTTTGGGTGAGTGGCTGCCTTACTCCTGATCACCCATCCTTGGGGCGAGACACTTGGTGAAGAGGGAGGTCGCTAAATCCCAAGGCTCGAAAAATAAGCTTGCCTAGCCAGTGGATCCAAGAGCCAGTATTAGGCACAGGTTCTGCTATTTGTGCCAAGGTTTACCTCGTACTGAGTGCTGTTCGCTGACAGGGCAGCCTGGGTGGGATCTGTGTTACAAGGATCCAAATGATAGTTCACCGTGAGCCTTGTCCTGCCTTAGCCCAGATACAAGGGCAGGGTACCCTCAACAGGCCTCTAAAGAGAACCCAGTTATTGCGGCTGTCTTGGCCCCAGGGAGGGGTGGTTGTGGGAAGATGGATCAAGAGGGGGACATTTGGTGGGCGCTGAAATGCTCAGCCAGGGCCAGGAAGGTGGGTGTTGAGGAGGGGGATGCAATGGGGTTGGAAATAGAGAGAGAGAGCTTTAGGAGCGCTGGTTCTTGTTCTGCGAGTCAGCTGAAGGTCGGGCAGTCTTGAATGACTTGGCTGTCTGTCCTCCTTTTCCCCAGAATGCCTCGTTCTTCGCCCACGCAGATGCCGACCTGCCGGTCTGCTTCCAGCAGACCGTGCTGGTCTGGGTCCCCCTCGGCTTCTTCTGGATTTTTGGTCCCTGGCAGCTCCTGCCCATGTGCAAATCCAAAACCAAGAAATCATCTGTGACCAAACTCTACATCATCAAGCAGGTGGAGTGGGGCTGGAGGAGAGTGGACAGCAGGCTAGGGCAGTCTGGGGTGGAGGAATGGTGAGCAGAGAGAGCTGGAGACGGGTGCAAGATGGAGAGATGAGAGGTGCTGGAGAAAGGGAGCAATGAGATGGGGCACCATCTGGTACCAAAGACTACAGAGAGGTGGGGAAGAGGTGTGTTGGATGGGTCAGGGAATGTTCTTGGAGGGTGGGCTCAGGTGTGAGTTGGGGCCTCGCACCTGGTGGCTTGTAATGGGCTGTTGTGCTCCAAGCGTGAAGTGATGGCAGTGCTCGTATGGAAGTGCTGCAGGGGCACCTAGAAATCTTTGAGTGCTGGGTAGGTTTGGAGTGGATGTAACAGTATGTGAGGCTCAAAGCTGCTCGCCACAGCTGTGTTCTCTCTTGGTGCTTCCTTCATGGGCTGGGTCGCTCCTCATGGATGCTTCCTTCTCCACACAGCTGCTGGCAGTGTTGCTGTTGCTGACTGCAGTGGCAGAGTTGGCAGTGGCATTTGCAGAGGAAGCGAGGCACGAACATCCGCTGCCTGTCCAGTACACAAACCCCAGCCTGTACATCGCCACCTGGGTAAGGGATCATCTGGAAAAAAGGCTTGTCGCCACAGAGACCGGCTTTGAGACTGTAGGGCCAGGCAGCACCTTGGGCATTGCTGAGCTTCAGTAACGTTCCTGTTTGGAGCAAGGGCCCAGACATGGGCAGACAAGGCAGGACGGGGCTGTGGGAGTGCTGTGCACTGCTACAGGCAGCGTGGTAGACAGGCTGCTGTATGTGAGGATACATCTAAAAGGAATTGGCTACTTCTTTAGGAAGTGATGGGTCAATGCCAGAAACTGGAATTACAGCTCAGCAGCCAGACTAGCGAGAAAGCTGCTCTGGGGAGAAATGTATGGCAGTCTTTGTAGGACTGACTGTGCAGTGCAAGCACCAGTTCATGGCAGGCTGTGCTGCTCTGGCATCTCACAGCTGCTGCTTTGCAGACAGACGAGACTGGAGGGGGGTTTTGGCTAACCACATGAGAGATGCTGCCAGGGAAGCACACAGTGTTTACCCTAGGCCTTGGAGAAAGGGCGAGGATAGATCGATAGGTCTGGGTTCTCTGCAGACTGCTACTGAGACCCCGGAGAGCTACAAACTGCCTAGGATGTGAAAAGTATGTAGAGAGCGAACTGGGTTTCACGGGCTTTTCTGAGCAAAGCACCTGGTTGCTCGTTTTGGTGACCTATGTTACTCATATATCTTGAGAAGCAAAGGACGTAGTTGAGCCTATTTGCTTGATTTGTGTGTACCAGATATCTCGATTAAGATAAGGGATATTGTAAAACAGCCCTAACAGTATCATAAAACTCTGGAGCTGCACTGATGAAAGATGATGAAAGAAAGATCTCAGACTGCTATTCTTGTTGCCTTAGTGTTTTGGTTGGTTTCACATGTAGTTTATGAGAGATTTTAAGGCATAGGGACTGCCATGGGAAGCTGCTATGCCTGTCCTTGGGGCAATATTGAGAAGACAGGGTGATGCCTTTTGCCTGCCCCACCAGGCAGTGTAACAGTCCCAGGTGAGCACAGCTAACAAGAAATACCATATTGCTGTAATGCTGAGGTCCCTTCAGGCTTTGCCTTTCATATAAGCAGCCTGGTCATATGTCTTCCTGAAATAAACCTTTGCCCTGTGTAATTGACTCCAAAGCTCTTGTAGACTTGGCAGTGAATTCAGGAATGATGAGCTCAGTGTCCAAGCCAGCGAATCCGAGAGGATCACATGTGCTGATGTCCCAGAGTATGTGACCCTTAGAGCTCAGGCCAGTCCTGCTGTCCTGCCTGGATGTCCTCTCAGTGCCGTCTGTTTTAACTGTATTTTTCTCTCACCAGCTCCTAGTCCTGCTGATCCATGACGCACGGCGCTTCTGCATGTGCAGAGACTCGGGAATACTTTTCATCTTCTGGATCCTGTCCCTGCTCTGTGGGATATTCCCATTCCAGTCACTCATCCGGAAAGCACTGCAGGTTGGGCTTGGCAGGAAACTGGGCACCTTCCCATGGTTTTGTTCGGTTCCCAAGGAAAAGCCTTCTGACTTTATCTCTTAAGAAGCCCCTAGTGAAGGACTGAGATCTTAGCCACCTCAGGGACTTTGGGAAAGCAGGAGAAAATTGTAGAGAAATTGTTCTTTGAATTTTTCCCCTTCCTTTGGGAGGCATAAACTCTTTGTGACTAATTTCTCCCCTTATGGACTTCTGTGTGGAAGGCCTGGGGAAGCAGAGAGAGATGGGTGAAGAGGAGCTGAACCGGAATGTGTGTCTGGGTTGGTTGCACAGTCCTGGGGATGTTCCAGCTCTTAGGGACAGGTGGCCTTGAAACAGGCCCCATTAATAATGTTGGGCTTCCCACTCCTGCAGGCCCCAATCTCCGATGTGCCACGATTTGTCCTTTTCTACATCTCCTATGGGCTTCAGCTGCTACTTTTCCTTGTATCGGGCTTCTCAGATGTCCCTCCAGAAGCAAAGGAAATCTCCAAAAAGGTGCGAGGTCCATGCAGGATCGGGTAAGGGGCTCAGGGTACCTCATCCCAGCTGCCATTGCCTGGGATATGGTGGAGGTGCACCAGATTGGCTTAGCCCAGGTGGGCTCCCAGCAGAAACTCCTCTTCCATCTTGGGCAGCTCTGGAGGGCCTCAACAGGGTGCACAGCAAAAGCTGGAGTCTGCAGCTCGGAACATCTTGCTTGTGTGTCCAAATGGAGTCTTTCTGACTCTGGAATGGGGCTCCCAGGGGCTGGAGATGGCACAGTTTGAAGCCTCTGAGGTTTCTTCATGGCTGGGGGTGCCAAGTCAACTCTTCCCATCACAGCCAGCTACCCCTGGGCACCTGTGATCCCTTGGTACCCACTTCCTTTTGCTTTGTGTCCTAGAACCCAGAGGTCACAGCCTCCTTCCTGAGCTCCATCACCTTTGACTGGTACACCAGGTGAGCAGGACTGGCATAATGCAAGGGTGTGATAGGGCTGTCGCTGTGTCGTGCGGGTGAGCCCACTGCGCAGGTTGCTTTGGGGTAGCCGTGAGAGCCACGAGTGTTTGGTGCAGTCTGTGCAGCATAAACTCAGATCCTTCCTCCATTGCTGCACACTGGCACTAGACACACTGGGCCAAGCTTACAGGGAGCAGTGACCTGTCACTCCTGCTTTGCATGGCAGAGAAGTGGTGGAGCTGCTTGGGAGCAGGGGGTAAAGCTGCCGTACCATGATGTGCGAATGCAGATTGGGGTGTGCACCCCTCCCTCCATTAGGGCCAGGCTGGGTGTGAAGGCGTAGTGATTGCAATAAGGGCTGCCCCTCGGGTACTGTGTGGGGACCTTGCTGAGGACAGATTTCTGTGCCCCGCAGAATGGTTTTTAAGGGCTATCGCAAGCCCTTGGAGATGGAAGATCTCTGGGAGTTGAAAGATAAAGACAAGACAAAGACTATTTCTGCCATATTGGGCAAGAATATGAAGACCTCGTTAAAAAAAGCCCAAGCAGAAATGGAGAAAAGGAAACGCAAGAAGAGGCTCCAGGAAAGTAACTCAGACCTTGGGAACAAGATGAACAAGGCCCAGAGCCAAGACGTCCTGGTGCTGGTAAATATCTTCCTACTTCTGGCCTCATGTCAGACTAAAAGAACCAGGACGAGCCATACAGAATAGGGTCACCTCATCCCCCTGAATCCCCATTGCTGAGTTATCCCCACTTGGGTTCTGCAGGGCCATGGACAAGGATGGTGGAACCATGACATTGTCTCCTCTTTCTTGAGCAGATCCCTTTGTTTTGGGGGACCAAGAAAATCTCAACAGTTCTGCCCTACAGAAGGCCAGGAACTACCCCAAATCTGCAGTGCAAGTAGCTCCCTTATGTCTGTTCCTTCCCCAAATACCTCCCTGTAGTGAGGTCTGAGTGACAGTCATCTTGTATCAGGCCCCAGTCTCAGATCTTTCTGAAGTTCCTGACTTTGGGCCATGTGAGGTCAGGCTGGTCTTGGGATTGCATCTGTTGTCTTTAGAGCATCTGAATCAAGGAAGTGGATGTTGGTGTTTACGGTGTTTGGCGTGTGACCAGTGAGAGGGAACATGAGTGGAGGCCTCGTTCAGGGTGCCTGACTTGGAAGCATCCTCTCAGGAGGAAGAAGCTTGTGCAATCTCACCTCATTTACTTACATGTGGGTTTCCCTCTAGGAGGAGAAGCAGACAAAGAGAAAGAAGAAGAAGGCCAAAGGGGATTCTGGCTCTGACAAGGCTTTCCCTAGACGCTGGTTGCTGAAAGCCCTGTTTAAAACCTTCTGGCAAAATCTCCTGATGTCAGTGGCTTTCAAGGTGGTGCATGATATACTAGTGTTTGTCAGCCCCCAGCTGCTGAAGTGAGTCCTTCATCTGCTGCCCTTTTTATGTACTATCCAGACCTACCACCCAGCCCCACCACTGTATGTGCAGCCCCCAACCCAGCCACCCCCATGTATGTGCATGTCCCAACCCTACACCCTGGAGACTTCTCCTTCCCCACTGCAAAGTTAAGAGAACTTCTTGGATTGCAGTTTAATGAACAGCTGAATAGATCTGTACTCATTCCCAGCCACCAAGGACACAGAGCTGTTCCCTGCTCCTGACATCCTTCTTCATGCTGTTGTGTTCCCTCCCTAGAGATGGCTCTGGCTCTTGCTGGGTCCATCCATGTGCCAATTCAGTTCCATCCAGCAGGATCTGCCTAGTATATTTTCCAGAGATGCAAAGATGCCTGTGAATGATCTTACAGGAAATGCAATCTCCCTTGGGTGGGGTGTAGGGGCAACCCTGAGCACAGAGTCAGCTGTTTGAGTAGGGGTTCTGTAACTACTTTTGTGAGGAACCTCCCTCTGTTGGTCTGGAGCATCCTGCTTGGGTCTGTCTTAGTAGAGTGAGTGTCTCATGGGTCTCTCTGCCCCCAGGCTGCTGGTCGGCTTTGTGTCAGACCCGAATGCATTTGCATGGCAAGGCTACCTGTACACCATCCTGCTCTTCCTGACAGCACTGGTTCAGTCTGTCTGCCTGCAGCAGCACTTCCACTTGTGCTTCCAGCTTGGCATATCTGCGCGTGCCAGTCTCATGGCTGCCATCTACAAGAAGGTTGGTAGAGCACCCTCCCTCTGCTCCCTCCAAGCTGGGCTGGGGATACTAGCACCCTTTGCCTGCCCCATCAACCTGGAGCAACGGGGATGTAAACCATTTAGTGCCTAGAAAGCCATGTAGAGAGATCAGTTTGGGATCCCTGCCAAGTGCTGGGGACACCATGGGTGCTAGTTCTGCCCGGGATCTGGGTGCTACAGCTGTGTGTTTGTCTGTGGGCTTCCAGGGGCCAGGAAGGTTTCTCCTCACACCAGTGCAAGATTTAGGATACCTATTCTTAGGATTCCTGCACAGAGACATGGTTCTTTGCTCCCAGGGATACTGGTGTGCAGGCAGTGATGAGATCACACATGGTTCATAGAGAGGAATCCAGGAGCGGTTTCAGCCTGGCCCGCTAATTCCCTGCTCCATGCCATGCTCTTGGCACCCAGGCTGTTCCAGACAGTCTTGCAGTGACTGTGCCCTCTCTCTTCAGGCACTCACCATATCCAGCACCGCTCGCAAAGAGTCCACAGTGGGAGAGACTGTGAATTTGATGTCTGCCGATGCCCAGAGGTTCATGGACATGTCCAACTACCTTCACCAGCTCTGGTCATGCCCCCTACAAATTGTTCTCTCCATCGTTTTCCTGTGGGCAGAGCTGGGCCCTTCTGTTCTTGCTGGCATTGGAGTCATGCTGCTGCTCATCCCTATAAACGGGTTTCTGGCCACCAAGGCCAAAGGCATCCAGGTCAGTGGTGGATGAAAGATCCTTCCTGCTTCCTCAGCTACTGAGGCCTATTGCTGTTCCCTCAGCCTGTTTTCCATGGTCTCTTCCCTGTTATGCTGTTCTAACTGGGAGGATCCTAGCCTGAGCTGAGTGGCGATGATGAGTGGGAGAAGTAAGCAGGATACACGTGGGACCTATTCTACCCGCTGAACTTGGATGGGGCTGGGTAGAGCCTTGAGGCCTGAAAGCAAGATATTATCAACAATAATATATAGCTCTAGTTTTTACCTGACAACAGAGCTGCAGGGAGCCAAAGTCCAGACTTGTGAAATGGCTCCTTTGGGTTTTGGAGTCCACTTTTTCATTCCCTCCTGCAGCCTGAATGTATTTCCATGGGTAAGCTGAGGTGTTGTTGGATTTAAGCATAACCATGACCTCTGACTTTTCTGTTTGCAGGTGAAGAACATGAAGAACAAGGATGAACGCATGAAAATAATGAATGAAATCCTCAGTGGGATCAAGGTTAGCAGTGTGGGGCCTTCCCCTGAGGCACCCCTTTCCTTGTACATTGTGCTTGGAGGCAAATGGTCTTTCCCAAGCTGCAGCAACTTACTTGTAGTCTAGCTTGGGAACACTGTCTCTGGGGTAGCCAAATCTCAATTCCTGCAGTTCCCTTGGCTTCCTCATCTTGCAAAAGGTTGACTGGGGAGGATAGTTGGACCAAGCTTTGGGAGCTACAGAGGGGGTTTCCTGGGAATTTCCTGGAGAGCCATGATGGGGAGTGTGATGGCAACGGGTCTCTCAGTGACATGGTAAGCTGAGGATGAGGGAGTGGGAATGCTGTGGGGAAGCATCCTGAGCTGTGGGCCAGGATGGGGCAGGAGAGATGCAGTGGGCAAACAGGCTTCTGAGCAAGCCAGGAGTACGTACTGAAGGTGCTGGGACCTAGCGAGCCAAGTGTGGAGATGGGTGTTCCTGTGAGGCCAACGTCTGCTCATCCTGGTTATTCCACAGATCCTGAAGCTTTTTGCCTGGGAGCCCTCATTTGAGAATCGAATCAAAGAGATCCGGGGACATGAGCTCAAGCAGTTGCTGAATTTTTCTTATCTGCAGTCAGTATCCATCTTTGTCTTCACCTGTGCCCCCTTCCTGGTGAGTGCCAACAGCCTGGGGGGGACCTGTCCTTCACCTTCATCAGAACTTAGCCAGAGGCTGGTTGGAAAGACCAGGGGCTGTATCCAAGGGGCTGGTTGGAAAGACTGGAGACCTCAGTTGGAGTGCAGCAATGGGGAGAGGAGGCACAGAATGACAGATGCCCAGCATGTAGAGACAGTTCCTGGCTGCTGACAGGACAGCAATAGGAAAGAAATGTCCCCACCGGAGTGGACAGACAGGGCCTAGAGAGAAGCATGCCAAAGGGGAGCACTGCAGAGGCCTTAGGGGACTGCAGGGGCTGGGCTGCGCACAGCCAGCGTGATGGCACTTTCACTGATGGTATTTGTCCCAGGTCTCCCTGGCCAGCTTTGCTGTCTACGTATTTGTGGATGAGAACAACGTCCTGGATGCCCAGAAGGCCTTTACTTCCATCTCCCTCTTCAATGTGCTACGCTTCCCCATGGCGATGCTGCCCATGGTCATCTCTTCCTTGGTGCAGGTGAGCCTCCCTACAGGACAGGGGGTGGAGGGGAGGGTCTTATGAAACCTCTGCCCAAATTTGCACCTGGTGTTTCGGGCTCAGATATATGATGGGCCTAGGACACCCAGCCTTGATACATAAAGCTCTGTTGACAAATGGGTGTGACAGATCTCACGAAGGCAGCATGGGCTTGGCGATCAGGTCTTGGGGTTGGTGTGAGGGTGGGGGCTCTGTGCATGAGGCTGCAGTGAAGTGCTCTGCTCATGGGGCTCCTGCCAGACCACCCAGCTGTGCTTGGTGCCCACATGCCCCTTTCTCTGCTGCTGCAGACCAATGTGTCCACTGTGCGACTGGAGCAGTACCTGAGTGGAGAAGACCTGGATACCTCAGCTATTCACCACGATCATATTGCAGGTAGGTGAAGGTCCAGGTTGGTTCCTGGGGTGGGTCACAGGTGGGTCACAGACTAGCCGCAGCCTGTCCCACTGTGCAGGCCCTCTCTGCAAGGGGCAGTGCAAGCTGAGCTGGGGGCAGCACGGCAATAGCGGGTCACACTGTGCAAAGGTGGAGCTGTGTGGGCAGGGCCTGCGCAGAGCGGGTAAGGAGCTGTGTGGGAGGGTTGGGGGCTGTGTAGGTGGGCTGGCCTTGGGGGTGTAGGGCCTGGGGACGAGGCTGGTTGCAGCGGAGCGTGCTGGCCGCAGTGGGCTGCCTTCCAAGCCCTGAGGTGTGGCTCTCTTTTGGCAGGGAGTGCTGTGCGTTTCTCGGACGCCTCGTTTGCCTGGGAGCAGGACGGCAATGCTGTGATAAGAGAGTGAGTGCTCTGCACCATTTGGAGGCCACAGGGGTGTGAAGAGGGAATCTTGGCCCCTCACTGTGTTGTTTGTGGAGGACAGTGCATGGCTCTTCACAGTGCTGGCTGGGAATCTTCCAGAGATGTTCTTCTTGCTTTGTGTTGGTCCCATGCAGGCAGTGCAGGAGTCCATGGCTGCTAGCACTGCTTACTTGGCCCTCATGCCTTTGCAGTGTCACCCTGGATATCACACCTGGGAGCCTGGTGGCTGTGGTTGGAGCTGTGGGCTCAGGCAAATCTTCTTTGGTGTCAGCCATGCTGGGAGAGATGGAGAATATCAAGGGGCACATCAATATCCAGGTGAGAGGAGCTGGCCACACGAGGGGCTGGTTGGGAGCTCAGCAGGTTTATGGTAGGGCAGAACTGCTTGGGACAGTCAGCCCTGTCTGTCTCTGTAGCCTCTTGGCTCAGCACCAGACTGATCCCAGAGAGGGGGA
The DNA here is from genome assembly GCA_013398345.1 of Nothocercus nigrocapillus. Classification (NCBI taxonomy): domain Eukaryota; kingdom Metazoa; phylum Chordata; class Aves; order Tinamiformes; family Tinamidae; genus Nothocercus; species Nothocercus nigrocapillus. The sequence goes on along the minus strand of WBNA01000231.1, from coordinate 1,343,619 downwards.
CTAGAGCTGTGGGAGGTGGTAGTCTTCAGGCTGGTGACCCAGCAATGCAGCTCTTCTCAAATCTCTCCGTAGGGCTCCCTGGCCTATGTCCCCCAGCAGGCTTGGATCCAGAATGCCACGCTGAAAGACAACATCCTTTTCGGGTCAGAACTGGATGAAGCCAAGTATCAACAGGTCCTCAAGGCCTGCGCCCTCCTTCCTGACCTGGAACTGCTCCCTGCAGGCGACCTCACGGAGATTGGGGAGAAGGTATTGTCTCTGGGCACTACAGGATGAGGCGATAAGCACAGGAAGGGAGCACAGGAAGGAAGAAATGGATGTGCAAACCCCGGGAGAAGGAGCAGGTTTCACTCATGGGCTAACAGGGAGATAAGGAAGGCATGACTGGGGAGGGCTGCCAAGGCCCCTGTTAACAAGACCTTTCTGGGTATGGAGCAGAGGAAGGGGCTGTTGCCCAGTGCCAGGCAAGGGCTCACGGAGATCCCCTCCCTTTCAGGGCATTAACCTGAGCGGGGGTCAGAAGCAGCGAGTCAGCCTGGCCCGGGCAGTGTACAGCAACGCAGACGTGTACCTGCTGGATGACCCCCTTTCTGCTGTGGATGCGCATGTTGGCAAGTACCTTTTTGAACACGTGCTGGGGCCAAAAGGACTGCTGCAGAAGAAGGTGAGTGCTTCTGCCCTTCTCCCCTGGAACCGACTGTGCAAGAATCGCCTGACATTGTGTTGGCCCTGTAGGAGAGGCTGGGGCTGCTCGCTGGGGACAAAGTGGGGTCCTGCAGACCTTCAGGTGGGGCTGCAGCGGGAAGTAGAAGAGACTGCATGGGTCTCCAGAGGGATGGAAATAAGTGAAAGGTGCCGTCTGGGTCCCCAGAGCTGGGCAGTGATAAGCTAAGGGGTCCCCAAGGAGAGGAAGGGGAGCCTGCAGGCCCAGGGCGGGGTGGGAGAGGGATGCTCTTATGCTCACTGCTCTGCAACCACAGTGCCACTCTGTTGCAGACACGGATCTTGGTGACACACGGTATCAGTTTCCTGCCGCAGGTTGATAACATTGTGGTGCTGGTGGCAGGAGCGGTGTCTGAGCACGGCTCCTACAGCACCCTGCTTGCGAACAAGGGGGCATTCGCCCAGTTCCTGAACTCCTATGGTGTCCAGGAGGATACTCCAGAGGAAAAGGCTGCAGGTACTGGCATTGCACTGAATAGCTTCCAAAGGACCTGTCTAATTTTTTGAGTCCCTTTTAAATTCATTTATGTTTATGGCTCCCATAACCTTCCCTAGCAGAAAGCTTTGCACCTTAATGATGCAGGAGCTTGGTCATTCCAAGTGTCCCCGCAGGACCCATCTCCCATCTGCTCAGAGGTGCTTAGCCTCTGCCTGCTCCTGAACTGGAGTGACATGACCTACCAAGCCTGGCACCTGCTAAACCAGCACAAACTGCAAGATTTCAGCAATGACACTGGGATGAATCAGCAGCAGCGTCTGCCTCCTTTAGCCCTGCACCCCTTGTCAATTCCTCCTCTAACACAGCACCCCGGTTCACCTCATCCTGCTGCACTGAGATCACTGCAGTGTTTCTGGTGGGAGGGCACAGCCTGAGCCTGAGGTGCAGGGCTAGAGGAGAGGGACACAAGTGCAGCAGAGATGTGATATGTGGGGTCTGCTCTCTTCTCAGTGCCTGACCCTACCCTCCCTCTCCTCTGTGCCTATAGTTGTTGCCTTAGGTGAGGATGAAGAGCAGGGCGATGAAGACACTGAGCCCTGCTTGGAAGATGGACCTGATGATGTGGTGACCATGACAATGAGGCGAGAGGCCAGCATCAAGCGGAGAGAGTTCAGTCGCAGGTGATGTCCTGGCCTGAGCTCGCAAGGCTCTCCCCAGCCTCCTGTATTTCTCCCTGGGATGCAGGGGTCCCAAGGGTTTTCCCTGGGGGGATTCCTGAAGAGAAGGGCCTGGGAGCTCCCATATTTAGCATGAGGTGGGTGGTTCCTTGTCTTCAGCCACACTAGAGCATTACAGCCTCACTCTGCAATCTTGCCTGAAACTCCTAGCGCGGGGCTGGCTCTGCAGGCTGGGCTGGGGACTGGGATTTCGTATCTGGAAATGGCTACAATTTCCACAGCTCATTCAAAGCTGCCTGAGTCAGGACATTCCTTGGAGGGCTCTGTCATTGCTGTGCCTGTGCAGCATGGGGACAAATTCCAGGAGAGGGGGAGCCACCTAGCATCCTTCAACTAATGGCAACCATCCCCTTCCCTGCAGCCTCAGCAAAAGGAGCACCAGGTCCTTCCAGGAGGCCCAGAAGGAGCCCCAGAAGAAGCTGAAGGGCCAGCAACTGATTGAAAAAGAGACTGTTGAAACTGGCAAGGTGAGAAGGGTGGAAGAGACTCAGTGCTACAAGACCCTGATTTCGGTCCCCCAAAGCCAGCACCTGCTATCTAGTTCCCGTTGCAGCCAATAGGCACAAAAGGAGAGAGTCTTGTGCAGATGTGTGGAGCTGGTGGGTAGGGTGGCCATGGCTGGGTGGGCATATTGCCTGGCACCATGCAGGGTAGCGGAGGGAGGACATGTGTGGAGGGGAGCACCGCGGGCAGCAAGAAAGGAGTTCCAAGGCTGCATGTGGGGTGTCATCAGCTGTGGCTTGCTGCATGGTGGTGATGGGCTGAACTCTTCCACAGGTGAAGTTCTCCATGTACGTGCGCTACCTGCGTGCTGTCGGCTGGGGGTATTCCTTCTTGGTTGCCATGAGCTACTTTGTAGAATATGTTGCCTATGTGGGGACCAACCTGTGGCTCAGTGACTGGACTGATGATGCGCAGCTTTACTTGAACCAGACCTACCCTCCAGGGCAGCGAGACCTGCGGATTGGTGTCTTTGGAGCACTGGGGGTAGCACAAGGTGAATGTGGGAACACAGAGGATGCTACTCACCTCAGCTACATGGTCCAGCAGGGAAAGGGCTTGCAGGGCCCACAGCCAGCAGTACAGCAAGGAACACTGTGTCCAGCACTGTGTTTGCTCACTGGAGCCTTCCCTCCCATTTCTGGCTGAACTGGGGAGGGGTATCAGCATGACCCCAGTGTAAACAGCCCCAGGAAGCCTGTGTTGCCCCCTTAGGTTGAAGGTCACTTACATGGAGATAACGCCAGGACCCAAGTCTTTCCAGAAGGGTTAACATTCTTCCCATGCAGTGAGATGTGGGATCTCCCAAGGATGACAAAGTGGTCCCTGTGGAGCTTCAAATTTGGAGCTGCTTGATGTGTCCTGTGAGGCAAAGGGTGCCTTGGGGCAACGTCCCATGTAAGCTGCTACTGACTGCTCGGTGCTTTCATTGCAGCTCTCTTCCTATTCATGGCAACCATGCTGTCTGCCCACGGTTCTGTGCAGGCCTCCCGGGTTATGCACCAGAAGCTGCTCAGCAACATCCTGCATGTGCCCATGAGCTTCTTTGACACGACCCCAACTGGCCGTATTGTGAATAGGTTTGCCAAGGTAAGAGAATCACCAAGATGAGCAGGAGCCTGGGGCTCTTGTCCCTTGGCAGGAGCCAGGCTGATAGGAGGCAAATGGGGAGATCTGCTCACAGCCCACAGCCATCTGGGGGGTACAGCTACAAAGATGATGAAGCCAAATTCCTCTCGACAGTGTCAGGTGATTCAAGGACAGTGACCACAAGCAGTAACTTGAGAGGTTCAGTATGGATGTAGGGAGCACATCTTCACCACTAAGGTGGTGCAGTCCTGGGATGGGTCAATAGAGAGCGTGTGAAATCTCCATCCTTGGAAGTCAAGGATGTTTGGAGAGAGCAATGAGATCTAGTGCTGGGGATAATGCTGCTATGAGCAAGATCAGAGGGCCCTTCCAGCCAGCACATCTGTGATTCTATCGTGTTTGTAAAGAGATACTTGTCTCCTTAGTACATCCTTATTAATCATGTCATCTTTTTGTTCAAGCTATAGAAAGGAGAGGAAATACAGTTAAAAAACTTGAAACATTACGTATTTAAGGAAAGTTTAACATTATTTCTTCTTGTATTGCCTTGGTTACACTTCTCTTTTTTGAGAGAAAAATCACAGTTACCTTCAGCCAGCTGATGCTGCTGCATCTAGATCCCTTGTCCATCCTGCCTCTTTCAAGGGAGGAGATGGCAGTATCATAAAAAGGACAGGAAGGATGGACTCTGTAACTCTTGCTTTTCTGGGCCTGATTTGCGCTTTCAGGCTGGATACATGAACACTATGCACCTGCTTCTGATATGCCTAATGTGTCATTCTATTGGGCTGTTTAGGGCATGTCAAGTTGTCCTGGTTACAGATTCACAACAAACTATACAGTCTTTACAATGTAAATGAGACTCAAAACAGAGGGGGAAAAGAGAGGAGGGAAAAGACTAGGTAATTTCAAATATGTTGCAACTTCACCTTTTGTGGCATTTCTTGATTTTGTGAATAACAATCTCTCTTGAGGTGAAGACCATAGGCATGCTAGGTGTATGCTGAGATGAGAGAGGATGTGACGACCAGCTAAAAGGAGGGTGATGGCAGGCTGGAGACTTGGGTACATTTGCATGGTCAACCCATCCTTCTTTCTGCCTTACTTTCCCATCCTGAATCCTGAGGCTAGGCAAAGATGCACTTCCCAAAGCACATACCAGAGAGGAATGTTAGTTAGAGCTTCTCTATTAGTTCATCTCTTCCCAAGTTAGGGGTCTGTGGCCCTAAACATCAATTCAGTGTCGTTCTGTAATTTTGCAAGTGTTTGGTGTTATGTTATCATATGGGTGTGTAGGAACCTTGTATGCATGGGGCGTCCGGGCTTTTGCCTCTGTCTAGTGTCACTGACTGCTTCTTTGTGTGCCCTAGGACATCTTCACCGTAGATGAGACTATTCCCATGTCCTTCCGAAGCTGGCTGTCCTGTTTCATGGCCATCATCAGCACACTGGTCATGATCTGCTTGGCCACCCCATTCTTCGCCCTTGTTATCATTCCCTTAGGCATCTTCTACTATTTTGTGCTGGTGAGTAACTGCAGGAGGCTTCTGACCTTTATCTTTGGCCCTCATGAGCTTTGTGTTGGTAACAGAACTCTCTCCCTTGTTTCAGCGCTTCTATGTCTCCACGTCGCGCCAGCTACGGCGCCTGGACTCTGTTACTAGGTCTCCTATCTATTCCCACTTCGGTGAGACAGTGTCAGGCCTGTCTGTTATCCGGGCCTACGGACACCAGGAGCGGTTCCTGCAGCACAATGAGAACACTGTGGACACCAACCAGAAAAGTGTTTATTCCTGGGTAGTCTCCAATAGGTGAGTTTGTTCCTTATGCCGTGGCAAAGCCCGTGCTAGCAAAGCGTCCACTTGGCAAAGCGCTGTGTTACTGCGTAGACGCTTTGTGTTCATGAGGTTTGTACCATTTTGAGTTCCTCTGATACGCAGTGTTACCAGCATAGGAGGTTGCTATGCTGCAGGGACTAAGTAGAAGGCCAACCAAGCTTGGAATGGAAGCACTGGATATACAGAATGTTTAGGGTGACATATAGAACAGATAACAGAAAAAGGCATGGAGAGAGAATAGGAGCAGGCCTAGGCACAGCAGCAGCATGGAGGTGGTTCACCTGGCGGGTAGCAAGGGGGTGAGTTAATGGGAAACACAAGAGTGTGGGGGTTGTTTGGGTGAGGTGCTGCAAGCTGACTTGAGGGGACTTGATCAGGAAAGATGGGGGTGGATGACTCTCCTGGAACAGGAAGAATTGAGATCATTAAGGGAGAAACACAGGACGGTTTTAACAAAATCTTGATGGATAAAATGAAACTGCTTGCAGAACTGGTTACAAATCTGCTGCATGGGTGCTGGTGCCGGTGCCGAGTTCTGGGCGAGGTAGTCAGGGTTGCTGGTGCGGTGCTGGTCTCCTGATGCCCAGAAAGGGTGGCGCAGGCACCTGCGTTGGGCGCAGGCAGACGCGTCCCCTGCTGCCTTTCACCACAGCCCTGCCCTCCTGTGCAGGTGGCTGGCCGTCCGCCTGGAGTTCGTCGGGAGCCTCGTGGTTTTCTTCGCTGCGCTTCTAGCCGTCATCTCCAAGGGCACTTTGGAGGGCGGCATTGTGGGTCTTTCCATCTCCTCCGCCCTCAACGTGAGTCAGGAAAAGCTTTCCTTGCAGGAGAGATGGCTGGGAACAGCGCTCAGAGGGCTCTGGGCTGGCTGCATCCTGCTGCAGCCCGCTCTGAAACAGAGCGGGGCGCCAGCCGGGATGGCCCCTCATGGGGAGCGGATCTCCTGGGGAGCTGGTATGGAGCAGGGGAGGAGAACCCTGCCTCCGGGCCCCAGATGCTGCCCGAAAGCTCTCCAAGGGTTGGGGAAAGGGGGAGCCCTTTTATGTCAGGGATGCTCATGGCCAGGTGGTGTCCTTGAGCTGCGGGAGGAGAGCTCTTTCTGCCAGGGTCTCACTGAGCTCTGCATCCTCTGGGCTCTGCCCACAGGTGACCCAGACTCTGAACTGGCTGGTGCGGATGTCGTCAGAGCTGGAAACAAACATTGTGGCCGTGGAGCGGATCCACGAGTACACGACAGTGACAAACGAGGTGAGGAGACAGATCATGGTTGAGGCAAAGGGCTGCTGCCCAGCTCGGTGCTAGGGGGCAGTGCCCCTAACGCTGCTGTGCCCCCAGGCTCCGTGGGTGACAGAGAAGCGCCCACCCCGTGGCTGGCCCAGCAAAGGTGAGATCCAGTTCACCGACTATAAAGTTCGTTACCGACCTGAGCTGGAGCTGGTTCTTCAGGGGATCACCTGCGATATCAGGAGCACCGAGAAGGTGAGCGGCCGTTGCAACACCCCTTCCCTAGCAGCACTGTCTTAAAGGGGTTTGTTTCCTTAGCTTCCCGCTGCAGGAGAGCCCTTGCCGTTTTCTGCAGCTCTTGCAGCTGGTCTAAATAGCTCCTTCCACAGGTTGGAGTTGTGGGCCGGACCGGGGCAGGGAAGTCCTCCCTCACCAACTGCCTCTTCCGCATACTGGAGGCTGCTGGAGGGACAATCTTCATCGATGGTGTGGATATTTCCACGATCGGCCTCCACGACCTGCGCCAGAATCTCACGATCATCCCCCAGGTGAGCTAGGTCCAGCCTCCCCATGTCCCGCTGCTCTACGGGCTGCCCGGGCTCCTTGTTGCGGCCAAACACGGGAGCCTGTGGCAGCCGTGGGGCAGAGCAGGGCTCCCCTGCTGCGTGGCCGTGACCTGCATGGAGGAACACCCTGTGCTCTCCCTGGCAGGACCCCGTGCTCTTCTCTGGGACCCTGCGGATGAACCTGGACCCCTTTGACCAGTACTCGGATGAGGAGGTCTGGAAGGCCCTCGAGCTGGCCCACCTGAGGACGTACGTGCAGGAGCTGCCTGAGCGGCTGCTGCATCGCGTGAGCGAAGGAGGAGAAAACCTGAGGTGAGCAGCTGGGCATGCCCAGCTCCCAGCCCTCCCACGGGCCCCAAGAGGAAGGCTGAACCGGCCACGGTGGGGAAAGGGGCCTCGCAGCAGCCTAGAGAAAAGCACAGGAGCTTTTGGGCTGAATCTGAGTGGCAGAAATTATCCAGGAGTCAGGGCTGGTGCCAACCTTTCACTGGGGGGCCAGGACCCAGGGAGGTGGCGTTTGGGGTGGCAGATGTTAAGGTGAATTGAGGTGGGGGGGACAGAGGCAGAGCTGGGGCAGCGTGTGGGAGCTGGGCCCGCAAACCCTGCTGGTGTCAGCACCGCAGTCACTCACTAACCCCTATTCCCCACCTCGCTGCAGTGTGGGGCAGAGGCAGCTCGTGTGCCTGGCCCGCGCCCTTCTCCGCAAAGCCAAGATCCTCATCCTGGATGAGGCGACAGCAGCTGTGGATCTGGAAACGGATCATTTAATCCAGACGACGATCCGAAGCGAGTTTGCTAACTGCACTGTCCTCACCATCGCCCACCGCCTCCACACCATCATGGACAGCAGCAGGTACCGTGGGGCAGGGGGTACATGGGCCTCTGCACTCCTGGGATGGGGCAAGAGGTGGCTGACACCGGAGACAAGGACACAGGCAGAGGGCAGGGCTGGGTGCAGTGCCAAGGAAAACAACACGCAGAGCTGCCGGGGGAGCAGAATACAAGAGGGGAAGGGTGGCCATGCATGGCTTACGTCTTTGCGGGGAGAAACACGTTTTGCAGATCCTGCCTCTTATGAGTAAAAAGCCATAGAGTATTTATTGACAACCTCGGCCAGGAGCTGATGAGCCTGGGCCCTCCTTTCTCTGCTGGGCTGTGAAGCACCAGCACAGCCGCAGGAGCGAGAGCAATGGCGGGGCTGGCGCTGCGGGTTGCGGGAGCTCACGCGTCCTCAATCCCTTCTGCCAGGGTGATGGTGCTGCAGGCGGGGAGGATCGCGGAGTACGACAGCCCTGCGGAGCTGCTGCAGAAGCAGGGCATCTTCTCTGCGATGGCGAAGGATGCCGGCATTCTGAGCACACAAACCACCGTGCTGTAGCCAGCGGGGAGGAGCGTGCGGTCACTCGGCTCCCTCCTGCTGGGACTCGTGGCGCAGGTGCCCAGGGCTCCCTGCAGCATTTCTCTCCGCAGCGGGGAAGCGGAGGGCAGGGGAACGGCTTCCCTGGCCGGCAGCGACAGACCACGTGGGCTGGGTGAGCAGCGAACCTTGCTCCTCGGCTGCCTGCGGTGCGCGAGGGCCTGCAGACACCGGTTAATTTATTTCGACACCGAGGGGAAAGTCGCGTGTCAGATGGAGAGACTGTAGCCTCCTTGGGATCTTAGTTTTTGTACTATGTTCGAGGAACCTCACTGAGAGATACTGTAGCACTATAGAATGAAATTTACAGTGTAATCTAGGAGCAGATGTTAACATTTATTTGCTTTTTGTAAATGTTTCTAGTCTTCCAACTAAAAGCCTGACTTTAGGCATGCTGAATAAGCCTCGGTTTAGCTTCACAACCTGACCAGCGCGTGGGGGAACGCAGTACACCGAGCCTGCGCAGACACACAGGCCTAGTGAGCAGCACGAGCAGGTCTGAGCCTCTGCCCGCTGTGTGCGCGAGTGCCTGTGGGTGTCCCACAACCACAGCCATGCTCCCTCCCCACAGGGGTCCCACAGAAAACAGAAGAGTCTTACTATTACCCTGGGAGCCAAGGGGAGCCCCGAATTCCCGCACCGTAGGCACAGATGGCAGCTTTCTTATGTGCAACAACGAACCCCCCAACACACACAAACACACACTATCGTGACAGCACAAATACTCATACAGCTGCAAGGTGGGGGCTGAGCTCTTTGCTGGCAGTGGAGGTGGAGGAGCCACGAGTTGGGCCTCCCCGGTTTCTTTATGGCTGCGTCTGCCTTTCATTGTACTGCAGATAACTGAGGCAGTCCCTGGGGCCAACTTCTCACCCCTGTAACCACAACTTGGGCAGAGTCTGGGTCATGATGCCAGACCACAAACCTGGCTGAGGTGCAGACGAGCTGCAGGAGAGACACAGACACACGCACGCTACACCGCTTTGGATGTGTGTGCACACACACACACACACACGCGCTACACCACTATGGACACATGTGCACGCACACACACACATGCAAACACACATATGCACACACACGTCCCGTTACTGTTGACACCCTCCTGGTCCAGCCTTCTCTGCCCTGGGTCTCCAAGCAGGCAGGACGCCTGTGCTCACAGGCACACCACAGGCGTTTACAGCACAGCAAAACCCTTCACGTCAGCTGGTGGCAGGGGGGACATGTGCCTCTTATGGCCCCAGCCACAGTATTTAACATAGAGCCTGGGGCGAAGGCAGTGCAGCACACCTACAGTTAGTCTGGTGAGGGCTCCTCGCGCGTGAGCAGCAGCTCGTGCAAGCTGCGAAAGCAGAAGAGAAAAGTTGGTGTCCTCCCCAGCCTCTGCAGAAGGTTGGTGTCCTCTCCAGCCTCTGCAGGCTCTGCCAGGCTCCCCTTCTTGTTTTCCTAAGGCTTGCACAAGCACTTCCTACACACATGGGCAAATCTTTATTTACAGAGCAGCAGTACACAGGATGCAAACACTCCTGCCCTCACAAGGAGGGAGCATCCCACCTCCAAGGCATCGCAGCAGAGGGCAGACACCACTCCAGCAAGGGACAGTGCATCTCTCCCAGAACCTAAGCCTCAGGGCTGGAGCCCTGCAGCAAGCGCAGGCACAACCGAATCCTGCTCAGAGCCTGAGCTGCAGGACAGAGCCTGCTCTTTGCCTTCCACCCTGTCCCAGCATTTCCCTGGAAATGATGCAGTGCTAAGGAAGATGGTGTTGGGGCCTTCTGCTCACCAGGGAGACAGGAATGCAATGGCTGCTGCTAGCAGCAGAGCTGGGAGAGGTCCCAGAGCCTGGAGAGGTCCCAGCCTCAGGGAGCCCAAGGAGGCAAACACAACATGGTGGTGGGGGGGGGCTCTGCTCTGGGCTGCTGGGTCCTGGAGCTGAGCTACTCAGAGCAACTGCTCTGGGCTGAGCAGACATGTCCCACCCTGACATCCTGCACACACAGGCTCAACCCGGCTCTTGCTGCTGCTGAGACGCCACAGGGACCCTGTTCACAGGGCCCAGATTTCTTTTAACACTAGTTGGCTTTGGGCAGACTCTGGAAACTCAGAAACAGACTTCCACGCGTTAAATCCACAGCAGCTCTTCAGCCTCAGTGAAGATAATTCCTCTTGGACCACAGCCGCACGCTATGCTCACCTGCTACCAGCTGGACCCAGCAAGCAGCCCAGGGTGAAGGCAACTTGCCCCTGCCCTTGCCAGCCCACCCTTCCCACTCCCTGTGGCAGCCAGCGCAGCAAGGCTTGGGAGCACCGTGCAGCTGCGAGGGACGCAGCCTCGGCCCCTTGGGGCGAGCAGGGCAGGCTGAGGCACCCGCAGGACTGGCCAGTCTCCCTGAGCCCTGGCTGTGCCAGCGGGAACAAGGCACGGGATGCAGGCTCCTGTCCTTACGTGTACTCTGTCTTTCGGATGTAGCTGGAGGGCACGTAGCCCTGCTTCCCGTGCGCCTCGGCCAGCCACCACTCTCGATTGCCTGTGATGTCCTCAAACTGCAGGATCCTGAGTCTCTGGTTAGCTGACACACTCAGTTCATTGGCGTTTCGGCCTCTGAAAGTGTAGAGCGCGTAGTAGACCTGTTGGGCAGAGGGATGGCATGAGGCAGATGGCCGGTGCAGCTCAAGGCACTCAGCAGGGCCCCCTGCCGCACCACAGGACATGTGGGCAATACTGCCCCAAGAGGGACAGCCCCAAACCCCCCATCCTGGCCTCTATCAGTGCCAGCCCAAACTGTCCATTCACAGCCTAATTTTTGTATCTGCATATCCATCCCTGGGAGAAAACAGTGCCACCCTCTGCCTTTGGACACCTCATGGCCTCTCACCAATACCTCTCAGGGAAGAAGATGGTTCAGTCCCCACTCAAGTGTGGGGTTCAGCCCCTGGCCACCCCATAGCTCCCTGCTCAGTTGAAGGCTCACCTGGTTGCCCTCTGACTCGCTGCTCTCCAGCCCTGAGTCTCTGTCCTCCATGGAGAGCGCAGGTCTGAGATGTGCTTTGGTGGGGTGTCCGTTGCGAGGGCTGGGGCCACCGCCTGGCTCAGGGCGGCTGTGGCGGCGCTGAGATGACACTGTACTGGCTTCCAGCGGGGCCGTCCTGTCACTGGAGCCAAGCTGGGGCTGACAAGGTGAGTCCATCTCTGAGGGAGACTGTGGGGACTGGTACAAGTCTGCCGGGGAGGCAGAGTCCTGCTGGGGTTTCTGAGTGAAGGTCACGGCTGCCCCGCTGGGGCTGAAGGTCAGTGTGGTGGTGCTGTGGGGAGAGGAGCTGCTGTGCTCAGACTCGTTGGAAGAGTGGCTGCCCACGGAGACGTCCGACTGGCTGCGGCGTGGGTTGTAGGGCTTCAGAAAGGAGCTGTACACAAAGCCTTTGGTCACTGCAGAGAGCGAGAAGGGAGCTGAGATCAGGGAGCAGAAGAGACCTCAGAAAGGGAGGCAGAGCAGGGCCAGAGCCTCCAGCTTCCCGACTGAGGGCAGTGAGGCTGCTGCCCCAGGGGCTGGCAGGAGAGGGCCACCTACCCCCATTGTCTATGAGCCAGCGATTCTGGCTGCCCATCGGGTCTTTCTTCTTGATGACACCCACAATGTCTCCCTCCAGCAGCGAGACATCCAGGTCTTGGGCAGCATTGAAATTGCGGTCTGCCTGGAAGAGACTCTCAGGGGGATACCGGGCCAGGAGGGCAGCTCGGATGTCATCTGACTGCAGGAGGTAGCTGGGCTGGAGAGGAACAAGACACTCATGAGGGGTTGTCCCATCTTACCTGCAAGCCCCGACATGAGGCAGAGGGGACTCACCAAGCCAATGAGAGGCTGCCGCCGAGCAGACTGACGCTCCACGCTCTTCCTCTCAAAGGGCTTCTTGGGAACTGTTTGGGACTCTGGGAAGAAGGTGAAGACCTGGAGCTGCTGGAGGACTCGAGCATGCTCTTCTTGGAAGATGGCAATGAGGTTCCCCTCCCTGCCAGCCACCTTCAGCAACTGGAAACAGAGCAGGGTGGGCGTCATGGCTTGGTGACTGCCACTGGCGAAAGCAGCAGAGGCTACGGCAGAGACCATGCCAGCTCTCAGGCCAAGCAGGGCTTTGGGCGCTGCCTGTGACTTGTGCTAGGCCTGGAATTGCAGCACTATAAGGGCCAGCTCTAAGTTAACCCCAAGCTCATGCCCTGAGAATCTCCCACTGGCCAATGTCACCTGTCACTGCTTTAGAAGCAGCCAGCTAATGAGTCTCATCTCCAACATCTTTAAATACAACAGCATCTCAAGCAGGTAATCCCTGTTTGCAAACAGCCCACAAGAGCCTCCATGAGGCACTCAGAGCCTGAAACTGCAGCAGCAGCTTCTCCTGCAATGGGATGGATCCCAGGGAGGGTCAAGGACAGGCTCTACACAAAGAGCAGTGCTGCAGCAAGCACCATGCTAGCCGTGCTCCAGGAACCCACCGACAGCAAGGGTCTCAGTTCCTCCAGGGCCAGGCGCACGAAGTCGCAGTGAGCCTCGGCATAGCCCTGCACGCAGCTGGCAAAGAGCTCCTTGGCGAAGCGCTGGAACTTGGGCAGCTCGTCCAGCAGCTGCGCATTGAGGGCCTCGTAGTTGTTGCGGGCTGACTGAAGCTCCTCCAGTGTTCGTTTGTCCTTCAGCTTCTCCGCTCGCTCCGTGCAATTGTGGAAGTCGAGGAGCTTGTCAAAGCGCTTCTGCACGAGCTTGTGTGGCCCCATGAACATGCTCAGCAGCTGGTTCAGGGGTGAGGTCACCAGCCGCTCCGTCCGTTCTTTCTGGTGGACAGAGATGCAGGGAGCAGGTGAAATGAGCTGCTCCAGACACCCCCTCTCCTCTACCCTGCCATGAGCACCCACAGCTCATGCATGCTCTGGCACACAAGACTCCCAGGACAGCATAGGGTCCTTTTTCCAGATACCACTCAACGGAACTCCAGGTCTCTTCCCACATCTATCACTCCATAATCCCATGTCAATATGCCATTCTCTGGGAGAGATGTAAATCACTTTCTGTGCCCCTTTGGGTAGGGCTGAAAAAATGTGTACCTAACAGGCAAGCTCAATGCACCACACAAACCCACAGGCATCAAAGCTCTCAGGAGAGTCAAATGGAGATAGGGAGGTGCTCACACCTCTCCCAGGCTGTGCCACCCTCCCTGCAGCATCCCACGGTCAGCAGGGCTCTCCTGCCTGTCTGCACTGAGGTCTGCAGAGAGGGCCTCCAGGGGAGCCTCCAGCACGTAAGGGTACGGGCTCACTCACGAAGCTGGAGAAGAGCTGGTCACTGATGAGACGATTCACTTTCTGGAACTGGTCCAAGTCTCCACCGCCTTTCTCTGTGCACAGGTCCTGCATGCTCACTGCTGCCAGCACCTTCATGCAGGCTGACTCCTGCACCAGGGGCACACGGTCAGCACAGCCACACTGGTGCCCAGGAGACCGGGCCTTCTGGCACAGGTCTGCACTCCAGGGGCAAAGGGAGGACCTCCCCAGCACAGCCCGGCGCAGACCCCAGGCAGGGCTGTGGGCAGGAGCACTACCAGCTGGAGGAGAGCACACAATGAGCCCCACAAGCATCACTCCCAGACAGACTCACCCGGACATGCTGCAGGTAGAGGGAAAGGTCCCGGATGAAGGACTTGATCAGCCGCTCCTGCATCCGGAAATTTTTCTCTGTCTCCTCAAAGGCCTCATCCTTTAGCTGTGAAAGGAATTGGCTCAAGGGAAGCAACGCAGAGCACTGGCACCTCCCAGAGCGCACGATGCGGGGCCTCCTGCCCAGCAGCCAGACAGCAGAGTTGGGTAGCTCAGAGCCCCAGCTCACTCTGCCCCGAGCTGGATCTGAGATACTCATCAGGGAAGGGGTGAGGGAGATGGTATTGCCATCTCCTCAAGCATCACAGAGTATAAGTGCCCCTGGCACTTGATGTGTGTTACCTGGGGGGCAAAGCCTGTGAGATGCTTGAGATGACTGCTCACACGGTTGGATTTCTTGATGATAGAATGGAAGTTGAGCTTGGAGATCTTCTCCATGAGGCTGTCCTCATCCCCTTTCCGGTACTTTAGCACTAAAGAGATTGATGTAGAAATCAGAACCCTCACCAGCCCAATGCCTGTATCTTAGGGTGCTTATGGTATCTCTCCTCATTCTTCCAAAGCCTCTGTAGCCCCAAGTGCCCCATGTTTCACATCATCTCTGCAACCCAGCACTATGCTTGCTACCTGTAATGCCCCTGCTTGGCTCTTGATCTGTCCTGCAGTTTGCAGGTTCATCCACTCACACTCCTTCAGCAGAAATATGCGTAGCATTACCATGAGATAACATAGGAAGTGGCATACAATAACCATGGAACGTACACAAGGTATTTAAAAAAACTGTTTAGCAAATATGAGTAACCATGACAGCCTATGTCATCTCTGTTTTATTGGGACTGTGTGGAAAGAGTGACACAAGAGACAGAGTCAGGGGCTGCCAAAGGAAAAGAGGATGGTGGCTAGCAGGCTGAGGGAAATCATTTTTCCCTCCTTTCAGTCCCGGAGAGACTAAACCTGCATCATTTGTCTTCGATCAGCAGGTCAAGAGGGCTGTGGAAGAACCAGAGCTACAAGGAGAGCTCATGACCTTTAGGGAGCTGGGCTGGCTCAGTCTGACAGAGGAGGCACTGGGGGATCTGCTCACAGGCTACAGCTCTTGGGAAAGGCAGCTACAAAGATGATGGAGCCAAACTCCTCTCTGCAGCAGAGTCAGGCAATACAAGGGCCAGTGGCTGCAGATTGCAGCTTGGAGTTTGAGGGTGGACACAGGGAGCACCTCTTTACTGGAAGGGTTGGCCTTGGAGAGGCCAACAGACTGTGAAATCTCCATCCTCGGGAGTCAATGATACTCACCTGGAGAAAGCAATGGGTGGTTGGATCAAGTGTTGGGGATAACGCTGCTAGGAGCAAGAGGTCAGACTGCAGACCTCAGAGGACCCTTCTAGGCAGCATGTCTGTGATTCCGTCCTGTCAACCGATACTCCTTCAAGCCTAGACTCACAGGTAGCTCCCTTCAAGGGTGCTTCAAGACTCTAAACCTCAGTAAGACAGAGACTGCCCTAAAAGATTAATTACCTATTATGTTCTTCAAAACAGCATTTTTAACTGCAAATATCTATTATTTTGTCTCAACAATTTTGGGTTTTTTTTGTCTCAACAATTTTGTAGGCACATGATCAGCAGTTGCATACATTTCTTATCGCTATAGAACAAGAAAGTTGTGTCATTGTACTGCACTTTGTGTACTGTCTCTCATACTTAGATTTTTAAATGTGCTTCTTTTAATATTCTGCTGTGAAGACACAGTTTATTGAGGGCAGATCCTCTGCACCACTGTGGTTGCCAGCTAATGCTCTGTAGCTGACAGACTCCAATTTCAATACACCCACTCGTGTCCCTTGCTCCCCAGCTCTACCCAGCTACGCACCCAGGTCCTTCCGACGCTTGTATTCGTTGATGTTCACGTTGATTTCTTTGACTGCGAGGACAGCAGCTGTGAGTGGTGCCTTGTCAGGGTGAGACTCAGTGGTGGCACTCAGCAGCTCCATCAGCAGCAGCGGGTACCGCATCACCCTTTGCACTGGCTTGATGAGGAATGAGCCCAGGTTAATGTAGTTTGTGCAGCCCCTGGGAAGTTGGGACAAAGGAGATGCAGCTGGTTTCAATCCAGCTCTGCAAAACCATGCAGATTCCTGCCCCCTTGAAGCAATCCCAACCAAACCCAGAGCATCATTAGGTCTAAATTCCTAAATCACTGCACCCTCATCTCCAAACCTGTTGCACTTCTGAACCTACCAAGATCTCAAGCTAGGCCCAGGCTTTCCAGTCCTCTGAAATACTAAGTGACCCTTCCTAGACAGGCTGCCACTGGTCTCATCGTGAAGCCCCACCAGGGAGCAGCCTCGAACTTACCAGAACTCCATTCGCCTCAGCCTCCGTCCCACCACCCTGGTTATATGCTAATATCTCTGGCCTGACCTGCAGTGCAGAACAGGCTGGCTGGCCTCAGGACTTCAGCATATGGCTTTCCTAGGAGCTGAAGGCTTCCAAAACCTTTCTTCTGCACAAGACCCCCTATCTTGCCTCACAATCTGCCAAGTACTCTGTCTGTGTAGCCCATCTGTTGCCTGTAGCAAACGCATCCATGCTCCTCCTCAGATCCACAAGGCACTGTTAGATCCCCCAGACATGCACACAGCTGGTGGTGAAAGGTTAGTTACAAAGGAGCAGCCAGGTCAAGACAGCAAGCTGGGACCAACAGGAATGAGTCACTTACCACTCACTGTACAGGCTCCTGCCGGCCCACAGAGTGCCAAAAAGCAAAGAAAAGCAACTGGTTAACAGGGTGGTAGGCGTGCAACCCTGCAGCTGGTGCCTTCACGCCATCCTACAGTGACACTGGCAACTCAGCAGACAAACTGCGCTGTCCCAGAGCAGCAGCAGGTGCTGCCCACTCCCCGGGCACGAACCTCCACAAGCTGAGCCCTGGTATTCGCTGAGCTGGGCAAGGTGGTGTGTTCCTCACCTGCCACAGTGCAGCAGGGCTTAGGGAGTACGAACCCTACACCCAGGACACACTGTTTTTCATACGTTGGTGGCTTCTACCTGGCATTTAAGGGTGGGCTACAGCTGACACAGCACCTATGAACTGGGGCAGAGGGGCTCTGCTCAAGGCAGGCCCCTTCTAGTTGAACGAGAGCCTGGTCATTTATGCAATGCCACATCGGGAACACGGCCTGCCTCTCTCCTGCCACCACCTGAACTGTCACAGCATGGCTGGCAGGGAGGCAGGGATGCTGGACACTGATCCCCCCCACCCCAGCCTGCCGGTCATCACAGCCAGAGACTCCAACCTGAGGCTATCCAGCAGGTCGAGAAGTAATCTCTGAATCTTCTCATCCTTCTCGTAGGTTTCCAAAAGTGCAATGGCCTCATCGTGGTTCTGACAATACACCTTGTAGACGGCCTCCAGCTCTGCACGCCGTGTCAGGAATACCGGCCCTGCACAGAGCAGCAAAGAGAGACTCCAGCATCTCTTGGACCCTTCACTACCTTCAGCAACCCCAGTGTATCCCACAGGGAGATGCCTAGAGTCCATCTCTCAGGAGGACTCAGGATCCCTCTTAATCTCCATCAGCACACTCCCATGTCCTTCCTGCTGCTGTGCAGCCACAGACTGGGCGCTGTGGCACTCAGGACACAGAGTTTTAAGCTGTGCACCAAAGGTTTGCCACAGCAAGGAGACATTGTGGGCTGAGGCCAAGGGAATGTCAAATCAGCTCACCAGGATGTGCTTACTCATGCTTTGAGGGGACTATTTACCTAGTCAAAGCATCCCACAAGGCCCCCTGAGAACTGCTAGCACAGTGGCCCAGGTTAATTCAGCTCTCCAATGGGTGAAGAGCAGGGAAACTGCTCACTAGCCGTGTGAGCAGGGAGCCTCCACAGACTGCCCGTGGCCTAAACAGTGAAAGCTGGTGACTCAGGTGTGAGGGGATGGGCGTCCCACTGGAGCAAGGAGCCACACGGAGGGCCACACCACATAGCACAGAGACCCGTGGGACAACAGAGATTTCCATGGCTTCATTGCAGGACTACGGAACTCTGACACGAATCAGCATGGAGGAAACCTTGTCCTGGGATCTACCCAAGTGACCCTTTCTCACCATTTAAACCATTCTGTTCCTCTCCACCCCACTTGCAAAACCTTTGCAGCCGGCTGAGAAGAAAGAAAGTAGAATTCATACCGATGGCATCAGAAGCCTCCAAGGTTGTCAACAGCTCTTTGGAGAAGGTAATTACCATCTGTATGTTTCCAAAAAGACCTTCAAAGTCTATATTTGGCACCTGGGAAAAGGGAATAGAGAGATAGGGGTTAAGAGAACATGTCTCACCATCTCCAAGAGCACCGCCTTTGTCTTCTTGCAACCCATCAGCCCTCCACACCCCAGCAGCCACCCACTGTGGGCTGCTCTCACCACAGTGGCTCTGTACTCACTCCCTTATTCCTCTGTGCACTGAAACTCTCATTCCTTATGTGTCCCACCAAACATGTTGTCACTGACATATCTCCCCTTTCCCCAGAAACTTCACACCTGCCTCTGATGACCTGACATTCTCCCTCTCCTCCCAGCAGTTTTGCTCCCGTGCCAAGACTCTTATTTTCTTCCTCCTGACAATAAACTTAATCTCAAACAAATGAGGAGGAACAACACTTCCCACCCTAGAAAATCTATCTGCTATATGCTATATCTGCTATATCTATATAGATAGAAAATCTATCTGCTATATCTGGCAGGAATCAGCAACAGAAAGACCTCAGCAGGTTCCCAAAAGAAGTGGGATAACCCCTTGGTTGCAGGGAGCCCTCCTGCTCCCCTGGATGTAGCTGAATTTCCTGTGTGGGTTTCCATGTCAATTTTAGCAATTCAGCAAAATGGACACAGTATCCTCCCCCCATCCTGCCAATGTTACACTGCAGCCTGTCCCCATGTTCCTACCTGCGCCTGCTGCAGAGGCACCATGATCCTCTCCACACACATCTCCAGGTCTCGGACATAGTCTCGCTCTGTCTGGAGCAGTTCCTCAATAACTTTGGACCTCTTCTCCAG
Source organism: Nothocercus nigrocapillus (assembly GCA_013398345.1). NCBI lineage: Eukaryota > Metazoa > Chordata > Aves > Tinamiformes > Tinamidae > Nothocercus > Nothocercus nigrocapillus. The sequence continues at coordinate 1,324,396 of WBNA01000231.1, read as the reverse complement.
CATCCTTTGCTCTGGGCTCTCAGTGGCAGCTGAGGAAGTTTCCAGGGATGGTGTCTGGGATGACAGGAGGGTCATCTCTGCAAGACAGATAGGCAAGATCAGCATCCTCCAGTGACACCTGGCCTAATCCTTGCATGCGAGGAGGAGGCACACAGCACCGGGACTGTGCCACCCTCAGCCTACGGAGCTATGCAGCACACAGGCCAGCAAGCAGCACCTGCAGGACTGCCCTATCCAAGGACCTTTCCGGAGAGGCCATGCCAGGCTCTCCCTCTCCCTGCTGTGCTCTTGCAGGGTGCAGGGTTCTGCTCTGCTCCACAGGCTGCTCTCAGCCCCCAGCACTCGCAGCAGGGCCCCCAGTGCTGCGGGGACAGGGACAGCTTGCAGGGCTGTGACTCCCGCCCTCCGAGCACCAGCTGCCGGGATCCTGGGGCGCTTCCAACTCCCTCGGCCTTGGGAAAGGGGCAGAGGGTTGCTGTGGCAATCCAAATCTTTCACCAGCCATTAAACACTTCTCTGCTGCTCCTGAGATTAGAGGCTGCAGACGCAAAGCTGCAGAAACCCGCTCCAGGCCTGCAGCTTGTGGACCCAGCACAGCCACGGCCAGCTGGATGCCAGCCCAGGCAGGGCAGTGGCAGGCCGAGCAGCTCCGTGAGGAGCAGGGAGCACATTCAGCCTGGCCCTCCTCCCGGAGGCCAGCTAGGCCCTCACGTCCCAGCCCTGGGGATGTGTCCCCTCCCCTCCAGCCCCACACCCCAAACTCTGCTGCGCCAGGAACCCCACACTGTGCTCAGCCCCACGGAGAGGGGCCCTGCTCCGCTCTTCCCGGGGCAGCCGGAGCCGAGCAGCCGGAGCTGGGAGCTACTTACCTGCAGGCAGCTATGGCGGAGCTGCAGCCCTCCCCTCCCCTCCGGCTGGGGTCTCCAGGCTCCAGCTCCAGGACATTTCCATCTGAATAGCCAGAGGCCTCAGCAGGGCTGGCGGATGCAAAGCCTGGAGCTGGAGCGCTGGCGAGACACTCAGCTGCGCGGGCTCCCCAGCACGCAGTGCCGGGCAGGCGGGAGCAGCCCGGCCGCTGCCCCTGCCCTGTCGCCACGGACGAGTCCCTGGCAGAGCCCCTGCGAGCTGGAGAGGCAGGCGCTGGGGCTGAGCGAGGCGGGCTCGCGCCGCCACGCACACGGCGGGGCACGGACACGTGCACGCGAGGCAGGGCAAGGCAGAGGCGCGGGGCGGGCTGGACGCGCGCCGTGCGGCGGGACACGCTGCCGCCGCTCGGGCCCCACTCCCGAGCACAGCGGCTCTGCCCGCCGCAGCAGCCTCCCCGTGCTACGGCGGGCTCGCTGCCCGCTGCGACGGGCGGCGCGACAGCGACACGGGGCGAGAGGCTGCCCCGGCCGCACGGCCTGGGGCCTGCACACAGCTCGCCAGCCACCTCTTCCCTATCCCGGGCTTGGGCAGCTGATTTTCCTCCTGGTTTTCCATCCCACCTGTGGCTCCCAGAACAGCCCAGCCCCCTCCAATTTTCATTCAGGTTCACAGACATTTTACCCCTGCAGATTCCTGAGCCTCAGCAACTCTCCACCCCACCTGCCTCCTTCGGGCCCCCTCCCTGGCCTCCCTGCTCAGCCCTGCGCCCGTTCCTCCCGGCAGCGCGGAGGCAGGCCCGGCCTCCCGCACTCATCGTGCCCTGTGCAAGCGCTGCGGGGCTCGGGAGCCCCTCGCCGCTGCAACCCACCTCAGCTGCACCGGCCCCAGAGCCCCAGCCGCCCCGCTGACGCTGCGGGTGCACCTAGGCTCCCGTATTCGTACCAGCGCTGCTGCAGGACAGGCGCTTCCCGCCCGCCACCTGCCTGGTCCAGCCCCAGGCGTCGCGCTCGCTCGGTGCGAAGGGAGCCGCCTTTGCCTCCGGCTCCAGGAACGCGCCGGCCCGCAGATGGGCCCTTGGCCGTCCTGGGAAGGTGTCAAAGGCAATGCTGGCTCCTGCCCCGGGCCGCCGCGCCTTGGTCCGCGACGCCCTGAAACGGGGCCTTCTCAGCGGAGCAGGATTTAGCAGCACCGCTAGCGTTACATTTAGTGAGCAACTACTGCATGGCGGGGGAGCAGACTTCAATTCCTAGTGGCAAGTGCCCATTAAAATATCACTCACAGGGTCATTCTATATAAGAGAAAAGGCTCCTGCTTCCAACTTAACTCAATTGCTACCGTGACTCTCCACCAGGGAAGTCGCCACACCGTGAATTTTATCAGTGCAAATGCAAGACAGATTTTGTGAGGAGGTCCTGGGAGCAGATGTTGGGCTTAATATTTACCGTGCACATTTCCATAGCATCTGCAAGGCCTTAATCATGGACCCGGCCCGACTGTACAAGGTCCTCTGCAAACACACAGGGATATCCCATCGGAGGCATCGTGCTTGAAGTCCGGAGAGGTGGCAAGACAGATCCAGATGTACAGAGAGGAAAAAGACATGCTAAGCTAATATGGCCAGCAGGTCTCTGAAGCAGGTAGCTTACAAAAGTTAAGAGACAGAAATAACAAACAGAATTATTTTAAAAGAGGACCTTTTTTTGAAAGGAATGGATTTTTGTTTTTTGCAGGAAAGTATACCCATGCAGGAGGGCAACATGGGAGAAATACAAAGGTGTTAATCTGAAATGTAAACAGGTGTGTGAAGACCATGCAAGGTGGTTGGGCAAGCTGATAGCACAGTATTGAGTGAGATGGAGAAGAAAATGGAGCAGTCAATGAAGAACCTGGAAAACAAAGCCCTATGTTCAACAGCATCCAGACATGAACTAAGCAGTGGCACTAGCGAAGACCAGTGAGGGAAAGGTGAAATTTGCCATGGACAGAGAAGAGCATTTTGCATTAATCCACATGCACCTGACAGCCACCCAGACAACAGTTTGTACAGGATGCCTGTACTGGATATCTCAGAGGTTGCTACATGATCCTGCTGTGCTCTCAGATTTATCCCTAGCTATCTATCTGGTGGCTGCAGGATTAGGTCTAAGCACAAGGAAGCCCTTGTGCAGGCTACCCAAGCCCTTGGATTTTTGCTCCAGGTACCCGCAACCCTTCTGAGCCGGAGGGCAGCCCGAGCCCTTTGGAAACAGCACGTTCCATGGGGGCTGGTGCAGGGCGTGCTGTGTCCACCGGCCCGCCTGGGAGTCCTGGCTCCGCATTCCCATGCGGCAAGCAGGGATGCGTCTCCCACAGCCTCCCGTACGGAGCCAAGGGTTCCCAAAGCCATCAGCCAACACATCCCAACATCAGCCAAGCCTGCTGCGCTCCGCCGAGCAAATCTGATGCACAAAATAACCCAGGTCAGACCCACACAGAGCACGCCTTGTGGCCACGCTCAGAGGGACATTCCCAAGATCTCACTTCCAATTTCCAGATCTACTACGCCTTTGCTCCAACTCTGAGATCTCTCTCTGTGGAAGAGCAAGCACAAACCTTCCCAGCACAAATTTTAAGCCTGCAGGGGGTCATCAAAACAGCCTGTCTGACCTGACACGGTGCTGCCCACTAGTTTGTATTTCTTAATCCGTGCTTGTTATTTATCACTAGTCTCGCATTCTTCTTCATTAACGAAGAATTAATGAAGCAATACTGCTTCTTTCCAAATGCTCAGAGTTCAGAAAATATTCTTATACAAAGTATATTTTTAATACTTGCTATTTCTACTTGATAGATATATTTAATATTTAGGATTTATTTCTGATGTATATTCAAACTCTCATTTTTCCTGTTTCATATAATCTTTGTTGAATTTCTTTTTTCCCTTTTGTTATATATTCTTGTATGTCTCACAGCAGCTTTACCTAAATGAGACTTATTGAGCATTTAACTAAAATTACTCTCTTTCACAGCTGTGGTTTCCCAGTCATCTAATAAATGCTTTCTAAACAGCTCCCCACTCTAAAGCACACACTTTCTATTTAAATGTTACCTTTCAATTTGAGTCATCGTGCCCATCAGCTTTGGAGGCACTAAATGCATACATTACTGGCTGGAAGTGTCTCCTTTAGTCTGCAGGAATGTAATTGGCATTTCTAATGAAGCCACTAAATTCCAATCCAGTGACAAATTCTTGTTCACCCAAGATACAGATGCCAAAAGTGTATTCCACAGGCATTTCTGCAAAAACAACATTCTAAATCACAATATTTATATGTTAAAATGTTGTTCTCCTTACATGAGGTTGCATGAACTTTGCAATCTGCGCTGCTAAATTAAAGTTTCTAGCAATGCTTTTTTTTCTCTATCTCCTTCAGAGTTTATATGATAATTCCTTAGCTTGCTGCTTTGGCTTTATAGTCTGAGACAGCTCCCCAGCAGCGCTTGCTTTTGAGCTTTGCTAGTTGGCAGACTGAGGCACGGGAGATTTAGCAGCACCCGGTAATCACCCCTTGAAGGCAGGCAGCAAAGTGTCAATGTGGAGCACTCTCCCGACCTCCGCTCTTCCCGTAGCGGTTGCGACTTTAACACTGCAATCCCATGGCTTGTCTGAAAACCACTACTTTCATCAATTTTCTTTCCATCAGTGAAAATTTCTCGTTTTTATTACCTGATGGGCTAGTGTGAGCACGCACACAGAGGTTTTCTCCCTGCTCCACGCAATGAATGATCTAAGAGGCATTAAGCCAAGAGGGGCAGATCCAGCAGACCTCACGGCTGTCGCGCCCAGGCCTGGCAGCGCCGCGGCGCCTCCCGGTTCTGCTCACCTGCCAGCATGCCCGGTCGCCGCTGGCCTCCCGCGCTGCCGCACGGCCCTCGCGGGGCGGCCGGCACCCTGCGAGAGGGGCCTGCTCTCCATCAGCAGCCACGGGTGAAGCTGGGCACCACACACCGCAACCCCAGCTGGGTGGTCCCCTCCGGCTCCATGCGTGCGACTCCCTGAGAAGGGAGATGTCACAGAAAGCGGCTCCAAGAGGCACAGCAGGAGAGGGACCAGCCTCCAGACTGAGCCTCGGCACCGAGGAGAAGCCCTTACGCAGGCTCAGCACGCGCGAGCCTCCGAGCGGAGCTGCACCCTCCAGCAAGAAGAGCCCAGCCCCAGGCTCCCAGCTCAGCACAGCGGAGCAGTGACTCAGGGCAAAACAAAGCAGCTGCAAATATTTGAAGAATGTGAACGGCGGGAGGGGAGGAGTTACTCCTTACTAAGAGAGGAGAGGGGATGAAACTAGGGCAGGGAATAATTACACTGAGTGAAAGGCTAAACTCTCTGCCAAGTGAAGGGACTGACTCGTGGGGCGAAAACTCTCTCTTTGGACATAGATAGTACCACTGCTAGGAAAGGAATACTGGATGAAAATCAGTCCAAAACACAACCTGCTCCAAAAGTAGCAAGCTGAATGTTTTTAGTGGCTCATAGTTCCTGAGATGGAAACAGGAGGTGCAGCAGAGAAGAACCATGGCAAAGAGGACTTGGGTCCAAGGAGGTGAATGCAGTCACAGGTCATGGCAGAGTCCTGTGACCAAGTCCTGTGAAAGTGAACCCAGATAAACCATAAAAGTGAGCTCAGCTCTCATGTATAAGGAAGTATAAAGCAGACAGAAGGTAACATTTGCTCAAGGAGTTGTACCTACCCACTGAAGAAGAGGTGACGGCTACAGCCCAGAACACAGTGTGCAAACAGGACAGCCAGCATAGGCCATCCAGACTTAGAGGTCTGTCCTTGGGAAATTCAGCAGCAGCATGGGCTACAAGCACATGTGCCTTGTGGAGAAGGATACTTTCAAGAAGAGAGATATTGCAACACAAAGAGATGTTGAATGGGAACAGAATGGGGTCCTTCTCCATGGTCACTGGAATGGGACAACTGCCTGAGAAGATCTCCAAGGCATTTCCAGCATTCTGCTGGACCCCACTGTGACCTTTGAGGTCCTATGTGTGTATATCTGACCACACTACAAAGCCTAGCTGCTCTGTCAGGCTCCCCTTCGGCAGGGCTGGGCTCCCCACTGCAGGAAACCACATGTCCAAGCCTTGAAACAAGGCAGGGACCCTCAGCAGGCATCACCTGTGAACAAAGGTGAAAAGCCCTAGGACGGGTGGCAGAACACAGGGGCTGCCTGGGTGCTCTCCCACCTCTTGTCTCCATCTGATACCCGCCTGTCCTTGCCATAAGGGCAGATGGGACCCGTACAGCTCCTGGCTAAGCTCCCGTTCCGCACGGGGCAGCAGGAACCTAGAGGCAGGTAGCAGCATGGGAACCGCGGCGCTGCTGCCAGTCTCAGACCAGCTGCAAGGACGAACCCTGGCCTGCCATGCTCTAACAGTGGGGACAGAGTAACCGCGCCAGAGGGGGACGAGACAGACTTCATTACGTGCTCAGTGGAGACATCTCTATGCATAGAGCTTTCCGAAGTTGAGGAAAAGTGTCAAAAAAAAAAAAAAAAAAAAAAATCGTGAGCCAAAATATTGATAGAGAAATGGAATGAAAACTGGGATTTCTTCAGAAGGATGTTTTAAGTAGATAACCCAAAAAACATTATTATGAGATTAGGAAAGAGAAAAATAAGGAAATACATAAATGATTGAACATGGAAAAACTTGTAAAAGTCACCAGAAAATATGACGTACATAAAAATAAGAAGAGAAGAAAGATATTGAGAAAAAGAACATGAATGGCAGAACTAATAATTGAGTTCTTGTTCTTTTAAATGACAAAGTGAAATGCTACTTTATAATACAATCTTATTTCCACCTAGAACAAAAGAAAAACCTTTCAGTAACGTAACCCCATGAGTAAGCAGAGGTAGTAAAATTCTTAATAGTTTGGCAAAAAGACAAGAGTGTACAATAAATATTCTGTTTCTCTCCATCTAGAGAGCAGAAATAAGACCTTGCTAACTTGCACCTCATTAAACAGTCAGTGGAGAATACCTAGAAAACAGAGCATTTCTAATCAGATTCACCAGGGACTGTACTTAAAATCGATTTATGTATTTATGTATAATGTATTTAGGATTATGTATTTAAAATTGACCCTATGTAACACTTTGAAAGTAAGTCTTTTTCTGAGAAGAAAATATCAGGAGTTGAAAAGCTCTGATTTGGCAGAGAAAGACTGAGGTTCAAAGCTGAGATGTCACACAACCTTTAAGGGTGCTGGTGATTAAACAGCAAAACTACAACTGGTGAGCTCTCCTTCTGCTGATGTGTTAGGCAGCCTGAGTATGGTCGCGGATGGGAGGTTCTGACCAAGAGGCTGACACTGAACTTCAGTGCAGAGAAATTTGTATGAAGTGTAGTAGTGCAATAACCTGCTTACACCACCTCCAACTGGGCTTCCAAGCCTCCAATTCTGTTAGCCCTTGGAAAGGAGGAAGAACCTGGGAGAGGAGCAGCCAGTATTGCAAAAGGAGCCTCCAGCACATGGAGGAAGAAGCAGAGAAGACTTTTTTGCCATCAGCTGGACAAAAGAGGAGCGTAACAGGGGATTTCATCCAGAAATGGGCCATAAGACAGAGAGTGATACAAAACTACACCCGCCTGGAGCCTCCCTTCCACCTGAGGTCTACAGTGGAGGTGGCCGTACAGTTTCCCTAGGCCCGGAATGAAGTCCTTTGTGTAACTTCTCCAGATGTGGCTCCCACAGCCAGTCCCTGCCCTTTCCCGAGTCTCCCAGGCCCTGTGGGTTGTTTCTCTCCTCGCTGTGCTCCTGGCTCCTCCTCGCTTCGCTCCTGCCCTTTGAACGTCCTGGCACAGCAAAACCCTCTCCCTGCCCCTGCCCTGGGGACATGGTGGAGCAAAGTCCCACCCTCCCGGGGCAGCCTGAGCGCACGGAAACGCGGCCAGCAGAGCCTGCTCGATGAAATGCCTCCAGAGAACAGGCTTCACGATGAAATACCTCCAGAAAACAGGCTTCATGCTGTGCAAGCCGGCAGGCAGCCACAGCCTCCAGCCCTGCCACCTCTTTGGCTGCTCCACTGCTAATTCCCTCTGTGCTTCAACTCTTCAAGAAGGTTTGCACACAGATGCATGACAAGATCCTGGAAGAAAGGGCACAACAGCAAACGGCTTCTCGGGCACATGGGCCTGTCCAACAGCAAGTGACATTCACCAGGAAGGGCTCCTTCACTGCCTCTCCCTGAGCCCCAGCTACCTTGCTGCCTCTTCCCCAACTCCTGCGACTATCCTTGCAACCATGAGCAAAACTCCACAAAGCCACTGCAATCAGCTCCACCACAGCCAGGGAGTTAACAGGACATCTCTGCCCATGCTAGGACAGCATGAATCCTCCAGCTTGATCTCTCCAGCTCCAGGGCATTGGATCGGGGAGCTAGGGAAGGGTCAGGGATCAAGAATAGGAAGGTTCAGGGATCAAGAATACAGGCTTTGAGGCTAGTATAGCAAGGGCAGATCACAAGCACTGCAACAGCGTTGACGCAAGAGACGCCATTCCCATCTGCAACAATCCCTGTGTGGGTGCCAGAATGCCAGCCTTGTGCAATTACTTGCCATCCACATATTTCCAAGCGCTACAACAACCTTCCCTTTTCCCTGTTTCATGCTCCTTTTAAACAGCTGCCATTGTCGCCCAGCTCTGCAGGGTGTATGGCAGCAGCGAGGGAATCAGTTCCTACATGGTTGACAGGTGCAGCTCAGCAGACATTCGCAACATGCTGCAGAAGCAAAACAGGCAAGCCAGATACCCCGCAGGAACCTCCACTGGGCCCAGAGATGGCAGACAAAGCAGGGCCATGGGGTTTTGGTGAGGAAAACACCTTGGAGGTGCTTGGGGCACAGCAGGACTCGCAAGCAAAGTATAGCGGTGAGTCTGGGGACGGTGTCCCTCCGTGCGTCCCTCCATCTGCACCTCTGAGAAACAGGGGCAAACAGCTTTGCAGGGCAGTTAGGTAACTGTGTAGAGAGGTAGCTATGATGATGCTCACTTCAGTAAGCCCCAGGGTTTCTCCACGGCTCTGCCATGCCAGCTGCCCCCCTGAACGAGAGGGCCAGAGCCCGTCTCCCCTGCTAGAGCAGGGCGAGGGAATACCCAAGACCACCTCGCCAGCAACTCCCAAGCGTTTCATTTCTCTGCATACCTTGCTTGGCTTTCCTGGCGCGCACAAACTCGGAGCGCGCCAGGGTGCTGGGAGCCGTCCGCCTGTAGAAGCTGTTCCGCTGCAGCAAGGAGCCCCCGCCGGCCGCCTCCTGCTCCCACACCTGGCTCCAGTCAGGGCGGCCTGTGCGCACCCTGGCGCACTCCGCTCCCCGTGTCCGTGCCTCCTGCCCTGGTGCTGCTCCTTCTGGCTCCCGCTGGCCGTTGTATCCCACATCCCACATCTCCGACTCCGCACGACAGGTGTCTGACTCGGGGCTCGCACTACCCTCTCCTGAGGACCACACTGCACGTGCAGGAGCTTCACAACTGGCCGCCAGGTTGCTGTGGGCTGTGACAAGGCTCTTGGGCTGCCTGCACTGCCCAGGGTCTTGCTCTACATCCCTGGGATCTCTGTGCCACCCTCCCCCTTCCCTACAAGCCCCAGGGCCTCCCTGCTCTCTATTGCACTTTTCCCCCTCCCTCTGGGCTCCACGGGCTCCATTCTCCCTATATTGCCTCCCCCTGTCCCTGTACTCCCCAGGGTCCCTCTCCTCCCTATATGGCCGTTCCCCCTCCCTATAACCTCTCTCATCCTTGCTATAGTCCCTAAGTTCTCTGTCCTCGCTATACCGCCTTCTTCCCTCCCTATACTCCCCAGGGCCCCCATCCTCTCTGTGCCTTCCCCTTTCTCTATACTTCCTAGGGCTCCTGTCCTCTCTACGCCACCTTCCCTCCTCCCTATACTCTCCAGATGTTCTGTCCTCTCCGTACTCCCTTTTTATCCCTGAATTGCAGTCCCTATACTGAATACTCTCTTGCTCATACACCCCATAGTTTCCACCCTCTGTATCCTGGCTTTTGCCCTTCCAAGCACCCTCTGTTCTGCAGTCCGTGTGCTGGATTCCTCCCTTCCAGAAACCTTCCCTGCCTCCGTCCATGCTCCATCGGTCCACAGAGCTGCTCTCCCCTCTCCTGCCGCCGGCCCAGTCTCTGTGCACTGCTCTGCAGTCCGTGTGCTGCCGCGGGGCTCCAGATGCACCGTCACTGCTGCGAGCCTTGCCGTGCCGCGCGCTCACCCCACCAACGTCCTCGTATTCCCAGCTGAGCAGCCGCGGCTCCTGCCTTGGATCTCCTGCTCCGTATTTCGCCCTGGGATAAGTGCACATAGTCCTCCAGGCTGCAGCGAAGGTGCTGAACCCCTTTGCGCTCAGTAGCAGAGTCCCGGCCCGGCCCGACACTTCTCCCCTCTGCTCCAGCACTCGTCCCGAGGGAAACACAGGCACCACTTCCTGAAACCGGGCAGCGAGGGTAGGAGGCGCGTGCCCAGGCACCGCGAGCCTCAGCCTCCTCCACCTGCTGCCCCGAGTAATCAGTAACCAGCTCTGGGAAGGAGGCCCTGGGCTCTCACCGCCCCAACCGGCTCGGCCGCTTTGCGGCCCGGCCTCTCCGCAGCTTTGCTGCTCAGAGGCAGGGAAAAGGAGCGCGCTGGAGCATGAGGAGGCCATGCCCTGAGACCAACAACCCCAGGGAAGGGAAAGAGGTGCCCGAGACTGTGGAAGCCACAGACCAGCTGCTGGATACCAGAGCACCTCCTCCTGCCTCCGCTCGCCTGCTGCCGGCGGCAGCGCTGAGCACCAAGCGCGAACCCCGCGGTCCAGCAGGGCCTGGGCTCCGCTCCACACCTTGCTGGGCACAGCGAGGCCCTCGGGCGGCCGCCGTTACTGGGGCGCAGCCGTAACGCGCTCTCTGCACGGCCGAGCGGCGCCTGGGGCGTGAGGGCTGCCCCCTCCCCGAGCCACGGTGGATGACTGAGGCTTGAGGCAGGCGGGAACGCGCCTGGCGGGACTACGTGGGTTCCTGAGCGCCCTCGCCCACAGGCCTGCGCAATCGCATAGTAACTGTTACCAGGAGGCTCTTGGTAACTCCAGAAACTCCTCTCATCACAAGCCACCACGAAACCTCAGCGTTCCGTGTCAGACTGATGTGCTCTAGTGAGAAACCAAGAGCCCACATTGAGAGACCACATTGTGCTGCAGAGAGAAGCAGGACTGCCCACGGATACCCTCCATGTCTTTGGTTCTTGCAGCATCTGCCAGGCGCGCACCATCACCAACGCTCCCCGGCGGCAGGAGGCGGGAATAAAGCCATGGGCACCGCCACTCCAACTGCAGCAGGGCAAGGACCAGCTCCCGCACCAGCCTGGCAATCAGCTAAAATCAAAACGGATGAGCAAGACAGCTCAAAGCAGCAACCCACTGATTTCAAACACACACAGCGATGAACGTGCACTTTCTGCTTGTCCTGACAGTGGCAGACAGTGGTTTCCGGCAACAGCCATCCCATCCCTTTGGAAAATCTTCCCGGAGATTCAGCCTAGATTTTCCTCTTCCTAATTTCCAGTTACTTCTTTTAGCCTCAAATCTTCTAGGCATCTCTCTCACACTCCACTGATGTGGAGGTTGTTTGTTACCCTGTTTCTCTAGTGCACAGATATCATCATTCATTCCCATGTGCGCTGCATCAGACAAATCCTGCAGCAAAGAGCCTGGGCTCTACAGTCCTGTTTAAGTAGTGGGAGGATGGAGGCAGTGAAGTCAGAGTGAGTAATCCCAAGTCAGGAGTTGACATTTCACTCCACCTCCTGGTGCAGTGCCCACAGTTCCTGCAGATCGTGGGCTTTGGTGACAGAACCGCACTGTAAGAGCTCCTTGGAGAAGCTGGGGAAGGGACTGTGGGTGACTTTACGTGGTCCCATGCTTCTACTTGGTCTATTGTGTTATCAGCTATAAAGCAGTTAATAGCACTGATCTTTATCACACCTTTGGGTTTCTGAGCCCATATGTGCTGATACACACAGAGCAAATCTCTCTGAGTAATTCTGGGCTGCCTAGACTAACGTCACAGCTTCAGTTACAGACGTGTTGCAATCTAAAGGCCTCTGTTGCTGTTACAGGCAGCAGAGTCGCTTTTCCAACAGCAGCTGAAATTCTGGATTCCAAAGAAGGCAGGCACGGACATACTTTACTTTTTACCCACTAATGCGTCCCACTGACAGGCCTGGTTCAGTGCCCTTCTGTGCACACCCTCTGATTTGACTGGCAAGTCCCAAAAGCTCCTTATTGTCCTGGCGCAGGAACCACCAGCAAACCTTGCACCTTCCCTAGCTGGGAGCTCTCACTCCACACACATCAACTATGATTTGTTACTGCAGAAGAAACGTCAAGTCAGGTCACTCCGAAGCTACCACTCTTATCCCTACAGCTCAGTGGGGATAAGGCAGGGATGTTAAAACACAGCAGTTGCACTGCTATTGCTTGAGACAGACAGAACACTGTGATGGAACAGATGAGGCGCCAGATGTGCAGCAGGGCTGGGAGATGAGACTGGATATGTGGAATGAAAAGGGGGGGTGGGGGAGGTCAGGGCTGAGGGATGCTCAGAGAATGATGCTGTGGTTCTCTGAGGCAAAACTGTGAAGATTGGTGTTGCAACAATGCTTAAAAAAATAATAGAAAGCAAGAACCAAAGTACAGAAGAAAGGACTGTGTCCATTTCTTCCTGTACGTAGCTGTTTACCTAGAGCACCCCCACCCCAGGCTGCTGCAGACTCACCTCTCAGCTCCTGCAGCTCCACGCTGAGGCTCTCAATGTTGGAGTCACAGAAATCAAGGTTTTCCAGAGTCTCTGCTCTCACCAGCTCCTCCTGCTGCTCCTCCAGCATCAAGCTCAGCTCAGCCCGGGTCTTGCCATAGGCCTCCAGGTCTCGCTCCACCTCTCCGATCCTTGTCAGCAGGATGGAGCGGGGGGAAGCCGACACTGCCCAAGGCGGGTCCTCGCGGCCCTCCTCCGCGCGCTGCTCCTGCCTGCTGGGCTGCAGCTGCGCAGGGGCCGCGTTCCTGCGCTGACTGCTTGGCGGAGGCCGCGGCGCAGGCCGGGAGGGCTTCACCGAGAACGACAGAGACCTGCCTTTGGGGACCTGGCCACCCGGCAGGTGCCCGGTGGTCGTCGCAAGGGTGCTGGGCCGAGGAGGGGGAGGCCTCAGCACCTTCCTCCTCTCCGGCTGCTGGGAGTGAGGGGTACACTCAGGAGACCCACGAACGATGTCCTTCTCAGAGCTGTAGTCCAAGATAGAGAAGTGGCGACACACCTTGTCCTGGTCACCACCAGCACTCGACAGGCTCTTCTCGAACTGTGCCAGCTGCTCTGTCAGTTTGGAGTCGAGGTCTGTGCAGGCATCTCCTGGCACCACAAGTGGGGAGCATTCCGCCCAGCTCCCAGGCCAGGTATCCAGGCCCACGTGGGCATTGCCCAAGCTGGAGGAACAGGATTTGGACTTCTCCTGTTGACTGTCCTCCCAAATGTCAAGGTCCTGGGCACTGCTCTGGCTCTCCTTGTGCTCTGATGCTGCCCAGCTGTTAGAGGAAATCACATTCCTCCTACAGTTATCTGGGGGCGAACAGGAAGATCGCGGGGGCACAGTGGGACTGTCTCCATCATGTTCAGGCAGGCCATGAGTTCCTGAATTTCTTGTGGAGGCTGATATAGTCCCCCAAGGCTCCAAAACATCTGCTTGGCCAGGTCTGCTGCTCTGCAGGGGAGACAGCGGAGCAGAGGGGAGGCCATTGACCGTGTTTGTGCAGCCCAAGGGGACAGAGTCTGCTGTGTCTTTGGGGAGTGGCCCTTGGAGTTCTGTGTTGGGAAAGACTTGACTGTTTCCCAGATTTTTGCCTAGAGGACTCTCTGCCTCCCCTGCTGTCTGAGACAGACCAGTGTCAGGCTCCAAGTGCAAAACAGAGCCATCCTCCTTTTCCATGCCATCTTTCCCTGGCAAAAGTTGAGATTTGGAGCAGGTGCTTTCTGGGTCTTGATGGATGGTCTCTCCACAGCTGCCTCCACCCTGGGGATCCCCAGCATTCCCCTTTTTCATGCAGGAATCAGAGGCTTCCAGCCTCACAAACCTGTGTGGAAAGATGCCACGTTTCCCCCTCAGCTCCCCTTCTAGCCAGCCATCCTCCAGAATCCCTACAATACGAATCCTATCACCGACATCAAAATCCAATTCCTCAGACTCCAGAGCTTGGAACTGATAGAGGGCAACACCATAGGTGGTCCCTGGTTCCTGCCCGCCTTCTCTGTTCTCTTGCTCCTTGGGGAGCATCTCCACTGTTCCATTGGTGGCACGTGGTCCTGTGGGCTCTTGATCCTCTGAAGTTCCTGCTGTTCTCAAAGGACTAAGCAGCTCCACAAAGCCCTCTGGAAAGATGCCCCTGTGGCCTCTGAGCTCCCCCTCAAACCAGCCAGGTTCTGGGAAGCCAACAATGTTGATCACATCCCCTTCCCTGAAGTCCAGTTCCTCTTCTAGCTGGGCAGAGAGGTCCATCAGGGCTCGAGCTTGGCCCAGTGAGTAGGCAGGCACCTCCAGGAGAGCACTCTGGGATAGCTGATGGCTCCGAAATGAAAGGCACAGTTCCCGCACACATGATGAAGGAAAAAAGCCCTTAGAACCCCAGCTGCTTCGGCCCTGGAGCCAACTGGAGGCCAGGGAGCCCCCCAGGATCACCAGGTCTCCTGTAAGGAATAAGACAGATCCGGTTAAAGATTTGCCCCCATGTTTGCTTCTCACATCTTGTTCTTGCATCTCCACATCCTTCTTGGCTGTGGATAAAGCCTGGCACTCTGCATAGAAAGCAGTGTGTGCTGGGGATGCACAAGAGCATAGAATGAAGGTAAGGCATGAGGCATCATCAGCCTCTAGCACTCACAAAGTCCCTGGATGTGATATGACCCGTGAAATACTAGGAAATTCCCTCCTTTCCATAATAGGGGGAATGCTGTGACTAGGTCCACTACATGTTTTTGGAAGGACAAGTTGGGGTTATAGGATGCAAAGAAACAGAAAGGGAACAGAGTTTACCTCTCTGCAATGACAAGCTTCCTGGCTCTTGAGATGTGAAGTCACTGGTACAAACAAACAGTTTTTCTCCCTGCTTTAAAGGGGGAATGTCCACAGGTTCCACAAAGCTGCTAGGAAATTGCCCTGAAATGAGAATCAGTTGTCAGCAATGAAGCTTTTCTGTAGCTCACTACCGCTCCTCCACCCTCCTTCCAGATCTTGGGATCTGCTCTTCTTGCTACTCAGGAACCAGGCTACTCAGGGTGCCTCATTAGCAGCCACCTTGGGAAGAGGAATGGATTTGAGGGTCAGGAACTCCTGAGGCTTTTAAATGCCTAAGAGCTAGAAGAAAACAGAAAGTGTTGACTGTTAGACATTACCAGGATATTGTGCCACCAGCACACAGTTTCTGGCAACAGACATACTAGTTTTCTTTACTTTCACTGATCATTTTCCAATTCAGGTGACAAGATCAGGACTGTGATCCAGAAGTGCTTGATCACAGACCTGTGTCTCGTGACATGGGCACATCGGCCTTGTGCTCCCCACACTGTAAGGCACAGACCACACAGGGCCTCAATACCCGACCTGGGCTGCCACGCTTGGGAAAGTCACATTTGTGAGTCACAGGCTCCGTCACTGCTGTGTCACTGCTGAGATTCCAGAGTCCTTCCCTGGTTTATCACCTCTGTGCAGGTGTTTCACCCAGTGTTGCTGCTGGAATCGCAGCTATTCCGAGCAGGTCACTGCCAGAAAGGACAGTGCACACTTTTTGGTCATTTTACTCAGCAACCAATTTCAGTCCCCAGAGCACTGGAGTTGGCACAGCCCGCAGGAAAGGCTACTACAAATATCTTTCCCACCTTTTGTAAACTGTAGCAAGGAGGAATGATCAGGTATAGGACAGTAGCATTTGCACCATTCACTCATGGTGTCCACTCAAGATGATGTCCATGTTCTCCAAGGTCCTACAAAACCTGATGATCACATTTTTCCCTGCCCTGGAAATACCATATCCCAGAAACCAAGCACATTCCCTTGACATTAGGCAGTTTGACATCTGCTGTCACTAATGTACAGTATGAACAACAGCCCGCAGGCTTCTCATAACACTGGCTTCCTTCACAGTTTTAACCATTTCTACTTCTTGTTTTCCATGTCTTAAGCTTCCTGCTCTGTAAATGGAAATAACCTATTGCTGTTTGAAATCAAGTAGTAGAGCTACAGTAATTATTCCGCACACCATGTTAAATATTACTATTGACAGGCTGCAGCATCTCCATAGCTTCTATTAAAAAGTGCTATTTTAATCCCCTAAAAATTTAGCATAGAAAACTGTGAAGAAAACTTCAAGAGCTGCTCCAAGGAAAAGCAGGAATACACATGCTATTGAGTTCGATGTCATTAAAAACTATCCTGTTTGACTTCTGCATGTTTCTTTATCTTTGAGCTATGATACACATCTGCTTACTGCTCCTCCAAAGCTTCATCTTCCAGAGAACAAGCACATCAGCTCTGCTGGGAGACAAAACGGAGGTGAAATAGCTACCGGTGACTTTTGCAGTAGCAATCTGCACCCAGCAACTTCAGCAGTCGCAGGATGAGGTGCTCCTACAATGCCATTTATCAGTTATGAGGAGCAGAGGAGAAGAGTTCTTCTCTCCACCTTTGCTCCTGTCCATCTTAGTTGTGCCCAGGGGACAGGCGCTGGAGAGCCCGCAGCCGCCAGCGAGCTCCAAGCAGAATTCCTAGCCCCCACGGCTAGGGATGAAACTGCAGCCCCATTCTCGTGCTGAGGAGAGAGTCAGGCGGATGCTTTGAAGTGGCCTGGTTTTCATCTCTCTGAGAGCTCACACATCCTCTCAACATTGTTATTAAGATGAAGAAGAGCTGCTTAAAAAGGAGTACAAGACCCTTTAAGTGATTCATTAAGAGCATTTTTGCTGCTTCAGAAGTTTCTAATACCACTCCAAAAGTTGAACAGCCTCGCACTCTGCTCAGTCCCCTGTGTATTGATGGCAGCTTGTGCAGGAATGCTTTAAAGCCGGAAGGCGGAAGGGGCCTGAGTTAAAGGGCTGCGTTAAAGGGCTCTGGAGGGGACATTGATTTTGTCGCTGCGTCTCCCACTGACTTGACCTGACAGGGTCACTTGGCACTTCCACTCTCTGTGCATCTGTTTCCTCTCTCCCCTGCCACAGCAGGTCAGCGCATAAACTAGATGGGAAATGGGCTGTCCCACAACAGAGCATGCGGCACCTACCATTAAACAGCTCTCATCAACTTGAGAACTGACTGACTCTCAAAAACAAAAACCAACAAACACGTTGGTTTATCTGAATGTTTGATGCAAAGCTGGCAGGAGATCACTGGCAGGGAACCTGTACCTTTAATCCCAAGCAAAAGGCTTCATAAAATGAATCTGCTCCTGCGCTCCCCTCTGGAGCAGTGCTGGCCAAGGGAAGGAGCACAGATGGTGGGGCTGATTAGCTGGGCATTCATTAGTGTGTACCCAGGTGCAGGCACTTCCAGCTCTTACCTGTGACGCCTTCCTTTTTGCCAAGGAGCCAGAACTCGTCCACCACAGCCAGGACCTCGATGACATCTCCCACAAACAGGGGCAGCTCCTCGGAGACGCTGGGACAGAAGTCAAAGACCGCTCGTACCACAGAGCCGGCCTCCATTGCGCGGGGTCCGAAGGCAGATCAGCACTACGGCTAAGACACAACAGCAATCTGTTATCAACAGCACACACCTGGGATTATCACGTACACACACACAAAGGAAAACTCCTTCGCAAGTAAGAAATGCAGGAGCACTTTGAGAAAGTCCCATGCTGAGCATACCGAACCCCCTCCCCAGGCATCACACTCCACTGCCACAGGAGCAGGGGAACATCCCCAAGTCCAACCTGCCTGGTCCAACCCCTCTGGATCTCTCTTTTGGGACATATATTTGTGCCAGCACGGAGGGAGAAGCAGCACAAAAACGTGGAAATGAGTTCCCATCAGGAAGGAAGCGAGAGGAGGGGAGGAAGCCCAGCGCTTCCCCGACAGGCTGGCCCGGGCACGCAGCCTGCGGGCGCCTGCGCAGGGCGGATGGATCCCCGCGCAGGGCACCGCAGCGTAGGAAGCTGCCGGCGGGCAGTGTCCGCCAGGGAAAGAAGCCCTTTCTGCTGACGGGACGGCTCTGTCGAACGCGCGGGAGTCCCCTCGTGGGCACAAGGTGGGCCTGCGCGTGGGCTCAGCGATGCCTCGCGCTGCTTGGGCTCGCGCCAGCATGAGGGGAGTGCTCTGCCCCGGCGCGCTCCTGCACGGCCCCTCGCCGTCCTCTCCGTCAGGCTGGCTGCTGTTGGCTGCCTTCCCCTCAGCACGTGAGCTCCCGGGGGCACAGGCGCCCACTTTGTCACCAGCATTGTGCTGGCTCTGCACACAAAGAGCCCAATATCTGCAGCAGACAGCACTCTGCCACCACGCAGGCATGAATGGACTAGAGGGAATCGGGGACACAAAGGCTGCGGTTCAGGATAGCAGCAACCTACTGAGGCAGAAAGAGCAACAGCGTTAAAAACATGACCGTTTGGAGAAGGGGAAAAGCACCATCAATGAGTCTGGAAAGACTGAGGACAAGCGAGCAGCCAGAGCTGCTCGAGGTGGGGCGGCCGGGCAGGCTGCACGTTCGGGTGGGCGCAGGACGGGAGCACTAAGGTGCATTGGCAACCTGGGGCTGCCGCCACCCTGCAGACAGTCTGCGGCCTCCCTGGCATGAGACACCACGGAGCTCACTTGTCACCTTCGCAACGTGCCCGCCGCACAGCTGTGGTGGGCAAGCAAAAAAAATGAGACAGGAGATTGAGAGGGACGGGCAGGATCACAGTTATTCTGCTATGTGCCTATCAATTGCAGTTATAATAAACCACTGTCACTAACATGCTTATACAAAAAGCATTCCTTGGGAGCCAGCCCACGGCACAAGAAAGCATGAAGTGATTTCTGAAACTGCCAAAAACAAACAAAGAAACAAAAAAAAGACAAACCCAAGCAGCTCATGTTCCCTCAGTGAGGACTGGGATTCCTCCCTGACAAAGGAGTTTCACGTATAGGTTGGTGGAGAGCGAAAAGGGAATCTGGAAACATTACATAATGACAACAAGAGGAACCTGAAAACATTCTCCATTAACTAAGTGCTTAGAGCCTCAATGAAAACCCTAGCATGACAACTTGTTTTTATTTTGTAGGAGCCACTCACTGACCACAGGAACGAGAGAGGAAAACACGGTTACAGTCACACAGGCCAGCACAGGTGAGAGTCACCTCGGAGGAATGCAAGCACCAGTGAGCACAGGAGATGCTCAGAGAGAGGAATAGGCTCATACAAACTCTGCTCCAAGTTTTTCAGAAATGTCTGGTGAGTCCCCACTCCTGCCCCCACTTCAGAGGTATCAGATCCTTCCTTTGCACATCCTTGTCTAGAAGTGGAATCACCCCCAGGTGTCTCCTGCCAGCTGGACCAGAGCAGGGTCCAGGTCAGGTTACACCTGAGGAGCCCCTTGCCAGCCAAGAGGACAAATCACAAGCCCCTACAGCTGGTACTACAGGGACAACTGCTCCCAGGTCTGTCTGTCCCTTCAAAGTTCAGTGCCAGCACTTGGTAAAATATCATATTTCAGCAAGGGACCAGGGAACTCCTCTGAGTACAGAACTGTTTGCTATCCTTTTCTCTCCCTCCAAGGCTAGACAGTATGCCCCTGTACTTGAAGGCAATGAATCAGTCTTGTGGAGTTTGTTTGCTCCATAACATAATCCGAGCATAAAATATTAAGTTTTCTAGGATCTGAGCTTTGTTTTACTCCATGGAGTGCTGACTGCAACATTTCCTCCAAACTTCATCTAGAGAAAGAAACCTCCAAGCATCGTCCAGAATGGAAACTTACTGAATTCAAGTCTTACAGTGGACACAGACCTCATCCAGATCCATCCCAGATCTGCCTGGTGAAAATAAACAAACATCCCGCGACAGCTCCCACACAGGCTCCAGCAGGAAGAGCAGGCTGCAGGGAGCGCTGGCCCCCGCCTGCAATCCCCGGTGAGTCACGGCTCCTGACTGCGCGCCAAGCCCCATCCCCTCTCACCTCCGCCATGGGCAATCCCTCCCTGCCAGGGGGAGGAGAGCTCGTCCACAACTGAGCAAACACTGGAACTTCACCCTGCTGGAGGTCAGGGCTGCAAATCGCCGCAGAGCTGGAGGAGGACAGAATTCCTGCCTCCGCCTAGCAGCAGATCCACATCCAAAGAAGGCCTCACTGTGCAAGTATGAAGTTGCAGCAAAGCAAGAAACTCGCGCTACTGAGAACAGGCTGTCTCTGTCTCGCTGCCCGATCCTCCACAAACTAGGTAACATGTTCCAGCCACCCAACTGCAGCCCGTCTGCTTCCTAGCTCCAGGCCTCACACAACAGCGTTGTGCAGCAAGGCAACGAGTGAATTCCCAGAGCATGAATCATGCGTCGCAGCCACGCAGCATGCATGCTCAGCGCACATTACCTTTATGGAATACAGCCTGCCCTATTTTGCCATTAGCTCTAGCGTATGTTTGGTCCAGCGGGGGCTCATGAAAGAGTAGATGAGAATGAAAGGACAGCTATTAACTCAGCTACAATGCTGTTTTGAGATCTTCCAGCACAGACAGCACACAGCCAAGACAAGGCATTTACACACTGAACTGGCTGACTTCTCATGTCCCTCCTCCTCTCACTTTGCGGCTGAAATTGGACAGGGTAAAATGTCTCCAACAACAGACTCATGAGCACCAGGGTGGTGAATTACTGCCAGCTGTCTACATGGGAGCAGACTTAACGCATCTGTGTGCTTTCTGCAGATTTTTGATGGTAACGATGAGCAAATGGAGCTCCTGTACCACAGAAACATGGTTATGTTCCGTGATTTGGCTGAAAGAGCCCACAGCAGGGATTTCAAGCACTTAAGAGATCAGGCAGTAATGTGAAGAGACCATTATAGGTTGATTACAAAAAGCAGCATTAAGAACCCCAGGAAGAGGGGAGACCCCATGGTCCAGAGACAGCTAATCCAGTGGCATAGCCAAGCAGTGGATTAGATAAAGAGATAAAGAGCAATAATGGGCAGATGTCACAAATTTAGGGACAGGAGAACCAAGCTTCACAGGCAGTACCAACACCTGTTTCCCACAAATAATGATCTTCAGCTTCTCACTCAAGGCAGTGCTGTTAGGACTACCCATGGTCAGCATTATAGCAAAATTCATCACCGCAGTAACCAAGAAACTAACATAGCTCCAAAGAGACTAAAAATGTGGTGCAGGCTTCCACATGCACACCTGCTTTGCTCCAGACAGACAAGTGTGTTCTTGTGCAGCAGATGGCTCAGCCTCCTTAAAGACTTAGAGCCTGCCTGAGCAGTAGCCCAGGGAGGAGCCAGATTCCCAGAAACGCACACATGCAAGCTTATCCCAGAACAAGTCAAGAAAACCAACAGAGAGTGACAATGAAGTTATCTTTTTTAAACACTGAAAAATGCCATGCATTTCACCTATGTCTCTTCACGCCTCCTTCCACTCATTGTAACTTAATGCTTGCTCCCCGAAAACAGAATCCACCTCCAGAAACGCAGATGTCCTCTACCCTGATCAGTGCACCCTCCAGTCGCTGGGTCTGGCCTCAGCAAGGGATTTGCTGCAGCTCTCATTGAGCTCTGGGGTGCAGGATCAAAACCCAATATTTAGTCCAAGGAAACGACGAGTGTCACTCGGCTTCTCACAGGACTGTGTTGTGAACAGAAGCTCACTACATACATGCTGAAACATTTTCCCTTCCCTTTTCCTCTGCTCTCCTACCTCCTTGTGGTCTCCAAATCTGGATGTCCCTCCTTACCTCACTGCACGTGCAAGGCCTGCGCAATCCCTATCCGTGCTTCACAGACAGGACACTGTCCCCACACGAGCGTCTGGAGCTGGACACAGTCGCTCCCCTGCTCAGGGCAGAACGTGCTGCTCCTGCGGGACTTTGCTTGACTGCATGTTCCCAGGTGGGATAAACAGCATCCCACTGAGCGAGGGCATCTGCCCCCCAGCTGGCTACAGAGCAAACGCAGGGATCCAGGCTCCATGGCAAACTGTGGAGCCGACCCTCCTCATCCAGAGGGGATGGGTAGCAAGAAGGGATGGGTAGCAGAAGGGATGAGGTAGCAAGCAAGGCAGAAAGAGAGGTCTAGTGATGATGAGGAGAGGAGCCTTCTTCCATCAGGAAAACACCAACTGCTGCAGCCAGACTTCTGATAGGAGACACTGCTCAGCTCGGCAGATCCCCAAGAGCTCTCCAGTGAGCTTCATACATGGACAATGGGAAATGTTCTCTTATGTACTCCATCTCCTAACTCCATATGGCTCCCAGGAGGAAGAGGAGTAATTTCATTCCCTTCATCTGTGACCTGATGTACAAAAATCATTAAAATAAATATATTTGGTTGCAATGTCAAGCCCTCTAGAAGCAGGAAAGCCAAGAACAAGAGCTGCTTGAGCAACCTCTGGCCTCCCACAGCACAAAGCGACTGGGGTATTTGCCACAGGAGCTCTGCCACATGTCAGACAAGTCATTCAATATACTCGTTTTTCTTTTATTTTCTTTTCTTTCTCCAGCTGGACACTGGCTGTCACAGTGCTCTCACCTGCTCTTCAGCAGGATACAGATCAGGGCAGGTTGGCAGTATTTGTGCAGGGTAAGTGCAGGCTGGGGAGAATGGAAGAGGAACTTGTGTTGGGCCAGATGGTTAGCAAATGAAAGTCATCTGGAAACTAGAGCACAGCATCAGTTTTTAATGCAAGGCACAGCACCTTGCCAAAACATGTAAGCAAGAGCACTGTTACGGATATTTAATCCGTGGCATTGTGGAAACAACCATGCAAAGGCCAGATCACCAGGACAGAATGCAATGGTTTCACAAATTTTAGCCAGGAGTCTGTACCAAAGGGCTGCCTGCATTTTAGAGACAGGACTCCCAAGTCCTGTCTTTCCTCCCCAGGAGGCACATATTTGTCTCTTTTGCCATTTTTCATGACAAGAACACGCAGAATGCAAAACAGACAAAACCCTAGTAATACCACTTCTGCTGTGCGGTACCTGCTGGGCTCCGGTGGGTAACCAGCATGTGATGACAAAATTAGTCATTATACCTTGAATACCTAGGCAAAACAGGTTGGACTGGGGATACAAGGACTTTTCTCAACATTTGAGTGCTTGACTTCGCACCCTGAACCACATTTTTCAAAACAGCTTCTGGAAAGAAGCCCATTACAATGCTTCAGTTCCCGGACAGAGAGTCCGGAAACCTGGAAATTACTCCAGTTTGAACAGGAAGCTCTGCTCTTTGCCTTCAGTTCTGCACTGCCCTTTAACTGTACAAAACCAAAATCCTCAGGATAGGGACTGTGGCCATGCCTGGCAGCACAGTCTCTTTTGGAGCCTCTAGGCACTCCCGAGAAGGAAGCAATAAATACATTTCCTAACAGAAAGGTTCTAAAAGTAAAGCAAAGTAAAAGCTGTATCACTGTGAAGCGGGGTTGGGCAATCGCTAGAAACATGATTAGAAAAATAGGTGAAGTTATCAGCTAAGGCAGTGAAGTCCTAAGGTGGGGATAGCTCAGGCTATCCCACCCAAGCACACATCATCACCATAACAAAGTCCATCTGAACAGTCACCTACTGAACAGACATCTCAGCCACATGCTGAACCCTGAGGCACCCACGACTTCGCTTCCCACAGCAGCCAACAGATCTGACGCTCCGCGGAGCTTTTAGTTTCATTCCCTCCCTCTCCTGTTTTGTCCAGTTCCTCTTGCCCTACTGTGAACTTGTTAATATTTCTCTAAAATTGCTATATGTACGTACTAGCTTTTAACGTCACTGCTAACCCTATGCAGAAAGGCGATAGAGTGGGTGCAACAGCCACAGCCAAACATGGGGAAAAGCGGAAAAAGGGCATGTGAGAGCAGCTGGGGAAAGCATTGAAACTGTTGTCCTTGTCAGAGCACAGAATTAGAAGGAAAGAAGAGCAAAACAAGCCAGCTCAGAGATGTGGGCAATAACTGTGCTATAGAGGGCCCTGAAAACAAGGACGACGCATTTAAACACGATGCCCAGCACAACTCGGAGTCAGAGCAGTGAGTCAAGATGAGGGGGATGGCGGTGACGTCTCATAGCACAGTACAGAGGCTGCATTTGGCAAAGCACCCACAAAACTACAAATGCTCTATCTACAGACTATTTCTGGCCTTTTGCAGAGGTAAATTCAAAAATGTTATGGAAGCTAAAGACAGAATAGCTGAGGCAAGGGGAGAAAGGGCCTTTTCAGAGAAATGTAAAAGCCATAGAAACATGGTCAACCCAAAACAGCTGTTGCTTGCACTGCCTATTACACGACTCGGAGGCCTCCTAGGTACTACAGCAAAGAGATTAAGATGTGAAAGAAGTGGGGAGAGAGGCCCTTCTAAAACAAGAAACTGCAGCAGAGGTATTTGAATTCAAGAGCCAGATGGCACGAAGGGCAGGACCAGCACAGCACGCTGCAGATGGACATGAGCACAAGCACAGCAGCCTCTGCAGAAGCACTGAGGATGCAGAGCATCCCCTGGTGTGGCCGTTCACTTCCAGTTCGGCTTTGCTACAACCCAAGGAGGAGGAAACTCTCATGTTTTCTCCCCAAATCGGAGCAAGCAAAGCAGGTGCTCTGAGAAGGGCAGCCTGGAAAGGCACAGCGCTGCGGCGTGGGCTTTCTGCTTTTGAGGGGCAGACACGTGCACTGCGGGTCTCCAGGGTGTCACTGCCGAAGGCTCTTGCTGCTGGCGTATTCACACGTCTGCCCCATTTGTCCATGGTCAGGATCTTTCCTGGAGAAAGCTGCTTGGAAAGCAGCAGCTGCCACAGCCCGCGGGTCTCCCAGGGAGGTTGTCAGCCCCAGGGGCCCACCAACCGCGCAGACACGGCTTAAGAGACTGAAATCCCCAGGCCGCTTGACACTCATCCAAGCAGGAATGACAGCGGCGGCTCCACAGACCTCGGCGGTACCCGACGGCTGCTCCGCGGGGCAGCGGCGCGCGGAAGTCCGAGGGACGCGACCAGCAACGT
>WBNA01000231.1:1261368-1298526 GCA_013398345.1 Nothocercus nigrocapillus | reverse complement strand
GGCCCGGGGCCGGGGCCGCGCTGTCCCTCCGGTGCAGTCCGCGGGTTCGCTGCTCTAGGATCGCTCCCGAGCACCGAGGCCGAGAAAAACAAACAGAAAAGAAAGTACAGAAAGCTGTAAGGCGGAGGAGCGGCTTGCACGTGCCACGCAGAGGCTGGCTGCCCCAGGAACAGCCGGTGCTTCTCTGGTTTTCCTGGCAGGCCAAAAAAACCCCCTCAGTGCCCCCGGGCCGCCGTCGCTCCGCACTGCACCGCATGGCCCGCCGCTCGCCTGCGCCTTTGGCTGCGCTTGCTCCTCCATAGCGATGAGCGGGAGCCCAGGCGGACGGGCCAGCCGGCAAGCCCGGGGTGTGCAGGACAAGCGGCGCCGTGCAAGCCGTGTTTGTGTTCGTGAGCACGTGCACGGCCCGGCAGCTGCAACCTGGCCGCCTGATGCTGGTGGCTGCTGCTGCTGGCACGGTGGCTTTGCGCTCGGCAGAAGGCCCGAGGCTGTACGAGGACATGGAGCTTCTCGAGAGGGTCCAGCATAGAGCAACGGAGATGATTAAGGGACTGGAGCATCTGTCTTATGAGGAAAGACTAAGCGAGCTGGGCCTGTTTAGCCTAGAGAAGATGGAGAGGAGACCTTATCAACATGTACAAATACCTGAGGGGAGAATGTAAAGGGGATGGGGCCAAACTTTTTGGTGGTGGCCGGCGACAGGACAAAGGGTAATGGGTACAAACTCAAACACAGGAAGCTTCATCTCTATATGAAGAAGAACTGACCTCAACCATTCTGTGATTCTGTGAACATCATCTTCTGCCCCAGAGAAGTCCTGCGCTGCCCAGGGAAGCATAACGCTTACCCCTCGGGATGCCTCCACCACACAACAGGCTCCTACTTGGTGCTTCATGAGCGGAAAGACCTGGGTACTGTGCGTGGCTTCACTGGAAGCTCTCTGTGCTTAGGGCATGTAGCCAGCGAGAGCCAAGAATAGGACGCAGACTGCACGCAGTTAGGGATGAGCTTGTTTCAGCTCCGCTGCCTTCTCCTGGGCACCATAAAACAGTCAGGCCATGTCCATGGGGCAGTGGCACCGCAATGACAACAGCACAGAAATGTAGTCGGGGCAAGGCATGGGAGGTGAGTACAAAAGCACCTCTGAGTATGAGCAACTGGTTTAAACTTGTACAAGCCAATACAGAAGAAACATCATCCAAGGAAAACTGAAGCTTTTTATGTGAATTAGATCCTAAAACAGACATTGAGGCCTGTGGATCTGTCACAGCTCTGACCCACCAGTTTGTCCTGCACGACCCTGCTAACTCCCGCACAAATTTACAGCATCCAGTTGTGCAGAATTATGTCTCACTTCTTACACACTTACCTTCACTTTTAACTTACTCTGAGTTTTTCATTGCCCTTTCACTTCTAGCCAGGCCTTTCCTTGGCTTTGAGTCCAACTTTTCCGGTGTTCCAAGAAAAGCTACACACTTACAAAAGCCTTTTATATTTTCTGCTGTAAGATGTGCCTCCCTGTACTTCTGTAACAAACAGCTTGCCGACTTGCTGGCTGATCTGCATTTAATCATCCTTTTCTAGCCCTGTCTTTTCTAACCTCAGTGTTTCTATAGAATTCATCATCCTGATCCCCGCCTGCAACATTTCAGGTCCATGCCTGACCAACCCATGTCTCCTGGCATCCCCACAAAACCTCCCTCCCTCTTTCTGAGTTCAGCTATGTGTATTTTTCCACTTTCTGCCTTCTCTGTGCCAGCTGCAGAAACCAGCATGCCCAGAGAAGGAAGTCCCTTTCCTCACTGGGGTCCCTGCTCATCCCAAGATCCTCATGGTATTGCTTGTAAAAGTTTGGTTCGCCTTGTTTGTACCATCTCTCCATGCAGTTCTGGTCCTCTCATCTCAAAAAGGATAAATGAGACCTGAAAAAGGCTGACTGTGTACCGGTTCTTCTGCCACAGCATTATCAACTGCTTTTGGCTTGACTGGAGCCTCAAATGAACGTGAAACCATGGCGCAGCAGATGTTATGTACAAAAGTTTAGCAGTGTTTTAGCCCACGCTTCTTGCAACGTTCCGGGCTAAGTTCATGGCAAGCCTCTGAGAGGCGGGCTCAAGAGAGTGGTGCCTTGGAAACATTTTGTAATCATGTTTTCACGTGGAGGGCTTGACCATGGCCAAGTGGAGCTTTACCAAACTGCTCAACACAAAAATATTTAGAGCTGGGAGGAGAACAAACCCTGGATGAAGCTTGACAAATCCCAGCCCAGAGCGAGAGATACAGAAAACGAGAGATGGATAGGAACTCCTGCAGAAAGTTTTGTCTTGTGGGAACTGTTTCTTAAGAGAAAAAGCTCGTCACCAAGACTCTCAACTTTGCTCCTGCACTGCTCACCCCACAGTGGCCTGCAAAGGTGAGTGCTTTGGCCTCCTGGATGGGCTGCCCTGTTCCAGAGAAGAAATCCCAGTCCTCTGACTGCCCTGGAAAGCAAGGGGAATTGTGCTGTTGTTCCATTTTTCAGGGCCACAAGAGGGCATCATGAGAGCACCCTGCAGCCACCAGGCTCAGAAGATGACCTGTGGCAGTCAGCCAGTGCTGGGGGCATGGACAGCCCTGTGTACAGAGGCATCGCCCTGCTCAGGGAGCCCTCAGATGGGGCTAGCCAAGATGGTAACCAGAGCGGGATCCACCAGTGGGCTCTGACCTTCTCCTTGGAAGCCCTTTTGTCAGTCTCAGCTTCCTGAATATCCTTGGAGGCTCCCAGGGTTAGCTCAGCGAGCTGAACGGGTGCTGTGGTTGAGGGGCAGGATCACCCACTGGCACATGGGTCAGACGCCTGGTAAAATCCAAACCCTTCTGCGTGCAGCATGGAGCCAGGCTGTGGCTCAGACAGAGCAGGCCAGCCCTCCTTATTCTGCCTGCAGGTCCTCCAAAAAAGGCTCCGTGTGAATACGTAGCTACACTTGGCTTCTAACAAGGGGGATCCTGGGTTGAAGCAGCTGTGCTTGGCCCAGGGAAGAGATGTGAAACCACAAAGGAGTTCAGATGTCTCAGCCTGGCTATCCTTTTTCACTTCCAAATGCCAAAAGAGAAAAATGCAGGGAATCTGAATTCCGCTTTGGCTGTGATCGTGGAACTGGCCAGCGTCCCCAGCCCACACTGGCTTGTACAGCCCCAAATCACTGACAGCCATGGTGGCTGCTCTACCATTTCTGTGGCTCTTCTTTGCAATAGCTTGAATAGCTTGTAATAGCAGTGTGAGGGCCAAGCCACTCTGCTTTCCAAGGAGAGGCATGGGGCAGAAGAAGAGCTTCTGTTAGGACGCAGAAGTACAGGAGTGTGTGCATGTGGCCAGGGCAGAAAATGCTACTAGCATCACGTTTCAGAGGCAAGGGAGAATTTGTCAGTGAGAGATGAAGTATGGAGTAGGGTGGCAGAGGTTGCTCATAAGAGATGAAGAGGAGTCTGTAAAAGAGGAAGAGCTCAGGGGATGGATGGGGTCCACTTTCTGGACAAGACTGAGACATGGAGAGAGCCAGTACAACACACGGTTGTACAGGGGAGATGGATAACTACCCAAGGGAAAATAAATGGCTGGGGCACATGGGAGGGGCTCTATCACCCCTTCAGTTATTTATTTCTGCAAAGGATGCCAGAAGGGTTTTGCCTGCTGAGCTATTTTACCACGGAAATATCCAACATTGTTTTCACCACTCTTGCTTTAACTCCAAACCTGTTCAGACTTTGTAAGCAGTCTGCATTACTCTAGCTTGCTGAACCACTAAACATATATGTCTTTTCTATCCCAATTACAGCTCACATGGCTTGCTCTGTGCTAACATGGCACATTGCTAGTATCACAGTCATGCATCCGTATTTCCCTGTAGCACATTGACAGAAACCTAGGTTCAGAAATGATTTCTAAAAAAGAAAGAAAGAAAAAACTCAGATCACCTGTTTTGCACTCCTCTTTATCACTGGTTGTTGGATCTCACCTAGCACTGTCTGTGCTGAGACTAATAGCTTGTGTTGGTTAGAGCAGACCTTTCAAAAGGCCATCTGGTTTGGATCTGAAGACATAAGGAGAGGATAATCCACTGCTTTTGCCGATGTGTATTGGTTGAACCAGTCTGACTACAAATAATCCAAAGCTGATACCAGAAATTCCCATCTGTGCAGCAAAAGAAATGTGGCATTACCAGCCAGAAGATGACCTTGGACCACCATATCCCAGTGCTGCATTCCTACCTGTGGAGTTTATGCATAGGACACTAACAGTGTTCAGAGCTGTAACATCACAAACTGCTTTAAAAGTGACCTACCAACTTGCCTTTCCATATTTGAGATCTGTAGATAGCTCCCATCCTTACCTGAGGGAGAAGCAGGGGATTCGCACCCAGGGTACTAGTGCTGGGATTCGCACCCAGGGTACTAGTGCTAGGATTCGTGTGCTCAGCATGAGTCCAGCTGCGAAAAGCCCAGGGCCACGGTTCATTCTCTGCTATGCACTAGTGTTTGAACACCTCATGTGGCCTGTAGCAACTGAGTCGAGTCCAAGAGTAAGGGAGCAGAGCTGACCTAGCTGGACTGAGTGCAGGAGAGCAGCCCAGCAGCTACGGACACTCTGCCCGGGGAACTGCAGCCTAGGCACATTCTGTTGTGAATGACTTCACTATTTGCTCAGGGATTAAATACTTCCTTGTTTAATAACCTCATAATTTGGGCTAGTTTCATGCTGGACTCTTGGAAAGTTCACTGGCTGCAGTCATCAGCCAGGCCTCCTACAAATGGCTTCCCTCAGCTCTCAGCCAAGGGCGCTGTCTTCATCTTTGGGTCCCCTGGTGGGTGGCTCTTGGCACTACCCTCTTCTGAAGGGCTTTGTTGTTCATGCGTGAGCCTGAGGTTTTACGCTCTGGGGGCTTCCTCACCACGTCTTGTTTGAGCTGGAAATGCACCTGAAGAAAGAAGAAAAATAAGCATGTAGCACGGAGTGTGTCCCCTGCTGGCTCAGGGCTCTGCAGGACCCTGCCCCTGCGGCTAGTCTAAGCTAACTCTTGGGCCAAGAAAAGCACTGTCAATAAGGAGCCTCAACTAGTGTTCCGATACAATGGGACTCAGTGCTTAAATCAGCTGGAAACAATTCGTCCATGGAAAATCTTGTACCAACAAAGAGCTATATTTCTTATGCAGAGAATTGCTCCTAGGGCAATGGAATGTGCTAGGATGGTTTGGAAGATGAGCTGTGACAGGCAAATGACTGAGCTATGCTCTTTCTTCATTTTTTCTTCTTTTTCCATCAGAGAGTAAAGAAATATCATTGCTTTGCATCTCTGTGAATATGTAATACGCAAAGTCGTGCAGGACAGGCAGCCCTTTTCAGACAGACCTGGTTAGCTGATTCCTATATAATCACTCAGCAACAAGTGCTTTTAATAGACTTGGGAAAAAAAATCCTGGAAAAACAAACAAAATACCAAACAAAAATACCCAGCCAAACACCCAGCCAGATAAAGATTAAAAAATGGCTATGGGATAGAGGCGGAACAGGATATGCAGACCCCTTCACGGTGAGAACGGGATGGAGGCCAAGCAGGAATCTGGACTGGGCGGGTAGAGCAGTGCTCCAAGACTGCAGGTGGGACAGAGCAGACTGCAGCAGGGCAAGCAGCTATGGGAGAGAGAGGGGGACATGCAGGGCACAGCATCACGTAGATGGGGAAAGGGGAGACCATATGGAAAGGTGAAGCTGGAACAGGGCAACATAGGTTCCCTGTGGGAGGAACTGAGTGAAAGCGGGTAGAGCGTGTTCTAGGGCTGCAGGGAAATGGAGACAGGTGAGGAGAGAGCTGCAAATCAGAGCATCAGAGAATGAATCAATTCTACAGGAATGTGGGAAAGACAAAGTGAAGTTTACACAGGAAAGCCAAAGAGCTGGATGCTTAACCTAGCAAAACAAAGGCTAGGAGTGGGCATGACAGATCTCTATAAATACATCAGAGAATAAATACCAGGGAAGAAGAGGAGCTATTTAAAACACAATGTTGGCATTGGAACAAATAGGGATAAAATGACCATGAGTAAATTTAGGCAGAAAATTAAAAGGTTTCTAACCCTAAGAAAAGGGCAATTCTGGAAGAACTTCAGAGGCTGAGTAGGGAGGGATGAAGAGAAGGAGGGTGGGAGAACCACCACAGTGTATTTAAGGAAGAGCCTTGACCAGGATTGAAGTGAAGCATATGGTGTGTGTCAGGATGCCGCAACTGGGGTTCCTGCCAGTCCTCCACGTCTCCAAAGAGGCCGCATCTGTGCTGCCGCTGCATTCGCAAGGCAACAGTGAGGGGCAGGGATCACCACCCACTATTCTCTTTTTTTAACCTGATTTCTAGCTGTCCAGCCTGTCCTAGGAGGAGCATTGCAGAGGCCACACTCCTGTCAAGCGCACCCAGTCCCACTTAGTTTCCCAAAAGCACTTGGCTGTTCTTCAGTAGCTCCTACCTGTCTCGGGAGCTGTCGGCAGGGAGAAGAGCAGACCTCAGCCTCCTGCTATGAGTCTGCTAATGTGTTTTATCCCAGGGCAGGATGCAGAGCACTGAAACCCACGGAGTAATAGATCTAGGAGAGTCAGACAGGATAGATGCTGCCTCTAAAATATCATGCCCTGGAAAGAGCGTGTGCCAGGAGCAGGTGCTCCAGGAGCAGCCTGCCAGTGCCTGGGCTCTCCTCCACTTTTCCCCACAGCCAAGAGTGACGCAGGAGCCAGCAGAGCGCTCCAGTCCAGCTGAGGACTCTCTGCAAGGAATCAAAGAGCACCTGGCATTGCCTTTGCCTGTCCCTCCCTGTGAACTGCAGGGAGCTCTAAGTCTACCAGGGCAGCCCGTAGCCACTGGCTATGCTTTATGTCCCGCTCCCTTTCTGTAATGATAATGGGCCTTCCCCTGCTGTGTTTCGTTCTTTCCAGGATGAAGATCTTTTGAGACACCCTCATGGCTGTTCAGCTTGACTCACCAGTGAAGGTGCGGCTGGTCCCACTGTTGTTGTCACCGTTTGGGACTGATAGCCCTCTGCAGAGGCTGTAACAGTGTAAGTGCCAGGCAGCAGGAGCCGGAAATAGTCCCCCATATCACCTAAAACATAAGATGGGGAGAGAAAGCAGTCAGGATGCACAGGGAGCATCATAAACAAAATCTCACTGGCTTTTGCTGAGGGGCTTCCTCTAGGGTGCTTAGTCTCCAGCATGCAGGCAATTTTTGGCTTCTCTTTCAAATTTGCTGGCTACTGCTAGGCTGGATGCACACTGGTGGCCTGGAACGGAGAGCTCAGTAGTGCTACCCGGTAGAAGACTGCAAGTAAATGCCACATGAAATGCGATGGTACAGCAGTGTTAACTGGGCCTGTCCTTAAGAACCCATGGAAGCTGCAAATCTGAGTGCTTGCCAGTCAGAAAATAGCAGACCTGAGCATTCACAGCTCCATCATTCCTTATGTATCATACGATCTTTAATTCCTGTTGCTTAGAATTTTGCCATCTTTGGATTTTCTGCAGGGTTTTTGTGTCTCATCAGATAGATGATACCCACTGGGACTGTCAAATAGCTCAGCTGCTCTCCTGCTCAATTCTTCCACTCTTGAGGGTCTGCAAGACTCATCTGGAGAGAGCAATGTCTGATCAAATCTAGTGCTAGGAATAATCCCACTACAGGTGGAGATCAGGCTGGAGACCCTACAGGGCCCTTTCAGGCAGCACATCTGTGATTCTCTGATCTTTTCCACATTCCTCTTGTGCCTGTGCAGACTGGCATAGTAACTGCCAAATATCAGCATGCCACTGAGTCACAGACCTATAGCTAGAAGGAGTTTTGATGATTTGTTTGTCTGACCTCTGTAGAGCTACAACTAGCTATTTTGTGTGGTCAGCCCATACCGTCCAGTCAAACTGAAGATGCAAAATGTGCTGGTCACACATATTAAGGCCTCCCCTGCTGACCTCAGAGAGGCTGTATCCAAATGGGATATAAGAGGTTCAACAACCGACCAGAGGTGACATCATGGCTGATTCCCTGGACAGAAATCACTGCTCCTGCAATGCCGTTGTTGTTCTCGTCTGACACCATCCCTTTGATGCCCTGGTGAATCTGCAGGAAGAGAGACAGATTCTTGCACTGCAGCTCACTTTTGCTCAAGAGGATAGTGCTGGGACCGGAGGAGAGCTGAGCTCTGGGACCACTTCCACCCTTCCCTGCACCCTTGGTTCCCCAACAGAGCCAGTCCAGGATAAAACAGCCTTTCCAAAGCCTGACAATATCCCTTCCAGTG
This sequence comes from Nothocercus nigrocapillus, assembly GCA_013398345.1. Lineage (NCBI taxonomy): Eukaryota > Metazoa > Chordata > Aves > Tinamiformes > Tinamidae > Nothocercus > Nothocercus nigrocapillus. The sequence continues at coordinate 1,290,213 of WBNA01000231.1, read as the reverse complement.
CACGCAGAAATCTCTGTGACTCCCTCTCTCCCACCCAGCACCTGCTGGTCTCCCACCATCGGGGCCAGGGCCCACTGATACACAGGGAGGGGTGAAGGTCCCCGGATGGCCTCCTTACCTCTTCAATGAAAGCCACAAGGGCCTCTCGATTGGCCATCCACTGCCGCTCCAGGTCCTCCTTGGGGGGGAATTTATTGCAGCTCAACTCCAGGGTGATTTCAAAGCAGTTGGTGTAAAGGTAATTGAAGTCCTGCATGCCTTAAAGGAGAGAACGAGCCTATGGCCAGGCCCACAGGGAACACAAAGCCCCTTTCCCTCCCCATCTGTGTTCCAGCTGTATTGGCCCATATCTATGTATACTAGAACAATCCTGCTCTCCCTTTTTCTGCAGGTGCAGCCGTTACTTCCTTGGGGCAGCAGGAGTAGCTCTTGCTCCCCTCTGTGCAGTCTTATCCTGTTGGGGCTGTCTCACTCTTTCCTTCAGGCAGATCATTCATTTCTCTGCCTTTGGAAGCTCAAGGAGGCTTCACACCTCAGGACCTATGTTTCCCTTTCCAGTTACTCTCCATTTATTACCTAATTGGTGGTTTTCGGTTTCTTCATTTACAGGATTTTTCATGAGCCAGCAGCTCATGACCTAAGAAATCTCTTTCCTATATCCACAGTTTTGGACCTTAATGGAGTTACCTCACAGTATTCTTGACATGGCAACAGACTAATGCTTCTTTACTCTGCCAGCGCGTGGCAGGCCCTTCAGACCTCAGATTTTGCTCTCTCTCAAGCCTCCTCCAGTTTTCCTTGTCCCTTGTGACACCAGCACGGGATCTAGCAATGGTCACACTCCTGCCACAGCCCCTTCTGCACCCACCCTGTCCCCAGCTTCCTCCCCTGCCCTCACTGCCTTCCTGCAGCAGTGCTCTCCTTACCTTACCCAGCCCTTACCTTTGCTGAGCGAGTACCAGGAGGCCCCATTCGTGATGCCGTCAGCAAAGTAGTCCCCGCAGTTCCAGCCTCGGTGCATCCAGCCGTGGGCGTACGAGTAGGTCTTGGCCAGCTGCGGAGAGAGCCCGTGGCAGGTCGCAGCCCTGGCAGCCCTGCTGGCTGGCTGCTGCCCTGCCACCACGCCAGCTCTGGGGGCAACGTCCCTGCTCACGGACAGTCTTAGCTGGGATGGCTGGGAGGGAAGTCAGAGAGCAGTCCAGCTCCCACCTTTTACTGCCATGAAATCCAACCCGACGGGCTAGGAGCTCTAAGAAATGCAGGCAGATGAAGGAGGAAGAGCAGGTAGTGGGCAAGCTGCAGGCTTGCTGATACCACAAGGCTTATGCCTTTCTCCTGCTGACACAGAGGGAATGGTAGGTGCTGGGCCAGCCCAGAGGTGCCCAGCCCAACCATGCAGCCTCCAGGCAGCAAATTGCACTAGTTGGGGGAGCAGTGCGAGGAAAACCAACCCCTGTCATCCTGAGGTAAATATCATTCGTATCTATCAGAGGAATCTGTACTAGGAAGGGGTTTGGGCAACTTCTGTTTCTGGCATTTGTTTGTTTATTGCCGTTATCAAAGATTACTGATTGTTTTTAGACACGAAGGCAGGTTCAAAACTGGGACAGTGGATCCAAAGCCTGTCCTCTGCATGAGATGAAGTTTAAGACAGAGTGGTGTTTGCATTTACTAATGCAACCTCTACACCCTTGTAGTTCAGATGCTGGTGTAATCTCATCCTGTCAGCAGGGAAACAGTTACCTCACAGCATTTCTGATGTTGGAAGCTACGTGGGGATAATTAGAGACGCCCCCGACTGCAGCCTCTTTACATCTGGGTCTGAGAGCAGCCCCGATCACAGCAGGCCCTGGCAAGCCCCTCCATCGCCTATGCTTCCAGAAATGGCTGAACTCCAGCTCAAACTTATTTTTCTCATTAACTGTTCTAATACAAGCTTGCTTTTTCCTTGTGCAGGATTCCTGCCTTTCCTAATGGCAGCAGTGACTGAAGACAGTTTTCTGGGGCATTTTAACAATGGAGAAAAACCACAGGCCTCAGCTAGTACTAGCAGGATCAGCACTACGTACTGAGGCTTTCCAGGATATCTGTGCATGTTCTTGGTGCTCCCCTCTTTCATCTGCCTACATTTCTAGAAAAAATCACATCTCCACATTGTTGGGTCTGCGGGAAGAGCCCTTGCCGGTGAGGGCCCTCGCTCACCTTCTGGAACAGCTTGTCATCAGGGGTGGGTGTGTTAACTGTGCGCCGGTGGCTCCTGAACCGCGTGTCCTGAGACTTGTCATAGGGGTAATTTGCCACCACGGCTCCACCGTGCAGATTGGCTGAGAGCACGAAATTGTAGTTGCTGATCCACTGAATTACAGCCAGCGTCTCTGGCTCCACCTGCGAGGAGAAGAGGGCTCATGAGAGCAGAACTGCAGAGACAAAGCAGGGGACAGGCAGACAGGCTCAGCTGCCCCTGGCAGGCTGTGGCATGATCAGCCTTGTCAGATGTGCCCCGAACAATTTGCCTGCTTAAGCCCTTGCACTTGATGGAGGCGTGACCTGTGATACAGGGCAGGAGCAGGATGTTTCTCTGCATGCACAAACTGTATACAAGGCAAAGGACAGAATACATCTTTTGGGTGCTGGACCACTATAGGAGGATGTTGTGGTGCTCCCAGCATCCCAGACTGGTACCTGACTTTTCCAGTTGTCTGGCAGAGGGATGTGGTGGTTTGGCCCACTGATTTCTCCGTTGTAGTACATGAAGGTGTTGAGGTCAGGGAAGTTGCGGTTCAAGTCCACTCCGTTGGCGTTGTTCCTCCCAGTCAAGTACCCAATGCTGTCCGGGCCCTGCAGGGCAAAGGTGCATCAGCCCGGTGAGTGTCAGCCCGGGGCTGGGTGTCAGAGCTGCAGAGAGTGGCCATTGTAAGGGCTCTCCAGTGGCCTTGGGTCACAACATGCGCGTTATTGCTGGCAGGAGAATAAAGAATATTGGTCCTGACAGTCAATAACAATATCCCCATTTTTGAGGGTCACAGAGCAAGGCACGTGCCAAATAAACAGTATGCCTCACATGAAACAGCCTTGGACAAACTGTCTCCCCTACAGCTGGTGACAGGAAGGAAAGGGTTGAGTTTGGAGGTGGGGAGGCTGGAGGTTTTCTGCTGCATGCCGCCGTCTTGCCCCATCTACTCATGACAGTGGCATTCATCTGCCTTGTCCGTGGTGGTCTTGTCTGCCACCGCCATCAGGGTGCTTCAGCCAGGTGCTTTGGACCTGGCATCCTGGGCTTCCACGTGGTAAACTCGACTACAGCCTGACAGGTCCACCCAGGGCAGGACGTGGGAGATGAGGAGCAGAGAGGAGACCAAATTCAGCAAGGAGAGAAGGGACCCCCTCTCCCCTGGCAGTCGATGACAGGGAACCCACAGGAGCCTGTGTTTTGAAGGGCTTTGCCCCCCAACCTGGGTGGATGAGGTGATCGCTTGCCTGGTACCTGCTTGGCAGCCACTTCGTAGCCGTCAGGGTTCATGGAGGGCATGATGTGGATGCGCGTGTCGTGAATGAGGCGGGCGACGCGCTCGCTGCCGCGGCGGTACTCCTCGCACAGGAACTCGGAGAGCTGCAGCAGCAGCTCGCGGCCCAGCACCTCATTCCCGTGCATGTTCCCAACATATTTGAACTCCGGCTCCACTGCAGAAAGCAAGAGAGCAGTGGTATCATCAGCAGGGGCCCAGGTGAGAAAAAAAAGTCAGTTCCTGCCGTAGAGAGCCCAAGGAACCCTCCAGTAAGTGGTGTGAAATGTCCCTTTCGCTTGCAAAATACCAACTCCAGTGAGCGAGAACAGCTCGGTCCTTTTATGGACCTCCCTCACCTGAGGATGCAGGAACAGCCCAGGCTTGGCACTGTGTTTGCCTTTGGAGGAAGCATGAGGATTTCTGCTGTTTCTGGTGTTCCTGGGCAGGGGAGATGCATTTCCTGGACCGGGAAGCATTGGCCAGCCAGGTGTGGGGCTGCTCCGAGCCCGGTGCTGAGGAGCACATGGTGGAGAGGACTCATGGTGGAGAGGACAGACCTTTTACTATTGTCTCTGACCTTGGTGGTTTGCACTGCTCACCAGTATGGCACATTCCTGGCTCCACAAGCTTTAAGGAGCTTTAGGTTACTCTGAAGGATACGATCAGTCCCTGGCTGTCACTGGAAAAGCGTGTTCTCCCCTGGTGCTGCTTTTCAGCCCTCTGACTTTTGCGACTGGTGCTTCTCTTCTTCAGGACACACACACAAGAGCCAGAAGAAGCCCTGGGCAGCTGGGGTGCTGAATAGAGATCAAACTATCCCTTAGGAAGCTGCAGTACAATGGAAAAAAAAAATCTCTTTCCACTGACTTTTCTAAAATTAGGCCTTGAAATACAGATTTAGAGACTGCCAGCAAACTACGACTGCGCAGAGCAGCATTCCCTGCTTTGCCAAGGTGGCAGCCCGTGAGGGGTGGGTTAAGCTTTTCCAGCCCAGGCAGGCTAAGCTTTTGAGGCAGTCACTTAGGAAATAAGGAAAGTCCCATTACAGACTGAAATCAGCATCGGTAAGAGCAGAGGTACCAGGGACATGCAGTTAAAAGGGAGCCCAGGTCTCAAACAGAAGACTAAATAGGGTGATTCACATTGCACTATCATAGGTTCTTCCAGCCACCTGTAGCGATGAGGAGGGCGGTGGCAGCACCCAGCCCTGCTGCAATGTGTGGGTGCCCGCACAGTCCGAGAATGGGGCACCTGCGAGGGCGCCCAAGGTAAAAGGCACCGTGGCTCTGCTAGACAGATGCCTGTTGGATATGATTCTCCTCCTGCTTTCACCGTGCAGGGAGCAGGCAATGTTTGCAGACATGCTAAATCCAGATTCTAAAATATTTCTGATTCAGCCAAAGGATTTTGCTTTTCCACGTCTTTTGCTTGTGACCTGCTGAGTGCTGTGGCTCAACAAAGGCAGGCAACATGTATGGACTTGGTTAGATTCCAGAAGAAATGAGTACTGATTTAATTAAGTAATCCAGTTATTAATTCTATTAAAAAAAAACCACCCTGACGATATGTGCGCCCTTTAAAAAAATAAAAAATCTCTGCAGGGACTCCCTCTTCTCCCCTTTGTTGGCAGGTCTTCCCAGTCTTTTTCAGCTTGCAGACCCGTAAACATTACCCACACGGACACAGAACCCTAATTATGGCATGCCAGTCCACTGGCTCTAGGCTTGCTTTTCATGGTTTCTTTGCACAGCCTCCAAAAGGAATCCACAGACTCCCATAGCCCTCATACTGCAAGCTGAACACGCTGTGCTTTGAGGATGGCCCTCAAAACACAAGAAGCCCAAGTTGCCACTATATCATGCCCCTGCTGCTACCCGACTGCGGGGCTACTGGCACAGATTAGGTTAAGCTGAACTTGCCTTGGGCTAGGGAAGAAATAGGTCACTTCCCAAACCCCCTCCATCTGATAGATGCTTAGAGATGCTGTTCTCTAAGTAAAAAATCCAAGAGAGGAGAATCCAGCACCCTTCGTTCTTTCCTTTCCTCCAGCGAGCAGGGAATTACCCTCAGTGCCTGACGTTTTTGCTGCACAGAGCGGGCCTGGGCAGCGGCAGCCTCGGCGGGGCAGAGCCCACCCCGGCACCCCTGCGGCGATGCCGGTGGCTGCTGGGGGGGAGCCGCCAGCCCCGTGCCCGCCCCGGCCCCAGGGCGAGCGCCGCAGTGCCCCGCGGGGACAGCCGGCGCTGGCACCGCATCCCGCTCGCCCCCACAGCGCCGCCGGCGTTTTTCCGCGTGGCTCCGCAGCAGGTTGTGCTCTGCGCTGCCCAGGCAGTCAGACCCCACTCGTAACTGTGCCAGACTTCGCAACGGCAAGAAGCTCCCAGGAAAAGGAGGCAGAGACGAGTCTGCATCTCTTCCAGCAGGCGCAGGGAGGCTGCAAGAGAGCCCCATGCATCGCCCTGGCTCCCCAGGACCGGAGCTGCATGAGGCTTGGCAGGGCCACGTGGCATTGCTGACGCCGGCTGCCTCGGTGCCGTGTGCCCTGGCCAGGCTGGCAGGGTGGCAAGAGCCCAGTGTGGGCTCAGAGCACCCGTGCGGGCTGTTGCTTTGCTGCGGGGATGGGGGTCCGTACGCTCTCCTCGCACCGCCGTGCAGCCTCCCGCCGGCGTCCCTCTCCACCCCTGCCTGCGCCTGTGTTTTGGGAGGGAGCAGGTGGCACGGGAGCCACTGAGCCAGTGACGTGGGGCATGGGATGCACCTGCTGCAGCGCATGGTGCCCTCATGGTCCGAGCTGGGTCACAGCGACGATCCCGGGGCAAAAGTCCCTGCAGCGCTGAGTTTAAAAACTGGAGCTCTGCGCAAAATACCTGCCTGGGCCCAGCAGAGCTCGTGCCCACGCAGTCTGTGCGTGCAGGTGCGTGTGCCCGTCCCCGTCCCGAGCTGGCTGCGGGTCCCTGCCCAAGCCCCCTTGCTCTACTCACAGGGCTCGTGGATGCCCGGGTGGTCGCTGAACTCCAGCACGTAGAGATGCCGCCCTTCGACGCTGCGGCCGACGCTGTAAATGCGGGTGACGTAGGGACACTCGTTCTGCACGCGGAACAGGGCCTGCACCATCTCCTCGTAGCGGTGGTGGAGGAAGCTCACGGCGGCCGCCACCTCCAGCAGCAGCAGGACTCTGAGCGGGGGCCAGAGCAAACGAGCCATCCTCGCGCTGCCGGGGCCGCGGGGCTCCCTTCCTGCCGGAGCTAAAGTGCAAACTCCAACCAGCTCTTTCCAGTTCCCCCGCCGAGTGCCAGCCCACTGCACCTGCGGCGGGGGGCCGCGGGTGGGAGCGCGGCGGCCCCGGCGTGCAGGAATGAACGCTCCGCGGCAGCCCTCGCCCGCCCTCGCGCTGCGACCGCCGGCGAAACCCGGCTCCGAGAGTTTCACTGGCTCCAGCTCACTTATTAACCGGGTGGTAAACAGGACCCCAAAGCCGCTGGCTGTCTCTGCAGAGGCAGCGCAGGGCTGGAAAACTGGCTGCCGCGGGCTTCGGGGCTGCCAAAGGCACAGGAACGCACGCGACGGCGGCGCAGCCTCCTGCCAGCGCGGCCGCCAAGCGGGAACCTGGGAGACCTCGGGCTGCGGGGAAGGGCGCCTTGCTGGAAACGGGCTCACGGAAAGGCTGGCGTGGGGGGTCCGCGCTTTGGGGGCCATGGGACTCGTCCTGGCCTCTGAGGAGCTGAGTGCCATCACTGAGCCGGCTGCTCGCTGCCCCCCCGCCCACGTGCGCTGCGCTGGCTCTGATCCGCAGGCTCCGCTCCTTGCCTGCTCTCCTGCCCCATCTCCTGGGGAAGGGAAGGGAAGGAGACGGTGCTGCAGGAGGCGGCTGCCTCAGCCCCCTCTGCCTGCGCAGGCCCTTCTCTCCGGCGCTCAGCGCCGTGAGGGCCGTGGGGCACCGTGCGGCTCCACTGCGGAGTCAGCACTGAATGGGTCCCAGCTGGGCTCCAAGGGGCAACATTAGGGGGTGGCTGGCAGCAGAAGAGAGTTCAGCAGCCCACAGGCAGCCGGTGCTTTTCTATAGACACAATCAGGAAAAAAAAAAGAAGATTACATATGTATAAAGATAGCAACAGCCACCTATTCTAAGTATATAAAGCTAGCAATACCCATGCTAGTGCTTTCTCCCCGTTGAACTCCATCCCGCGAGATCCCTGCTTGTCAGTCCCTCCTGGCACAGCAAGCCTCAGGGGTAGGAGCTGCACTGCGCCCCTCTTCGCTAACGAGAAGCAGTGCTGGAGCGCCAGCTTCTCCAGCACTTGGAGGAGAGCAAGGAAAAACAGCGAAGGCCATGGCAGGGCACGGCAAGCAGGAGCACGGCACAGCAGCTGCCGTGCGGAAGCTGAAGGAGGAAAACGCTGGTGTGGAGGCAGGCTGCAGAGAAACCCTGCACGGCGTTTGCTTTCAGAGCATCCGTGTGGATACCCTTGCAGCTTGCGCAGGCAGCCGTGGGCGAGCGCAGCTACGCTGTCTGCATGAGAAGCGGCGGCGGGCGGTATTTCTGAGCGGTGACATCCCACGCGCTGGTGGGAAACCCTCGCCTCGCTCACGTCACCGCCGCGGGGTTGCTAAGTTCCCGGGGAGCCGCTCTCCACGCAGCTCTCAGCAACCAAGGCGACGCGCAAGCGGTGGGCAGGTTTCCAGCGCTAGCTGGTGAGACTTGACAGCCGGGGAGCGCTAGATAGGGCTGTAGTAAAACAGCATCAGCCCCGCACTCCGTCTCTCCCTCCCCTGCCTCGTCCCACGCTCTGCTTTCGGGGGCCTGTGACAGCCACTGGCAAAAAGTAGAGCTGCAGGGCTGCCAAGGGACACGGGAAAACACTCCCTATGGAGACGGAGCAACCCTGCTGCGAGAAAAGAAGAAAAAAGATACGGAGGAATGTTATAGCCTAATAAGGAGCTGCGAACAACATTCAGGGTGGTAGGGGACAGCATCTAAAACATTACTAAGCTTGGAGAATTGCCATTACCTGCAACATGAGGATGGAGACATCTCTTCATCACGTAGCAGGTTTAAAGCAAGCCAAAGAAAACATGTCTGCACACGATGGAATTACCTTGTAAAGGCTGAAAGTTAAGTTACTGATCGCTGTAAGAGAAGGATCGTGTCCTTTCCCAAAGTTCTCACCTAAATCACCACCCACAGCTGGAGACAAGCGCCAAAGCATGGATGTCTGACCTTGCAAGGCTCTTACTACATTCTAGGAAAACAACATGCTAATGAAGTATTAAGCCAATAGCAAATTAAGATAGGTTAAAAAAAAAAAAAAAAAAAACAGAGGAAGACAGAAACAAACAACATGGGACTTAAGCTCTTAGAAAGCACGCAGGAAGTAAACAAAGGCTTAATTTGGAAAATGTGGTTAATACATCTGGGGCAGATCATCCAACCCCTCCCAGATGTTCAAGATGGAAAGACCTTGAGGCAGAAAGAGAAATGAGAGCAAGAGCAGGAATGTGCAGTGCCACAGCAGCAGGACTGAGAGGAATGTAAATGCAAGCCCTGGGCTCCCCCCTTGCAACTCATTTGCTTGCTAAGGCAGGAGGTCACAGGCAGGAAGGAGACAATCCTTTCGGAGCTGACATTGGAAAGACTCCACCTGGTGCATTAATTTTAATTCTGACCATATTGCTACAAGAGGAAGACTGGAAAATCTGAGAAACTTTCAAGCTAAGAGCCATAAAATGAGCATATTGGGGAGTGTGCTTTAAAAACACGCACACATATACACGAAATGTTTGTCTTGGCTAAGGGAGAGCTGTGCATGCACATGGAGCCTCACGGGTGCACAGCCCCAGGCCCATGGGATGGAGGCCCCACGCCCTTCTCCTGGTTTTGGTGGGGTTGCAACCCTGCTGTGAAGCCAGAGGAACTGGGTCTGGGTGAGGGAATAAAAAGGGATCAGAGGACCTCAGTCTTTCACTGTGTGATGGTGGAGAACATGAGTGCACACAATACCTCAGGAGACAGGCCCAGGGAGGTCAGCGACAATTCAATGAAGGAAATGGGATTTGGACATTAGCAGCCTTCAAGGGGTGTCCAGAGCAAGAAGGGGCACACACTGCCTTTCCTTGCCAGGAGGGGATGCTGCCCATCCACCAGGAATTAAAAAATCTGGAATGGAAAGGATAGCAGGAAACCAGCAAAAGGGGAAATCCTGTCTCAGGACTCTTCCATCCTTTATGTCAAAATCTCCACTCCACTATTGGCAACATCCCAGCCTCTGGAACACAGTGAGAAAACTTTGCTGGCATCAGTTCAGAAGTCTTTATTGTGATAAGGATACAGAGTTGTATGTGCATCAAAACAAAGATCTGTTCCACGAAGGCTGAGCTGCCGGGAGCATGCACGTGGCCCGAGGGACAGGAGGCCCGGGCGGCTGTCCTCAGCACGCTGCCCTCTGCTCCGCGGAGCAAGTGCCCCCGGCAGCCCCAAACAAGCTCTTCAGCCTGCTACACAGTGAGAAGCTCTCAGAGCCACTGTGTCCCCTGGATGCCGTGGCACAGCACACGATGAGCCCCGACCAACACCCACGTTACCCAAAAAGCATCTCCCTGCAGCAATGAGGACGCCACTTCCACTCCATGCGCTCTGCTCCCAACAGTGAATTCAAGCCATCAGGGTGGTTTTGCTGTGCTTTGCAAGAGGACTAGAGAAGTCAGAAAGGCTGGCTGGGGAGGAGGTTGTATAGACCATCTTGTGGGCACTGGCCACTTTCTACAAAAGATGTGCGAGTGCTGGAGAAACCCAGCATTTCTGGGTTCCTCCAGAACTTTCTCTTCTTCCCTTCCCCCCCAAAATCTCAGCCCCGCTTCAACTTTTCCTCAGCCCTTACCCCTGGGTGACAAGGAGAAGGGAACAAGCTTGTGGAAGTCACCAAGCCCAGCCCCAGGTTGCTCCTGCAAAGCTGTCAAGTCACACCCAGGGAACATTCCTGAAAAGACATCTGAGCCAGAAGCCAGAGACATCAGGGCCTCACACCCTTCAGGAAACCCATCCCAAGTCTCTGCAGCCTCTTGCAAGGCCTCCTGCCATGAGACACAGAGACAGGAGAGACCATGGAAGTCCAAGTGGTCTAGATTCTAGACAACCCAGAGGACTTGGTTGACATATTCATAAGACAAAACACATGGTGTTAAAGGACTTCTTAATCTAGAAGAACAAAACTGTACCAGAGCCAGAAGCTATTAAACTGAAATAAGGCACAAATAGTTACCAGTGAGGCAGATCAACAGCATTAACAGGAGATGTGGCACTATCTTACTGTTCTCTGACATCTCTGCAAAAATCCACTCCTTTTATGGTGTTGAGTCAGCATCTGAGTCCAGTGCAGCACAGGAGTGACTTTTTGTTAAATTGGACACTTATTTGGCCTGGGGTAATCTGGGGTAAGATCCCTAGATAACAGCAAGTCCTGCAATTGCAGAGACGAAAAATTATACCTTCTGCTGGAAGGGTTCAAGTACAGCTAGTGATACAAACTATGGCAGGATGCCTTCGATCAGCCAGTTCTGGAGCCTTAATCATTTCAAATGAGTTTTAAAAACCACCTCTGCTATCTCCTTATCTCAAATCAGGCCTGAAATGATAAGGTTCAAGAAAAACAGTAATAGTTATATTCTTTACATTTATCTCAGTTTGGGGCTTTTGGGCTATACTTAAGTCCCATTTACAAGGTGCAGATTCTATTTGTTTGTTTTGAAACTGGACAGAGAAGGAAGGTGGGAAGGAAAAAGCAGAGATAGCTGATCATTTGACTCTAGAATCTTGGGTTAACCATGCCAGAGTACCTGTGGTAAAATTGCTCAAAAAGCTGTTCTCTCAGGTTCTGTATTTGACCTCTTTGCCTTTAGCATAAGGTCTTCCTGGGCACCAGAGAGACTTTCTCTCCACACCTGTTTCTACATGGAGTTTCTGCACCCATTTCAGGAATTTCCCAATGGATCTGCCAGTTCTAGCACCACAGACGAACTAGCACTAGTAGCTCTCAGCTCCAGAGAGGCATTACCACTGCAGTTTTCTTATGTTGTTCAGACAGCAGAAAGGACCTGCCTGCTAGCAAGAGGAGCTTTTCCAGGATACACACTCTGCTTACAGAGGCTCCTTAAATAAGGAAGAAAACACATGATAGGGAATGAGTTGGAAGGAGGACTGGAGCTCAGTCTATCAGAAGAGCTCCCTGGGCACTGAAATAGCTCTGAGGATGCATCCTTCCAGCCATAACCAAAAACACTGTTAATCTCTCATCTAACCATCTTTGCTGAAAGCAACAGAAAGAAGACTAGTTCTAGAAGAATCCCAAGGTCTCAATATATTTGCAGATAAACCAAAAACTGGTAAATGGATAAAGAGTACATGGAAAGTCACATGCGGGTTGATATGGATCACTTGCTTAGGGCGATATTCTTTGAATGGCATGCATTTCAGTACAGCCACTTGGAAGGCAAAATATCTCAGGTTAAAAGATAACACTGCAAGGCAGTGACTGCTCTGGAATGCTATGGCAAGGGAAAAGGCCTGGTGACAAGAGTTCAGTTGAACAAAATAGCCCACATGAAACATCCTCTTAAGAGAGATCTGACCCTGAGCTATATGAAGAGGGGACACATCATTAACAAATAGTATTATTTTATACACACTATTACAGAATTTACTACCACTTAGCTGATGCAAACTTTGGTATCCAAACTTCAGAAAGTTATCAAAATTTCAGAAAAAGAAGTTGAATCAAGAGCTACAAGAGAGGTCAGGACAAAGCACTTTACAGACTGAAGGTCAATCTATTTAATATAATACGATGATGACTTGCAAGCACCAACAAGAAAAAGGGGGGAGAGATTGATAGCAAAAGACTTACTCATCTTTTTGAAATGTGCTGATCAAGATCCAATAGCAGCTGAAACCAAACAAACTGGAGAAGAAATTACACAGACTTTTTGGAAGAACAGTGAACTGCCCATACATCTTACCAAAAGACAGGGTGAGAGAGATTCTTCCCTTGCTTTCATGACCTTCAATAAGTTAAAGCTCCGGCTTCCAGATGTAGAGCAAAGGTGGCTGGGGGGACTCGCTCTGGCCTGCACTGCACAGGGGAATGACTTGGGTGAGCACAAAAGCCATGAGCTCCACCTGTGCTTGCTGGAAGGTTTTTGAGTGCATGTCCTCCCCGACCCTTCTCCAGCTTTTGCTTGGGGAAACAGGTGAAGATCTTTGTTTGCCATTCCTTTTTCCCCCCACAATACCTGCTTTCTTTGGGCCTCTAGCCCAGATTATTAGGAAAGGGAGAAATTTTCTTGGGAGGTAAACAGGCACCAGTGGTTTCTGAGCATTACAAACATGAATTTCCAGCTTACCTCTTCTCTTTTTCTTGGACCAGAGAATGGAACAATGGAAGTGGTTATATAAACCTGATCACTGGCAACCCCCTACTTGAGTGCTAGAAGATGGGCTGCAGTGTGTGAACCTATGAGCCCCAGGACTTGAGATGTTAATTCTAAGCTAAGTGAAAAAAGGGGAATTTTCACTCATTTTGCTCATGCAAACAGTTAAGCTGTGATTTTTTTTTTTTTTTTGTGCTGGTTAACTGCTGCCAGATGTCTTTTTTTTTTTTAAAGGAACATGACCTAATAAACATATTCCCAGGATCATAGGCTGATATATGATCAGCACAATAAGACAGGATGGCTTTTCTGAGTATGCACCTGTAGGCGTGCTGATGGGACCAGAGTCCCTGTAGGTGTACGTGCTAGCTATTGGTCTGGGATCCGCAGCCAGTATGAGCCGTTCCTAAAAAAAAAAAAAATCCAAAATGCCCGTCGCAAAACTCACATCTTGATGTATACAATTGTCCTAAAGACATGGGAATGGCTCAGTGTAACAGCGAGCCTGCTTTGGTCCAGCAACAGCATCAGGAAGACATGGGAAATAGGCTTCCTGCCACCTGCAAAAGGAACAGCCATCCCTCTGAGCCCCCTGAGACTGGTGGCCACAGTACACATGGTTCCTCCATCCTTCTTGCACCAGAGCAGCACCAAGGAGCACGGCCAGCCTCTGCGGGGTCAGCTGGACACCATACTCGGCTGGTGGAGCTGTGAGGGCTAAGGGCATGGGGAGGTGAGCCAGGGGTGTGCTAGCACCAACTGTCCTGGAAGGGCTCTAGGGAGCTGCTCCATTGGAGGAGCCAGGTCACCCCATGTGCGATCACTTCCAAGAGCTCAGTGGCACATGCGACCCTGAGATTACACTTGCAGGAGCATCGGCTCCCAGCGATTGCTGCCGCTCTTATCTTTACACTGCTGTGAGCAAGGCAAAAAACAACAAGCAGCAAAGTTTGTGTGAATGAAAGTAGGACCCAGTCAAGAAGGCGACGCCAGGTTGCCCGTCCTTGGCAGAGTGCAGTGGCCAGCCTGGTGCCCCAACATCTGTCAGTGCAAGTGCGAGTCAGGAGAAATCAATGCCCTCGTACACAGTAGCTTTAGTGAGAGGCAAGAGGGCTCCGCAGTACCAGGCCAGCTCTGCAGGGTTGTTCCGAGGCCTGCCCAGCTGGATTGCCATGGACCCTCTCCCCCCATAGTGCTTCCTACACAATCCCCTTCTGCAGGCACTTGGGCTTGTGGAAGAGCAGCCAGGCAAGTAGGAGCACGGACACCAGCACTAGGGAGCAGAGCACCATCAACCCCACGTAGCTGCTGTGGGAAAGAGGGGGCACGGCCGGCTCCTCTGCAGGAATCATGTTGGTCAGGTTCAGCATGTAGCCCAGGGTCCAGCCCGCATCACTGCTGCCGATCTGAAACGGGAGAGGAGCAAGGTCAGCATCAGAGGAGCAAAGACCATCCCCTGTAGAAGGTTCAGGATGCACAGCAGAGGCTGTGAAGAGCTGCCTCCACCAACAAACACACCTTCCCAAGGAAATGGATTCTTTGCCAGTTCTCTTCAGTGAATTCATAGCCATTTTGCAGGAGGGAAAGAATGTAGGTCCCAGAGAAGCAATATTCACTGAGATACTTTTCTTTTATTTGATGATATTCTGGTTTCACCTAGGGAGAGAGAAGTCAAGTAAGCTATTTCCTCACAGCTCTGGTTTGCATTTGAGTATTTGCAGGAGGTGCTGAGGGGAATCTTCCTACTCACACCTAGGAAATTACCACCAACTCTTCACTCTTATGGAAAATACCAGCAGTACTGGCCACATGGGCTCTCTAACCTGTCACAGAGGCAGCCCCAGCTGCTGCCACAAGTTTTACTCACCTCCTGCCAAGGCCGGGCACAGAAGCTCTGAATAGCGCTGGCCACTTTGTCCAGAGGAACAGGGCTTTTTTCATTTGTCAGGTTCAGAAAGTTCATCACAAAGTAGAAAGCAGAAAAAGCCTGAAGAGAAAGAACATTTTAGCCTGACAGGGCCAAAGCACCAGCAGGCCAATGGAAGTTCCACAGCAGAAAGGAGCTTTTTTGAAGAGATGCAGAAATACAAGAAACACACACAGACACACCAAAGATATATTTTCAAGAGCAATGTCATTTCCAGATCCACTGCTCAGAGCTGATGACAGTCAAGGGCACCAGAAAGAGGAACTTCACTATCCACAATATCCCGAAGCACTTCAGTAAATCCCTTTTCCTCTACAAGCTTGTGCCATCATGATACCTAGCGAATACTACTTGTCATCACAACTGCAATCCCATTTTGACAGCTGCTGAGATGAATGTCAACAGTCCAAAAGGACTGCTCATGATCCCAACTGATGATTCAAAGTCCAAATAACCCATATGTGACCATGGCCAACAGCTGATATGTAGGAATGAGTTTATGAACAAAGCATGCAAGCGTTAACACTCTCCGCAGCTATTTCTTCTCAGTCCCTGAAGGGCTTGCAGCTCTAGGAGTGGCTTTCAGTGTAACGGTGTCAAGCATGATGTGTGTTTAGCATGTGCGCTGTCTCCTCATCATGTCTCAAACAGAAGGCCTGGTTTCACTAAGATGCCCTTCTGGATGAATTTCAGATCAGGTACCACTTTGTACTCGTGAGAGAAGGCTTGCAGGAGCACTGTATCACTGCCCACAGCAAGCTCTCCTGCCTTTGGTGCCAGCCATTGGGGAAGACTCTTTGAAAAATAAATCAGTAAACAGAGCATGCCAAGATGCCTAGAGAAGATTGCTTCAAATGAGAATGCTACAGCACTGCCAGGCTGATATTGCTACTCAGGTAGCCCTAGTAAGCTCTGTCCTCACAGTAAGTGCAGGGCTACTTTTGTAGTTACATATCCAAAAAGCCATGTCATAAGTGACTTCCTGCCCCAGCTATGGAGAATACACTCTAACACTACTCTGAGTTTCTGCTCTTCTAATATTCTGGGTTATAGAGAGCTGAAGAATGCACAGAATACACTCACCCCAAAATCCCCCTGTAATGGAGGTAGGTATATACCATTGAAGGAGCAACTGGAGTAAGGACAGTTGGTTTTGTTAAAAAGATTCAGGATGTTTCTTCGGCACTTTTGATAATCTCCCTCTCCCTGTATGTGCAGCTGGTTGAAAGGAAGTTGCTTTTTCTCAGCAGATGTACAAGGGTTTCTGAAGAAGTCACTTATATTTATAGTCCGCTGATAGCCCCGGTGAAAGCACGGATCGAGGAGGCTGCTGCTCTCAATGGTCTGTAAGATAAACCCAAGCAATTACCTTCCACCTAGAGTAACAGCTGGATGGGTGTCCACAGGCCCTTGTCATTGTGTGTCACACCAAGATATGCATGTCAGGTCAAAATGATAAGGATGGTTTTAAGACATTAGCTGCAGTTTGGGAAATGTGGGTACTACTACTTATTTTAGTGCAGTCTCCCTATAGTACCTTGGCAAAGGTACTATACATCCCTATAGTAACTGGGAAATTACTTCCAGCCACACTATCTGAAGTTGCTGTGTATCTGGAATTCCCAGAGATGGGGAAAACCGATCTCCCCTGCATACTTCAGTTAAGCACAGTTCTCCTGCTATCCCAAGCCCAAGAATCATGGTACCACTATTCAGTAGCACTTTTGAAAATCTTCGCTGTTACCTCCTTGAGTTTTTGCCACAGTCTTTATGGAGGTTGATGACATTTCCCAAATGCAGTCTAAAGGATGAGACATTTAGCTGGGATTTAACAGCTTGCGCCAAAGCAGTACGTCAAAGCTGGGGGCTCCAGGATCTCCACCTGCAGCCACAGATGTACTTGCCTGTAGGTCCCAGGCCAGTTTCTGCTGCAGAGCCTGGTCTTTCCCATAGCAGAGGAAGCTGTGTGTGTACACTTTGTAGTCCTTGCCATAGAGACGGAAATGCAGCCAGCTCTCTGGGGACTCATAAGGAGTTTCATCTGGTACAAAGGTAATTTGAGTTGAAGCTCCTCCAAGATCCAGTGCTCCTGATGTCTCGCTTCTAGATTTTAGAATATGCAGAAATTTTCTCCATCCAGACTTAAAAAAATTACAAATGAGAGGCACATCAGGTTTGGAAGGGACATATTTTAAAGAAATAAAGAAAATCAGGAATAAGGCAGAAGGCCTAGGAGAAGACAAGCAGCACAGAACACAGGAAAGACAGGCCAGAGTGAGGGGGTAGGATGTGAAGAGCAAGGCAGAACAACAAGATGCAGGCTCAGAAAAACAGATGGATTGTGTTTGAGTGTTCACATGAGGATTAAGAACATATAATCTAATACAACTGTTATTTAAAAAAACAAGTCAGTTACTATTTTAGCTCCCTCAAAATATATAAGCTCTCTATTATAGAGTCCTTGTCAAATACCAAGAAGTTTTTAGTGGAACTTTCCAGATATTTACTCAGGTGCAGAAATATTTTAGAACAGGAAGTGAGAAGGATGCCATGGGATCCATGGGAAAGATGTTGGTGTTTTATTTCAGTGCTTGAAGCCTGACTACGCTTGTGTGTCCTGACAGCAGTTAGTAAGCCGGAACGGATGGACGGTATTCCATGATAACTGCTGAGGCAGGATGTTCAAAGTCCTGGTCTCTGCTAAATGGCTTAAAAAGGAAGCTAATGATTACAACAGTCTCACAAGGCATAGTTTACAAATTGTTGTAAGCTAACGATTCAATTCTTGGCATTGATACTGTACCTGCTTGAAACTGCCCAGCAGGTAGTTAATGGTGATCCAGCCATAGGCTCCTTCTTCCTGACCACTGATGATTCTGGCACCCTGGAAGTTGAAGGGAGCTGAGCGCAGTGTCTTCTCCACTGAGGACAAGACTTTGTCAGCTGCATCTTTATTCTCCAAGCTGGATGAGCAGAAGAAAGGATTGAGTTTCCAACTGTTCTCTGCAACCTATGGGCTTTACTCTGAACAGGCAGACTGCAACCCCCCACTAAAAGTTAATGATAATAGACCAGTAAGTAGTTCATAGAGATGTATCCAGCTGTATGATTTAATTCCTCTCTGGATTGCACCTCGCCAGCACAGCCTCCACCAGCCCTAAAGCTTACTGACCCCACAGCTGAGAGCGGGAACTGGAGCAGAGGCCAGAGCGTGCCAGCTCTCCCAGAGCACGTGCCAAGCAGGGGGCTATTCCACCATGGATATTCCTCCCAATATTCACCATCACCCTTACAGAGGAAAACCATGTCACTTACTAGCCCAGGGGAGTTTCCACTCAGTTGATACATTAGATTAGCCCTCTGCCCCAGTCAGTAAATGGGTCTGTGGCACTTCCATAAAAATCATAAATAATTATGAAAAATCTTAAAGAAGGACATATGATTATGAATTTACCTTAGCTCTGATGTGAGCCAGGGTACATTAAGGAGTTAAAATATCTCTTACTGGACCAGCTGATACAGCTGTAGAAATCAGATTTGGGCACAAAAATCCTGGATCTGGCCTAATACTAGACTAGGGGCAAAGCCTGAGCACCCCCTCAATACGTCAGCTTGGAGACAACTACCCTTCTGGCATCTCTGCACAGCACGAGTGCTGGTGAAAGGGGGAGCAGAGCGACACGGATCTGCTGGGCAAGCAGGGAAAGGCACAGGGAGATTCCGTCAGGACAGGACAGGCCTGGAGAGGGCAGGGGGAGCAGAGGGTTTTTGGTCAAAGCCTGAACTTGCAGCATTTCAAAGTGCTTCACCCAGCAAGGGCTCAGATAGGGCTGTGTATTTTTGGATGGGACTGAACAGGTCCCAGGCAGGGTGGGGGTGTTTGCTAAGAGGCACCTGGGGAGCACCCGCGGGGACACCCGACTCGGTGCTGCGCAGGGTCGTGGCCGCAAGGCTGCAGTACCTGAGAAGCCGCATGCCAGCGGTCGCGCCGAGGTAGACGGGTGTCTCCGGGTGCTGGCTCGGGGGAATCACCTCCTCGGCTCTGCGTAAGCACTGCATCAGAGAGGGACCTGCCTTCTCTGTGGCCTGGGAGTAGCCTGAGATCCCAGGGCCTGGGGGAATACATAAAATAATGAAAAAATCAGGATATTTCATTTCACAGTTTCCAAGGACAACCCCAGAGTCCTGTATGACACACCTCATCACTATCAAAGGCAGCAGCATCAGGTTCAACAACTACATTTTTCTACCTTAGCCAAAGATTTATCCCATATACGTCAATCAATTTGCTAAACAAGAAATTCCTCTCTCTCTCATTTCCCTTCCTAAGGACCTTTATAAACATTACAGCATCAACCCATTCTCTAACCAACACAGAGCTGGCAGCGCTCCCCATTCCGCTGTGCCAGCTCGGGCCACGCTGCCCGCAAGAGCTGCCAGGAAGCCCCACGCGCAGGGACAGCAGCAGCACCTGGTGCTGGTGCCAGGTCTGTGCAGAGCAGACAAGAAACTAGCGATGAGGGCTTCAGCGATGCATGTTTTATACCTGCTTTTAAGCCTTCTTCAACAATATAATATTCACATAGCAGATAAATACAATATATAAGATAAACCATTTTCTCTGCAAAAGCTGCACCACGCCTCGATTGCACAGAGGCCTTAGTGGAAGGCAAGTCCAGTCTAGAGGAGAGAGAGGGTGTTCTTTGGAGTAGTTCTTTCCAAAGAACACTTTCTTCCAAGCATCCTAAAAGGAGGGAAAACTGAAACAACTTTCCTCTCGGGACAGGCAGGCACATACAGCTTCCAGTGAAAAGCAAGGGGAGATGCATCAACTCAAAGATGCAACACTGCATCTATTGGCCTCTTCCTCCAAGCTTCTATCCCGTGAGCTTTCTAGGCTGCCTTATCTGTTCTTCATCCCATGCCCCTTCCACAGCTTGCTCTCCTCCTCCTCTTACCTTCGACTTTGCACACCTCCACCTGCTGCACCACTCCCGTGTCGTTCTCCTTCTCCGCCGGCCAGTCGTACACGTACAGGTTGGTGTGAGACGACCCCGCATCCAGCACAATCCCATACTGCAGACAAAACAGATGCACCATCGTTTCTGAGCCACTGAATTTGCCACATGCATGTGCTGGTCCCACATACGGGGGCGGGACCAGAAATAAACTCTGGCAGCTGCAGGAACATGCTGTCTCATTAGCTTTATCAGCAGCATTTCAGTTCAACATTTCCATCAAAAGGACGTGAAAGCACACAACTAGCAAAACCGGGGCTGCGAACTTTAGAGGTGATCACTTAAGAGATGACCCGCTGGGAAGCTACATCTGGTTTTGCTAGGGAGTTGTAAAAGGAGATGCTTGAGGTGCATGGAGTCAGAGAGAGAGATTAGGCAGACCCAGCAAGGACAGTGAGGTGCCCTGGAGCACACAGGCCCCTATCTCCCCGGCTTCGCTTATTTTCCTATAAGCATCCCACCCCATAATACCTTAATATTCTTTGGAAGTGGCTTGTTTTGGGTCACTGCTACAGCAATTAAAGCGACTGCAGCCAAAGTAGAGAGAAACCCCAGGAGGAGCAGAATCTTTCTTGTCCAGGACATCTTTCGTTTGGTACCTGTGACTACAGCAAAAAAAGGGGGCTGTTAGTATCCCAGTACCCATCCTACATCACCCCAAAGGTTTTCTGGCCTCCCACGGTCCCTTCCTGCTCTGCAGCATCTGTGCCCATGCTGAATGCCACTACTCTGTGTCTGTGCTGAGTCCGAAGAGGGTCAAGCCAAATCGCTATCCACCTCTGCCTGCCCCTGCACTTGTCTCCTGGCCCATTCCGTCATGCGGGATGTCGTGGAGGCAGAGCTCGGCTCTGACGTCCCACAGACGTACTCAGTTGGGCCATGCTGCACCTCCACAGGCCGCCCTGCGCTCAGTGGCCATGAAGAACTTGAAGACTCAGCTTGTGGTTAACTAGTCCTTGAAATAACCGCATGACACTGAGGCACAGTACAGCAAAACAGTGGCACGGGGCAAGCAGCAGCTTCTGCTATGGCTGTGCCATTGTTCCACTAACCACCAAGATGCTGAGAATACCTTACATGCTGCTGACACGTAGACACCATGGGAGCCAAAAGATTCAGTGACTCTGACAATTCATCACAGCATAGTTGTAAGGTCTTACAAATGCTGAAAAATCCCATAGCACATCACCCTCATCACTGGTGAGGTACTTGGGAGATCTGTCATTTCAGTCACAGTTTAAGCAGCCCTGGTGTGCAGAGTTTGGCAGTGGATGCACCAAAAATACCATCTGCACTCCAGAGCCTTTTTAAGAAACCTACTGAGATTTTTTGATACGACACCCCATAGGATCAGATTATGAGCAGTCTGCATTCATTTTAATTAAGTTTATGAATTGTTAATTATGTTTTAAGCACTACATGTTTTAAAGCCATGTTAACTGCAAAACATTTAAACTCATAACAATCTCATTCCTTAACTGTTACTAGTTCATTTGAAATGACCTATGTAGCAAATCCACTTTATGTCTGAGAAGACACCGTTAGTAGAATTCTCTAACAAAGCTATTTATGGATGGTGGAAATAATTCAGAACCAAAAAACCACATGTGAGCTTTCAGAAGAAACAGATATATATTGTGGACACATATATCCACATCTATATATTTTTGTATCTTGCTGTCATTTATATGTCCCATGAAGGAATTCTCACTTCATAGCTTAGGCTCAGCCCACCTGATATATTTAATAAAATACCATCTACAACACAAAGTTACAGAGAGGGAATCAGTAAAAGTATTTTTCACATTTATAATCCATCTGTAAATTCAAGAGCTACAACTTGAACACTTACAACTTGAGCTTCAGCAATGCAGAGGACATGTCTGCTCCTGCTATGGCATGAAATTCATTTCTTACATCACTGATGTTCCAGATTCAAAAGCACTGAGAGTTCAACCACTCACACAAGTGCTACAGAAAAAAAACACTTCTGCTACACAGAAACAGTCAAGTTTAGCAGATGTTTAGAGGACACTATGGGTCACCACACTTGTGTGAAAGTAAACACCTTAACTTGGGCAAATTATTCCATTTTCAAGCTCAACGTAAGGTAAGTGAGCTTGACTTGTGTCCACATGCCAAAGCTGGAGCTCCAGAGCTCACTCTCCAGCCCTCAGGCCATACTGCGTCCAAGCTCCAAATCCAGGCGCTCCACAGTGAGCCGTGTAAACATGAAGAGAGCCATAAAGCCCTGAACAGGAACAGCTTCCAACGGTTCTGTGTTGACATGGAAGGTAATTCCAGACACCAGAACTACAGAGACAAAAATGTTACTCTGCCTTAGAAATGAACCAAAATCTGTGAATTACTTTCAGAATTTAGCCTGCAGGGCAGGGGGGAAGCAGTGAAGCACCTGAAACCTCTGACTTCACATTCAGACAAGTATTTTTTCCCCACCTGCTTAGCAAGAATGCAACCTCAAAGTGCCAGGTGAACTTGTCTTGAAAATCTCCCCCAAAGGCAGGTCCATAAGAAACCCAACACTGGCCTGGAGCTTTGGGCTCACTCTCGTCACACTCAGGTGCAAATCTGCTGAGGCTAACTGCAATTTGGAAGCATGTCGCTTGGGTGAGTGCCTGCTAGAGGCACAGAGTGCTTGCAAATAGCTTCGAGAATGCAGCTTAAAATAATATTACCCAGTGCATATCCTGGACAGTAAGAGGAAGAAAGTATTTTTACACAGCTTTACTCCAAAAAGCCTCCAAACTCAAAGCTTGAGGCAGCTTCAGCCAGAGTAGCACACCTGCGAGATGTTTCCTCTTGATGAAGATAGTGACCAGTTCAGCTTGTGACAGCACTGAACACGTCCACTGAAGACAAAATTATTGTAACATGAGGAAACTGAATGCAAGCAGATGATTTAGTGCACAGTGAGCTGCACAACGTGGCTGTGCAGCCGGCGTTCCTGAAAACTGGAACTAACACTGACAATTGCAGAGCAAATCCATGTGTTGCCACCCGTACTGAGATCACGGCTTGAGGCAGCCACTAATGGCTCTGCTGGCTGGTTAGTACCGCAGGAATGAGGGGTGGGAGCCTTTGCCTCAGCCCAGAGATTTTCAAGCTCACTTGTGATCAGGATTGTTCATTGGCTGCTCTTTTTTCAGTAGTAACACTCAGTGTACATTAGCACCAAATCAGAAGTGTTTTTTTTTCCTACTAAAATGGACTGTTCCAGTAAAGGCGTGTTGAAATCCCTTGTCTGTAG
Organism: Nothocercus nigrocapillus; assembly: GCA_013398345.1. NCBI lineage: Eukaryota > Metazoa > Chordata > Aves > Tinamiformes > Tinamidae > Nothocercus > Nothocercus nigrocapillus. The sequence goes on along the minus strand of WBNA01000231.1, from coordinate 1,267,074 downwards.
GCAGACATAATGGTAATTATCTGCATCCTGCATTTACCTGAGATTAGGCTTTTTCTCCAGTGTACATTGTTGCCCTAACCCTGAACATGAATTCTGCCCACTGAATTTTAACTCAGTATCATAAACCTTTGTTAGGACTCTATGGTTTGTAATTACATGAGTTCATTTGGTATCCTGTAGCAGAGCATCAATCTGCCTAAATCCTGATGCTACCAAGCAATATTTTGTTGAAACATTTCACACACAAAAATGTGTATCAGAAGTGACATGCATAGTCCCAAGGGTAATTTAGCAAAACACTAACCTTCAAAAAAATTAAGTGTAGAGACTTTTTTTTTTTGAGAAACACTGTAAAGTTAGGTACAGAATTTAAAAAAACTCACAGAAACAAAAAGCCACACTCATCTGCCATTTGCTCAGAAAGAAAGGATATTGAAACAAGTTGCCTCTCCTATGGGATTGGTTAGCTCCATCACGTCTAGGCATAGCAGTAGGTGCTGCACTAAGGAATAAATCTATTTCCTGGACATCTCCAGCTGCCTGCGTTAACACTGCTGAACACCCTGCAAACACCACTCAGTCTCCAGTGCACTGGGCAGCACTGCCACTGCCAACCTCTGATCATGTAAGGCTGTACATAGCCATAAAGTCACCCTGCTTTTCTTCTCCACTCCTGAGCTTGCAGCTGCCTGGTGCTGCAGTCCTGCCCAGCTGCACAGGCATCTAGCGCTCTCCAGATGTTGGAGCACAGCCCAGCAGCTCAGGCATCTCTGCCTGTTTCTAATTTTGGTCTCTTTGTTTTTTTTCCAAGGTTGCCACCAGCTCCATCCAGTGATTGGTCCTGGGCCCAGAACATAAACAGATTAATAAGTTTTCTGGCTCTGAGTTAGCCATCAACAGAGTGACATTGGCAACCACTTCAGCTGACAGCAGTTTTACTACCAAAATCCTTTTGCTCTCAGGAAAGACACGAGGCAGCTGTGTGTGTGAATGCAAACGATTGTCCTCATTGTCTTGTGGCTGTTCAAGACAAACAGGAATCCGTTCCCCCAGCTGGAATCACTTTAAGACACTGGCATGTCTGGGAGCCAGGAGATGTTATTCACAGCCAGGGCTGCCCACCTCCTTACTGCCTTCTTACCCAACAAGAATTAACAAACCTTAAAAGAAATAAAGTACTGATTTGCTTCCAGAGTTGCAATAACAGAAGCTTACATAAGGACTGAGGCTAGGACTGTCAAGGAGAAAAGAGATGCTGTGTACAGTCCAAGGCCATGGGCCAGAGGTCTGTGTGCTCAGTTCAGATAGGCTCACTGTGACCCAACACCTCTAATAAACATAAATACAACTCTAAGCTCTGGTTTAGCGTAACAGGTAAAGCTGATGATTCCCCTTTTTGTCAGAAATCCACAGCCAGCCTGTTACAAAAGGGACCACAGATCCTACTACAAGAGCATCCCTTGCTATAAACTGCTCAGTTACCACATCAAGACATTTCCCACTGCTGCCTTCATGCTCACTAAAATACATTTAATAAAACTAGCTGTGTTGCAAGATATGAGGAAGAGAAGGTTCAAGACATCAGTTTGTAGCCCAAGAATTTTAGGGAGAATAAGACAGTGATTTATTAATCCTGCCCATCAGCTAACATTAGCTCTGCTGCTGATCACCCATGAAGTTCCTGCGGTCTGCTGGGAGCCTCTCCAATGACTGCTTTCCTAAGCACACTTCTCTTCTCCTGGGGGAGAACCACTGGCTGCTCAAGCAATCACATAGCCCAGCAAGTGCAAATATATTCTGTAGAGTTCCTCAAGCTGCAAACCCACTGGGACAGGCATTCCTGAAAACCAGGAAACTAGGAATAGTACAGAAATGAACCAGTAGCCACTGTATTTTTAAAGCAAGGAGCAATGATTTGCCTGTCTGATAGGCAGCTGCAGCCGGAGGCAACTGAATGAGTGTCTGAAGGGCGTCCCAATGCCTCAGCAAGGCTGCAGGGCAGGTGCTTACAAACAGATCTCAGCAAGGTCAGCAGAGAGCAACTTTGATGACATGGTCTGTGCATATTTACTAATTGCCAGAGCTTGTGTGTGAAGGTCTACCTGTAGTCACAGCAGAGGAAGAGGATGCAAACTGCTAGCATGGCTGTTCTACCAAGGGTGGGTATGGGCTACCCACATTATATTCCCACTGAGGACAGTGACCTTTTGTAATGATTAAATTTGTCCAGAAAACCGTATGCTTGGCAAGTATGATGAACTTGCGTCAACTTCTGAGGTGCTGATTCAGAAGGCATTCCTTTCTTCAGACTCACTGGGATCAAAACTTGAGTTCATAAACACTTGGAAAAGCCAGCCTATTTCATTTACCGATAATTCCCTGATTTTTTTCTCCATATAAGTTTCATGCTATACCTCATTTCTTGATTCTGTCCCCATGTGACTTCCTCTCTTGTTCATTCCTTCATCTGCCTTTTTCATCTGCATATTCTCCTCAAACATTTTCATGGACTTGGCCACATTACACAGGGAGATCTTGCTTTAAAACAATGTAATCCACCTGTTTCAGGCAAAAATTGATTGCCAAAATGGAGCTTTTCAGATCCCTCAAAAGACAGTCTAGAAGCTTATAAAAAAAATTGTCATGCATTTTGCTCAGGACCTCTTAGAGGCACTTGACTGATATCACAGTCCTGTCTACAAGTATCAAATAACAGCAAACTCACATGCATCTAGGCTAGACAACTGGACAGAGAGATTTAATTAGTCCTTGCCCTGTGCCCACATGCTTTTGTAAACAAGTTGAAAGATGGAATAAAGAAGGTGCCTTTACATTTGTGATAAAACACAAATAGGAACAAGCACATGCTTAGGGTTATAATTCCAAATAAATTCGACAAATGGGTAAGACAGGGTGGTGAAAACATCCAACTCAGTTTAGTGCACATAAAAGCAACACTGAGAAATTACCAAATTGCACAAAGGCTGGCAAACAATTGGTTAAGCAGCAGTTGCAGAGAGAACATTCTTGTAGCTGGAGTAGTTTGTCAAGCAGTCCTCCCTCCATTTAACATTGGGAAAGCCTCGTATGAACTTCTATGCCCAATTTTGGGCACTGCACTTCAGGGAATACGTAGTCCACTTGGAGAAACTCCAGAAGAGGACAAGAAGATCACAGGCCTAAAAACTTGACCTATGAGGAAAGACTGAACTGGAAGAATAAGAGACAAGAGAACAGTCTTCAGACAACTGAAGGGCAGAAAAAGAATAAAAGAGCATACGCTATTCTTTATTTATGTCCATTGGAGATAAAAACTGAAGTACTGAGCCTGAGCTTCACTGGAGTTCCAGCTAGGCTTCAGAAAAATTATTCCGGCAGTAAGAATGGGTAAGCCATAAGGAAAATGGCTGGGGATTGCTGGGTCTCCTCTATCAGCACCTTCCAGCTGATCCTGCCTTGGACTGCAAGTAGCTCCTTGACTTTTCTCCCAACTCTCTTTCCTAGGAGTCAGAAGACAGGGAATTAAAGGAGAGTTACAAATGCTTCTAAGCATTCCATAAGCAAACAGCACTGCAAAAGACGGGCGCTCCTCTCCTGGGACATAGCTGCAGTTGCTCGAAAAAGTCTGCTCCCCCTGACTCCCAGAAAAGCTCCAGGCTGCCCCAAACCTGACATCATGCTCCTTCCTCTCACACTTTTGCTACTCCTGCAGCCACTCCGCTGTCCAGTGCTGCTCGGAGTGGGAGCTTCCTACCCTTTTAGTCCTTTTAAAGTTATTCCCAGGACTGGACCCTGTGACAGGGCACAGGGCTTCTTGGAGGAGCCTGCACCGCTTTCCCAGCGGAGCGCATCCACACAAGCTGGAGGCTGCAAAAGCCGGGCAGCAGCGAGGTCCCACGGCAAAGGAGCCGGCAGCACACAGGGCCCTTCTCTGCCTCCCCGTGCCCGCCCGTGCGGCCGGAAGGGGACACAGAGGGCCTTTGTGCGTGGCGCCCAGTCCCATGTCCCTTGCTTACCCTGGCACGGCGGTGCGGTTTTGGTGCTGCAGTGATGTCTGGGGGACTACGGGCAGGAGCTGCGGCGACCCGGGCAGCACCGCCAACAAGCCCCTATTCAGCACGGCACGCAGAGCACATTCCTCCCACCCAGAGATGTTCCCAAGACGCTCCGGCCCAGCCAGCAGCCTCAGACGCACTCCTCCGCCTCCTCGACCTCCAGACCAGCGAGAGGAGCAGAAATCGTGCCCACCTCACAGCCTCCTGCCCCTGCCAGCCTCCCGCCGGCACTGCACGGCTGGCATTCGCCATCCCCACCAAGATCCTCCAAAGGTCAAAACCGCTCATTAGATAGAATCCCTGTAGGGATTCTGTTTTACATCCCCAAAGTAAGACCAAAACGTGCAAATGCAAACAACAAGTAGCAAAATGTTTCTGACAAATGGCTGTTAGTTAACTGTGTTTACTAGGCTAAATTCACAGATCTGAAGCAACAACTTACCATTTACCTCAACCTTCTACCAGAAAATTTGTTATTGATTTCTGCTACTAGCCTACCAAAATTTAGGAGGTTTAAATGAAGTAATTTATTACTATGATCCATAAAACCTGAAGTTTCATCACAAAGTACCTAGCAAATATATACTTTTTTTCCTGTAAAGGTCATCACCCAAGTTATTTCTTGAATATATTTGGTTATCAGATAATTTGAAGACATCTGTCTTTTGCAGAAGAAAGCAGCATTAAGCACTGCCACATTTTCAGCTTTATTATTGATATCTCTAATACACCAACTTCCAACAGATCTGTGCTGCTGCCAGGTTTCCTTTTGTGCACAATATGCTTAAATTCTTCTTTATTTTTCATAACTCCACTGGCTACAAATTTCTCCTAATACTTCCTTTGACCATATTCTGCACTAACTTTAAATTTGCATTAATTGCAATCAGCCTCCCTTGTTTCCTTAAATTTGACTTTTTTACACAGATATTTTTATTTTTTAAATTAGCATAACTCAGCTGTTGAATTAAGGCTTTTGGGGAATTGAGCAGGATGTTAATAGACAGCTTCTGATTAGCATTTGCATTCAGCTGTTTTAAATTCTCACCCTACTGACTCAGCTCAACTATTTTTAAATTTAGGAAATCACTTCTTTAAAGAGCTGCTAGATATTAATAGTCAATATACAATAAAGGTGTATTACTTAATGCCCATAAGTAACAATTCTCAGTTCTATTAACACATCTTTTTCTACCAAGATCAGTGCCTACATACAATGCCCTTGCTCTGGATGTAACACATTGCAAGTTGTGAGATGACCACCCTTGATTTTGAGGAATAACACTGTCATTTGCTGAAATCTATCATCATTCCATAATTTTTCTCCTAGTTATATGAACAGTCCTGCAATTCACCTAACTCCAGCTTCCCGGTAACAGGCGCTAACTCCTGCCTTCACCTGCCTTGGTTGCTCATTCCCAGGTCATCCCTGCACACCTACAGCATTTAACTAACTGTAGCTACTGCTGCCACCTTTAAGGATGAGGCTGCAGCTTTGGGAAGGTGAAGTGCTGTGGGGATTATTTCTGTGTCTCCCCTTCCTTCCCTGTGCCACCCTCCTAGAACAGCTCCCCTTCCTTTTTCAGCTCACATGTCAAGCAGCCACAAGGACAACCCTTGCTTTTTTTTTTTTTTTTTTTTTTTTTTTTTT
>WBNA01000231.1:1249421-1261313 GCA_013398345.1 Nothocercus nigrocapillus | reverse complement strand
GGGTGAGAGAGGTCAGAAACTTCCTGGAGAGCACAAAGCCCAGGGCACCGCGAGTGTTGCTGGCCACACCAGGAGGATCTCGCACAGGGTGCAGCCACAGAGAGCAAACAGCCACATCCACGCCGCCCGCAGCGCTCGCTCCCCAGTGCCGGAATACGCCCTCCCGGCGCCACGCGCGCTCAGCGTTCCCCTGCATTGCCGAGGCTCTCGCACGCCTCGGGGACCCTTCCGCAGAGCCGCCCGTGCCCGGCTCCGCGCGCTGCTCTCGCAGCACCACCGCTGCGGAGGGACTCGGCTCCTCGGCACTGCTCCGCCTGCAGGTAGTCCCGCGCTGTCCCCACCGCCTCGCACAAGGCAGCGGAGGCCACGCTGCCTCAGCACGGAGGCCTCGTGCTCCTGCAGAGCAGTGGGCAGCCACCCCCCAGTGCCACTTCCCCCTGGAGAGTGCTGGAGACCACCCGGGCACCAGGAAGGGGCTTCAGGCTGCTCCAGCACAAGCAGAGCCATCAGCACGGGTCCTTTAGGAGCTGGACTCCATGCAGGAGCAGGGGCAAGCAGCCCGAGGGGAGTTCTGCCTACGCCTGCAGCTGCCACGCGTGCTGCACGTGCGGTTTCCAGGGCAGCTCGCTCTGAGGAGCATCTTAACACCCGGGCAGTTCCCTGTCTACTTACAGGGTGCCAACAGGAGAGGTAGAATCCTCCAGCTTGCAATTTGTTCTAGCAAATGAAGGGCCAATGGCTGTTAAGACAGGGCAGCAACCTCCCTACCTCTCCTTCCCATGAGCAGAGGCAAAGGTTAAGAATGGGTGGATATAAAGAATTCCTCTAGCTAATTGAACACTTCTAGATTTGCCCACTTCCAGCTGCTAACGCTGGTATCTACTTTCCTCATGACAGAGTGCAGTGCAGGGAAGAGCTGGGGATAGTTTCTGTTTCCTGCTGAGTGCCTCTACTCTCTAGGCTTTATGGAAAAACATACAGATTTCTCAGAGGTCAGCTTTAATAACTGGGATTCCCACAAACCACAGGGAGAACTCAGCTCATGATATTTGGCATGAATATCATACTCTGTTCCTCATGCTGCTACTATTTCCATTTCAAATAGCAGGAAACAAATTATCCTGTGGTATTTTTAGGGACAACCAGTGGGAAGAACAGGGGACCAAAGTCTGTTGCAGGGCAAGGGCCTCAAAATAAAGTGTCTGAATGTGACAGAATGAATACTTCTTAGAGGCAGCAAAGGGAATGAAAACCAGATTGGGAAATAGTAAAAGTTAAATATGAACCTAAATACTCATGATTAGAAGAGAACATTGCAAAGGCTGAAGCCTCATCCAAACCTGGAACAAAACAGCAAAGGAGTTTTGCTGGATGAATGGTCTGGCACAGGATCTCCATCTGGAAAGTTCAGATTACTTATTAGAGGAAGAGACACAGTAAAATCCCAGGGAGAATGAAGCTCAGAAAAGTAAATCCATTTATAATGACACCATAGTTTCGCCTTCAGTTTTATTTTTTCCATTACTTCATTTGTCATTTTTACAAGGTCCTTGACTCAAACAGTTCAGAATGACACATTTTAGATAAGACAGCATTGGCACATAGTGGTAATGAGAACAGGGGATTGTTTTAACAACCCATCCCTCCAACAAGGCCCCAAATTACCATGTCGGCATATATATTATGCCTCCAGAACAGCCCCTGCAATTAGGCCCTGCTCATTTCTGGATGATGGAGCAGCTTTCCTGGGAAGCCTCCCAGGCATTTGCAGAGACTGAGTCCAGGAAGGGAACCAGCAAACAGACATGACAGCTTCTCACCAAGCAGGACTGGCTCTCCACTACCCAAAAGAAACTGTAAACAAAAAGGTTCCTGACCTACCCCTACGCTCTTCCATAGCATCTGCCTCCAGGTGTCTGCTCTGGAGCATGTGTCCACACACGGCACCCAGCACGGTGGAGAAACCAAAGTTCTCTCCTGTCAGGAGGGCACGGGGGCCTCTCTTCAGCGCCAGGACTCCCAGGCCAACAGCAGCACTCACAGCAAGTTAGCATGACTAGATCTGAGCACACACCTTTCCTCACTCCTCTGCTGCACGAGGGGGATTTAAAAGGTTATTTATCAACAGCTCTGGGACAAGGGAGAAAGAATTCATTTATAAATCAAACTTGTGACATTAATGGTTCCCTCTGTAATTCCTTAAATGTGGCCTGAAGCTGCCTCGGTGTCACTTCTTGTGATGCTAAATCAGCAGAACAACACAACTTGGGAAGTAAATTCCCAGATAAGGGCAGAATAGCCCTAAAGGAGGAAGCTCTAACATATTCCATGACCACGCTTCTCTTGGCTGCTGCTTGGATTCGTGAAGCCTGGTAGTGGTCAGCTCTCAGCACCATGAAACATCAAGCAGAGGCTTACCTTTGCATTTACCTCTACAATCAGGACACCTTCTTCCACCAGAGCAAGGTAGAAACAGGACGACAGAAAACTCAGGGAGCTGTCTCTATTATTATTAGTGTGATTCTATCTGAAAGGTCAACCAATCCTGAATACTTTGCCAGACTTTTCTTCCGTAATATTGCTCCTGCCACAAGCAGAGAACAAGGAGAACTAAAACACTGTTCTGTATCAGATTACCCACAGCAGAAGAGCTGAGCTCAAGTTTCCAGGAATTACTGGTACAAAATTCTTAAATATGCAGTGTCATCATTTTTTACATTAGAAGCTGGCTGGGATAGAGGTTTTATCCTGTGGATTGAGAGCCATATAAAAGCACAAGACAACCTATCAAGATGACAGGGCATTACAAAAACAGCAAAACAATGAGTTTATCACTGATACGGATGAAGGAAAAAAGACCTCAAATAAAAATGGTAAATTGCAGTGTAATTCACTAAGAGGAACAGCACATCCAGAAAGGATAAATAACCACAGTATCTATGGTAACCACCATCCTACACTGAAAACAATATGAGATATAACTTGGAAAAAAAAAGACAAATGTGAAAAATGATCTCAAACTTCACTTATTCGTACAGACAATAACACATGTGGAAAAAGGAATTTAGTCCCAAAAAGCAAAGAGATTTGAAACAGAATTAAGGAGTAATGTGCTGAAGAAGAAATAGAGGTTGTGAGGTAACTCTACACTACAAAGAAATCTCTGTGGCTGCCTCAGTAGGTGTGGGAGGCCTAGTTTTAAAGGCATTTATAAACTGGCTGGAATCCCAGCCACTTGTATTCAGGTGGTTCTCCCCAGTGGGTCTCCTCCTGGGCCATGACCTGCTCCCTCACCCTTTGTACAGAGGCACAGGAAACCACCACACTTTTTATAGGAACTGCCTTTTGCCTTTGCAGATGAGTAGCCGCAGCTTTGCGCTTTCCATCACTGAGCCTGTGTCAACTTTCCTTGAGTTTGTTTTGCCCATATTTTTGTCCCAAAATTTCAATCTTAGGTCTTCACAAACCTATTTTGGGCACAATTTCATTTTTAATCACCAATCATTTTGAAATAATAAGTTCTTCAGCTGTGTTTAATGAAGCAGCATTATATACCAGTTATCAACAAATAAAGGTTGCCTCATTTAAGACGGGAGAACAGTTTTAAAATGCAGTTTTAAAGGAAATCAATGTAACAAATGTCAGTGCAGGATCTTATGGAATAGAAAGGTGGTATGTTTTGAGAAATTACCTCAGTCATTCCTCCTAGATTTGTCTCATTTGCATTCACATCCCCCTATTCACAAGCTCCAAGCAAAACGTGTTCAGGTGGTCTGGCCAGGATGACTTGAGCAACATGGGGCAAATGATGCCAGGTATCATGTCCTCACTGCATCTCTTGGACTCCTCTTCAGTGGTAACTACAGGATTTTGGATAGATCTTTTGTCATCTTTAAGAGCTAAGAGTTATTAGTGAGATTCTTTTGCATCACTATCTTCTTCATCCCCAGAGAACCCCAGATAAAGTCACCGTCCAGTGCCTATTTCCTAATTTTTACACCTCCAGTCTGTCCTCCTGCTAGGGCAGGAGGAAAGGCACTTGGGCTGTGCAGCAACCTTGCCATCATCCTGCTTTTATCAGAGCCTTCGCTGACGAGCCATCTGCGCAGGGGCCTTATCAGCACACAGGCAGCATGGGCATGTCACAAACACCACATTGGCCTGTGTTTACCCAGTCTTACTGGTGTTGCTCTTATGCTTGGTTATCGTTGCAGACCATTCTTTTAACCCCGTGTTGCTTCTTCCAGTACACACACACATTTCCATTCATAGTTCATCCAGATCAGTCAATATTTCCACTACAAGTCTACAATGATGACACTTGGCTGAATAAAGCACTCTTCTCGAAAAGCACTGCCTCTATATCTTTACATTCCCCCCTCCCCCTCTGTGGCTTGTTAAAAGCCCTGCAGAGCCTGCAGCAGGGCAGAACAGCTTTGCTCAACACGGACATTGCAGGCTAGCACCACATAACCTCAAGCCAGATGTGAGAAAGGCTGCTCTATGGGTGTTTAGTTCACAACGACTTCAGCAGCTTGCAGAAAACATACTACCAATGACACCACACATATAGGGAGGGGGAACTGTCAGGAAATGGCAACTTCTACTTGCAGCTGAAACTGGTCAGCTCCACTTTTTGCAGGTTGGCTGCACAGGAACCCTTCTCACCTAGAATAGGACTGCAAGCACCACAGACATGTCATCAGCTTCACACCAACCTTCTGCCACTGTAGACACTGTTGTGTGCCTGGAGTTTTGCTTTGTTTCAGGCCTCTATTATGGTTGTAAAATGGCATCTCCTCAGCCTGGTTAAGTTACGGGGGATCCTATTAACAGTTTAACAGTAAAGGGAGCAGATTTTTAGGGCAACTAGACTGGGCTGTGCTCTTGTAAGATGCTCTGCTGCAGCCAGGCCTCCTGCATGGAGCTCCCAGCAGAGCACATATGAACCCAGCAAGACCAGGGTGAGGTCAAGTAACTAAGTGCCAAACTGCTGAAACTAGATGATACCTAAAGCTGACAGAAGAACAGGGCAGTCGGTCCCTGGGTGACAGCATGAGGGATTTTCAAACAGTTTACACCCAAGGACTCAGCACCAGTGGTGAACTGGAGCTGTCTGCAGCCCATCACATGGTGAGCAGCTTTGTGTGCCAGCACAAGCGGAGATATCACCACTAATGTAACCCAGACCCATAGTCCCCTAACCAAATTACACAGAAGAGCTAGCATTAATATCAGCTTCCCCATAAAAGTTCTGGTGAGACAGGATAGCTGCAATTATTCCTCAGCACAACCACAAGTTTCACTAAAAGGCTTTTTTGTCCACAAAAAGTTCTCACGCTCATGTCACAACCTTATGATTCCAGCTTTCTCTTGGCAGATACACAGTGAGCAAGGCTAGGACTGTCTCACTGCATTCCCACTATTCCCAGGGTCTCCTTGGCTTTGTAACACCATCTATCAGTGCTGCCCACCCAAAACAAGAGGGGAGCTAATATCAAATAAATAAAACCAATCCTCATACTTAACTTTTCTGTGCAGAATCTCAGCCTTTCCCTGATAAGGTATCATAGCACTTGTATTTCTCCCAATGCTTTCCACACATGTATCAAGTCAACATCATTATCCCCATTGAACAGATCAAAAATGTGCAAAAGACAACAGCACAGTGAAAAGACAGTAACTCAGCCTAACAGCCCACTGACCAGACCATCTCCTCCACTTGCCTGTGAAGCTTTCACAAACCAAGTCTCACAACACATTCCCTCCCACACACGCAGCTCCCAGGGTCTAGGCAGCAGCAGCAGGCTTCAAGTACACCTACTCCTAAATTCTTCTTCTGCCATTTTGATTTATTCTCACTAGTGTTATACTAGACCAATACCCATTTAGAGACCTACTTGGCTAATAAAGTACACATATGACTTGTGCTAGATTTATGCCTGTTACAACTTTAAAAGCACGAGAAAAATGAAAAGTGTCATTTAGATTTGGGGGAAGGTATTGATACAGCAATCAGACAGCAGAGCCCCATAGTGGAAAAAAACACATTCCCCGTGTTTCCTTTTCAAAGTCTAGCTTCAAGAATAGAGGAGAGAACAGAGTAAGAGCAGTGACTACAAAAGAGTTACAGACTAACAGCAGGCTTGCCGTGTTACATGTAATCAGGATGAAATGCTAGTAAACCAAAAGACCAACTGCACCAACAAAACCAACACCACAACAAATATCCTGGGATGTGGTTTGCAATATATATCCCATGCAAGTTTATGGTTACAGCTTCCAGAGAAGTAAGGGGTAGAGAAAGAGCTCTCCAAGATCCCTATTTACAGAAGTAAATATTCACAGCAAGGTTTAGAGGATCCATTTTACATTCTCATAGTCCTCAAATGGCCATAACACAGAAGTCCTTCAATTAGCACAGAATTACTAATCTCTTCAAGATGAGACATGCTTTGTAAGCTAAAAAGCAACTGTAAAATTACTGCCTTTAAGGTGTTCATAGCACCTGCCAGGTTTTTCATGTAAAACTTTGTATTTTTAAGAGGAAGTGCAAATACTCAGTTTCACAGTTGGCTTAAATGTGTTTGTTCTGCCATGAAAACACCCTGCCCTGCCTCTCTCTCTATAGCCATGGTTCTGCCTTGCACAAATGCAGAAACTTTTTGTTTTTTCTCCCCTCCCTGAGCTGCTCCTGAGACAGGTCAGCTCTCTAATGATGCTGACACAAAGTCATGTGAGTGCAAATAAAGTCAGGAAGGCACACGGTGTGGGAAAAGGGTGGTGGTGGTTATGGTGGTGTGGGGAAGGTTGAGCTCAACTGTGTGTTAAACCACTCACTAAAATCATCTTTAACCTTGTGACCAATTAATTTCAGAACAAAGCCTTAATTCTCTCTGGCTAATGAAAGAATAAGTCCTACTAAACATGATTTTTTTTTTTTTTGGACTTTATGGCTTCCATGCTTTCACAACAGCATTTTCAAGTCCTGCAAACAAGAACCTGACAGCTTGCTTTACCAGAATAAAGTTCCTTTCAGCTTAACCTGGCTTAATGTTTACTGCAGTCTCAGACAAAGTTGACAGTTTGCTTCCCATATTATTTCAGCAAAGCACCACTAAATAAACAGAAACTGCAGACCAGTATCAGGCACTCAAGGTGAAATTGCCCATTCCCAGTTTCCCGTGACACTGCTAGAGCAGCCTTGATCGTGGCTAAAGCAGATGCCCACCCTGGCAAGAGCTGTCCAGTGCCACTCTTGCAAGGAGCGGGGGATTTTCAGGTGAACAGCAGATCCCACTTGACCACCCTTTCCCAATGCCTGGACACTCTGCATACGGCTCTGCCTTGCTTCCCATTTTGTACCAGCTCCCTGGGCTTTGCTGCAGGGCACTCATCACCTTGCACCAGCTGTGGGGCAGAGGCCCTGAATCCACTTCTTCCTCACAGAAGGAGTGCACAGAGGCTGCCCCCCCTTCCCCCTCGGCAGTATCACTCTTAGTTAGCATTTTGAAGCCACAACAGCTGTAACAGCAGTTCCGGCCGCTCAGCCACCTCAGGAGCCCTCCAAGCAGGGCATGAAATCGCCGCAACCCAACACAAAGGGCAGAAGTGGTTTCTATGTCTTGGGCTGCTGATTCACCTTTTCCAGGCAGCATGCAAAGCTCAAAGGCCAGCTACAGTGAGTTTTTGCTGAAAGGCTGTAGATAGCTAATCACAAAACAAGCTACTTCTCATTCCTCTGAAAACAGGTCAATTTTCATTTTCTTCCCTAAGATAGACCCAATATGATCAAGAGAAATATTCTCAAGAGGCACAAAAAATTAAAAGGAAAACTATAAATTTAGGCAGGATCCTTTAGCACCTACTTCTGTGAAGCAAAAATGCTCAACTGAAGGTGCAAGTTTCAGCCCATAAACCATCAGGCAAGGCTTACTGTTGGGCAGAAGAGATAGCCCACAGCTAGATGAAGTTCACAGAAGACCACAGGCCAGCAGGGATCAGACTGAGGGGCACAAATCTTCACATACTGGAAGCTTAACTGCTACCCACCACCATGCTGACACAAGGGGGATTTCAGAGGTGATCTGAAGGCAGGCAGTGAGGCAGCTCTGGAGATCCTCATGGGAGGTTCCTCCTGCACTGGCAGAGACAAGGGAGCAAGGGCCCCAAAGGGTTCACTTAAGATCTCTAACAGGTAGAGGACGAGGTTGGTAGCACTGCAGATACTGAGTACCAAAAGAGTCCTGACAGCAGTGGCCAGGTGGCCGCAAACTGCCCATGCAAGCCCCAAGCATGAAGAGAAGCAGCATGAAGGAGACTGAGAACTGCAAGGTGGAAAGGGAGATGGGGCCAAAAGATCAAGCTGGAAAAGTGATCTTTCCAGCAGCATTTGGGAGGCATGAGCATGCAAGAGGACCCAAGCAGATGAACTTGCACTTAGCTGACTGTTCCCTTCCATCTGGTCACTCACACTCTTTCCTTTAACTCATTTCTGAATTTGTACCACTAAGGGCAGCTCTGTTAGAGTACAGCACTGTTTTTGTGTCACTCCTCATCTTACGACAAATTTCCGAGCAACTTTCACCCTTGCCTGCTCCTGTTCTCTGGCTTCGGCTGGTGTTGGCATTCAAGCAGCTGCAATGAACCAGATAAGTAGAAAATTATTCCAGGAAAAAAAAAAAAAGAAAGCAGCAAGGCTAGGGACAAGGACAAGCTTCCTCTTCCCCCTTCAGCAGCACAGACTGATGTCAAGTTAAACCAGCTGTGGAAGAGCAGCCTTTGACTTTGTTGTTCCCTGTGAATGCACATTAACTACAGATAGGTCTGTGGTAAGAAACTATGATGCAGCACATGCCATTAACCTTCAACTTAGGGAAGCTGTCACAGTGGCAAAAATAGTGTAAGAAATCAGCTAGAGAAACAGCCTTGGGGCTGTTCTTGGGGAAATACTGCAAAATGTTATAGCTCAGGTTCATGGGTCTCAAGCAATAGTAATCCCTTGTCCCAGCTCCTCCCCAGCATCACCTCAGAATGATGGTTCTAGTTTAAACAAAACATTTCTGTCCTTAAGCACAGCCAGTGCTCTTCATTCCAACAGCCCTAATCAACTCAGTTCCAAGCTGAGAACCTGGCTCGTATCTCAACACGAGTCAAATCAGGTATGACTCCATAGTATGCACTATGTACAAGAACTGTAACCAACAAGACAAAATATTGTGTGAGGGGGTAAAGATGGTTTAGCTGATGGGTTTTGCTCAGTGTTTAAGCCTACCGGCACTCCAGGTGGAAAGGTGTCTTTGGAAAAGAAAGAATGTGACCAAACCTGATATTTTCACACCATGCTAAGCCAACTATGCAATTTCAGAAAGGCCACAAGATCTATCAATTAGAGGGTTTGTAACCTTTCCTTTTCAGATGCAGGGCCTCCTAAGTTTTTCTTCAGGGAATTCCTTGAATGTTTTCTAAGTTTTTCTGATAATTATAAGACAGAAAGCAAACAGGTTGCAGTGGTCACAGCACAGCTGACTAGAGAGCTCTGCCATGCAAATTCATATTTTTTTCCCCCAGACAGCATTATCCAGAAATCTTTTTCACTCTATTCAGTATTTGAATGTCCAGCTTTCCTCACCAAAGTTGCCTTAGCCATGCTGTCACAGATTGGCTTGAAGCCTATTATTTGCTCCTTATGTTTCCAACCTCTCTTGGCTTCCCTAGACATTTTCCTCCAACTTAATTGGAATTTGCACTGGTTCCTGTAGTACTGACAAGCTCCATCTGTAAATCAGCAGTCACTTCACATTTTCTAGATCATTACTGAAAATGGTTAATACCATCAGGCCACTAAGAGAACACCTCTGAAAACAGCTGTTGAATGGCAATTCCCTTCTGACAACTGTTTGAGGTCCTTCTGTTATCCAGGTCTTAATTCATTTGTTTCATTCTTTACTGGAGAGTCACAGGGAGACTTCTGTAGTCAGAACAAAATTAGGAATACATCTATTGCTTTGGAGAGGCTTAAACATAGGAAGGCATTAATTTCTACTGGTCTCAGCAACATCCACTCTCTCTGAAAAATATACTATGCTAGATTTGTTTGCTATCTATTTTTGTAAGTCAGCTGACTTTCTAAAGAAGTAGAATATAGACTTCAAGAAAACAAGGACAAAGAGGTCTAAGTACTTGGAATGCTTTCCCCCTTATAAAAATGTAAAATATTTGCTATCCTTCAGCCACTGAGTACCAAACCAAAGGGAACATATTCCCTAAAGTATTTGCTGCCGAGAGACTCCCATAAATTCTCTATCTCCATACTGGAATAATGATTAATATGCTAACTTGAAGGGATCACATAACAGGTCTGCTTCCATATTGGATGGATAATTTCCCTTCCTATACATTCATTCCTATTATCCATTTTGCTTGTTCTACCCATTTCCCCAATAAGATTATTCTGAAAACTACTTTGACTAATCCCATATTCTAAATTAACAAAAGAAAATAACCCCTCCAGCTGTTAAGACTTGATGAGGGAACTTTCCTAATAATTCAGTAGAACCGATGTCAAGCTAATCTGGCAATAGTTCTATGGCTGCCCATAATCACACTGCTGAAGTATTAAATCTGTTTGAGCATCCATCTCAATGTTTGATTTTCCTACTGTTCTATTCCAGCTTTTTGAAAATCATTTGAAAGTCATCACTGAGCATAGATAACCTCAGTATTTGGTACATTTAATCTCAAACAGTTGTAGGACTTTTATTCTTAAGAAATGTTAATAAAATTGGCTAGGCACAATAACAATAAAACATTCATTTGTATCACAATTCATCTAATTTTTTTCCAACTTTTGAACAAATATTTATCAAATTTTTTTTTCAAGCCATCATTAAAATGTTACCCCTTCCACCTCCATAAGGATTATGCAATTGCTAGATAGATATGTTTTTATTCCTAACATACATAGAACACCTCCTTTGAACTCTGCTTGGTCCTGCTAACTTTAGATTCTCCCCAACATCTTTACTTCCTCTAAATAATCTTCCACAATTAGCAGCCTGTATTTAGTATGATGTGTTCTCCAATTCCTCTTTTTTTTTCCACTTTGTTTGCATTTTTGTTTTAATTTCAATTTGTTGTCTTCACTACTCCAATAAACAAGCCAAACCCTATCTCATTCTTGTTTCTGAAACATTATTCAGTATGTGTCCTTTAAATTCTCAAGTCTTCCCTTGGATTTTGCTTTATTACTGGAACTAGTATTGCCTATCCATGCTCACTCCCTGGTCCCTAAAGAGCAGCCATCTAACAGACTAGCTATTAATTCATCACCACCTATATAAAACTTCATCACAGAGCTACCTCTTGTTCAGTTTCACAAGAAAAAAAACTTTCAAAAACATGGAGTTATCTTAGCATAAAATACATACCGCTCTGTACTGCTGTCTGCATAACACCAGTATCACATTTCCCCCAGACTGAAGCTCCCCACAGTTCCATATAGTTTTCAGATTATGTCACACTTTCTACCCCCAAGAAGCTCTTCCTACTGCTGACACAACTGCAACACCCCAAGCAGAACTTCCCCCTTGGCTGTGCCAATATAACCCAAATGACTATCAGTTCTACCTAGAATCAGTATCAAAAATACTAGCTTTCAAGAGTGGCAGCTCAAAAGTGCGCACCACAGTCCCTGCAGACAAAGGTCTCAAGGGACATCAAGCCCATTTGTCCTTCACTGGAATAATTCTTCCTGAATAATTCCTTTTTGTTGAAAACAATTACTCAGCCTGCTTTTCTGACTCATTTCGAGGTGAAAACTTACCTGCTGGCTGGTAGATAGCATCTGTCCTTGAAAGGCACACTAGGCTGCTTTTGTTTTACCTCCCTTCC
>WBNA01000231.1:1202575-1247751 GCA_013398345.1 Nothocercus nigrocapillus | reverse complement strand
GAGCCGCCGCTCTCCTCACCCTTGGGCTCGTCCATGGGTGCCGGCGCTCGCCGCTGTCCTCTGCCTCCTCCTCGCTCAGCGCCTGCCGGCTCCGAGCCGCCTCTCAGCGAGAGGTGCACATGAAACCGGGCGCTTTAATGGTCCAAGGCTGTGGGAGGGGTTAGTTTTCACTACATGGCTTGCTACTAAGCTAACTTGCAAGCAGACCTAGGTCTTCCCCTTCGAGTAGGAATTACCTCAGAGCAGCATTACCAGTGCTGGGGTTCCCCACCATCCATCCAGACAGTCCTGCAGTCGTGGGGTTGACAGCCATGGGAAACCTCATTGGCACCACAGCAGCTCCACTTGCTCCTTCAAGGAGGAACCACATTGCTGCCTCACAGGGAAATGGCATTTCAGCTGCACAAAGCAATTTGTCAGCCTTCAAAGTCACCTAACACTACACAGACTGCATGGAAAGGCAAACTAGCCTGGGCAGAGATAACTCTCATCCCTTCCAGATAGGAGGTTGAGCTCCCATCTGTGCCTGTGTTATTTGCAATGATTGCTGACAAGACACCTCCTGTGTCTACCAGCCTCCCAGGATGGGTTCTCCCCCACCCTTGCTGCAGCTCATGAGAAGCACAAAAGTCTTACACAGCTGTTTTTCTACTTTCTGCAGTATCTCTAGACACTCCTTCAGTTCTCTCCACATTTCTTTATTAACCCCCCATCTGGCACTTTCATTACAAGAGAAACTGCTCTTTATTTACAAAGAAAATTGACCTAGTCCACATCATTAATCTGATAAAATGATGCTCTGCATTAACATCTTCCTGGGAAAAGGAAAAGAATAATCTACATCAAAATAAAAGCCTATAAAAAATATTCATTTTTACAAGTACTGACAGCCTCCTGGTCTAAAGCTCAAGAGATTTCAGCAGACAAAGCTGAAGTTGGCCTACAGATGGTATTTGTCACCTTATTCCGAAAGACTGGCCCTCCGCAAACTGGAGCATGGACACTGCTTAGCATCATTGTGGCACAAGTAGCTATGCCAGTAGCTCTGACAATCATTGTGAAACAGGGAAACTGATACAGGAACTCAACACATCTTAAACCCTCCAAAATAGATGTGCAGAATATGACAAATTTAGGGAAAGTTTTCATCTCATTTTTCAAAATAAAACATATGAATCACCTACTTCAAAGTACTTCCCAGAAGAATGTCATCACAACAAATAAAGCAGTATTATATAAAATCCATTTAACATATGGTATATAGATTAAGCCTAACTAAATAGTAGTTTTTAAAATAGTTACTCTGGGACTGATTCAGACCACTGTGTTTAGACTTACTGGCTCTATAGTTAGACACTCAGTGAATTCAGCTTACAGTAGTGCTTACCAAATAGCTGGGGAATACAAGTTTACCAAGCGAGAGCACTTCTGTAGAAAGTGTCTACAGGTTTCCTGCCCAGAGACCAACAGATAATTCCACACCACATGTAACATCAGTGGATATTCAGACTGACCTATAGTCAGCTGAAGGTGTGCAGAACAGACAAGCATGCAGTAATTCTTTACTGTAAAAACTTGTGTTTGCTCATCAGTGCTAATTTTCCACCTATGGAAGTTTAGCATCATATTCAGATGAAACCTCATTGGGAAGGAAGGTACAGCATGAGTCCGGGATGAGACAAGCAATGACACTGTCCCACAAGAAGTTGCCACCTGGAGCATAAAGGCCAAATGCAGAAAGTTTGCAGTCAACTGATATGACAGGTATGATTAACTGTAGTTAAAGAGATACTGTGCCCTTTGTAGAGGTGCAATGACCATAGGTTTCTGAGCCAAAGATGATCTACTTTAAGTGATGGACTGAGATATATAATGCTTCCAAAGTTATAGAGCAAAGAACTATAATGCATTTTATCTGCAGTTGTTCTGTTTATGCATGACAGGCAATGGCAAAACAAACCTTTCCTTTTACTCTTTTCATTACAGAGAAGGGGGAGGGTGGACTTTGAGGCCTCATGTGACAGCTCAGACTTCCTCTTCAACAGCAGGACAGATCCAAATTTTGCAGAGCATTTCTGTTGTCTTCTGGTCCTCCTGCCTTCAGGCAAATATCAGAGTACAACCCACATGCTACAAACAGGCAACAGCTGATTCTTCTTCAGTCATTTCCATTAAGAAAACAAGAAAAACCCAAACAACCCAGAAGACAGGCAAGAGTTTGTCCAAAAAAGGGTCTAGACAATGTGAGGAGGAAGCTTGAAAACACAGAAATAAAAAAAGAGGAAACCAGAAAGATCTGGATGCAATTTGCGCACATCTTAAAGCAGGGGCCAGAATAGCAAAGCACAAAAGAGTGCCAGTCTTCTCCCCCAGGGCATAAAAACAACATCCTGTGCTTTCAAAGCACAAAATACATCTTAAATATCCAGATGCTATCTAGCTGGATGACATTCAGTAAAGAATTAGTCTCAATCATCTTGACGCTAAGTTTCACAAGTTGCATGTGTGCATACATGTATATATGTGTCTACATAAGTATAAGGCAAGCTTCTAGAGTTTGATGTTTCAAGGATGTTGCAATATGGCTCGACTTCAGCACACAGAACAGGAGCGTAAGTGAGCTCTGGGACACATAGCTGGAATTTCAGCAAGCAAAAGACAAGAAGGAATAAAGGCAATAGCACTGGAATCCATAGCCAAGCCAGGCCCACTTTCTGACAGAGAAAAGAAACAGGAAGTCTGTAAATAAATCTACAAAAATTAGGAGTAGTTTATTTCTACAGAAACTGGAATAAATACTGCTGAAATAGTCCCTACATGGAAAAGAGGACTTATCACCAACCTCAACAGAAATACTGAAGTTATCTGCAACTATGTTTACTTAGGGGTATGGTCATGGGAAATGTATTTAGAAGCTGACATATCACCCCAAATGCTTAAGAAAGGAGTGGCAGCTTCAAGAAAATATCACATAAACATTAACTCAACAGAGATAGGAAATTCTAAGAAATTTCCAGCCTAGATATCAAGGCACAGTAATCCTAGTACACCTTAAACCAGCAACCAGTCAAATGAGCAGCCAGAGGAAGGAGGGCAGCGGGTCACAGACAACGTGCAACATGGATCCTAAGCAGCAAAGGTCTCTAGAAACGTGATAAACACAATGAATTTCTGGATGTGTGTGAAGAATTCCACACAGACCAATTCCAGCTTCCTTTCAGGAAGAAAGGAAAGACAGCCATTACAAAAAACCCACCACAAATAACCAGTGCTGAGTTCCTTGCAGCCTTGGCCTGAGCATCCCACCAGTCACTCCAGGTACAGTGTCCACAACATATTAGGCCATATCCGGTGCACATCTGCAGGTTCCTCTGCAACATCTCATGTCTAATGCTTAATATTTAGAAAGCCTTCCTTTGTGCAAATCAAACCTCTCAGACTACTAGTGAAGCAGGCAAACAAGCAATACAGTATTTGCTTTTGTGTGCTCAGTTATGTTTATTTTTAAAGGCAGTTCTCCAAAAAAAAAAAAAAAAACCATTTCTTTTGGTATTTAAGTGAAAACATAAGATTACCTTCAGCTTCACTTGTTGCCAACAAGCATCATTGCTTCCTCAGCTTTAAATTTGTGAAATGCACTAGCTATAAAGAAGACTTTAGTTCCTTTTTTCCCCCCCTTAGTTCCCTGTCTTTGGTTAATATTTGTAACCCTTTTTTCAGGGAACACCACTGTGTTACCTTTGTATCAGCACTGATCATATCATCCAAAACCCATCCCCTCCAAGAGGGCACCAGTTCTGCTGCATTTCTCCACTGATTTTTATCACTATTAAACAAGTTACCCCTTTCTTTATCACTCAGCCCCAATACCTCAAAGTCTCTTTCATTTCCTTACTTCTTGCACCAAGCTATCTGCATTGCTGGTTCCTCTTCCACTCTAATGTAATTTCCTTAGAGAGCCTGACACTATTTTAAGGGCAACAGATAAAATGCTCCAGTGTCTATTGCTCAATCCTGTCACCATCTCTACAGACTGTTTCCTTCTCCATTCATATTAAAGTTCCATAGCTTTTCCCCATCTGTTTTTTTTTTAAATGACATAGGGATCCTAGTGCTCAGCATGAGAAACCTGCAGAGCAATCTGTTAGTCTGTCATTTACATGACCTTTTTGTGCAATCACCACAAGCTGGTAATGCATCAGAGGTAATGAGGTTCATAGAAAACAGTCCATGGAAACTACTCAAAAAAGCATATTGTCACTGCACTTCTTTGTAAAAGCAAGTCAAGTTTCCTAGTTAAATTCTAGTTAAATTCTTACATTTGTTCCTCTAAGCAGTCAAAGCTACTGAAGACAAATTCTATTTGTACAAAAGTCACTCATTATTAAAACCCATAAAATTTCAAAGCACATCAGCAATTTTTCATGCTCAGTTTCAGAACAGCAGAAGCAATGTCAATGATGGGCACTGAGATATTTTAAGGAACAATTCCAAACAACCAAACCCCTTAAGCTCCCATACTAATTTGTATATTAGCAAATTATATAGCATCTGAAACTCCATAATAGGCATACAATACCATATTCAATAGATTTCAATGCTATTATAATAAGTATTGTATTGAAACTTTTAACTCTACAAATACACATTAACATAGTAAAAGGAAACATTTGCCTTCAGTACCTTTACTAAACAACACTTTAAAGCTAATCAACATGCCATACAGTTCATTATTGTTAACAAAACAAACAATTGCTTTTTATGTCCAGGTTACTTGAAGCGCTTGATGTTCTATCGTATTAGCTGTAAGTATTCTAAAGCAGATTTCAAAGTACCTTTCTATTTTTTTTGGTAAATTTAATAAAGCCATCAGTCTTCAACTTAGTCAATTCTCTGCCTATATATATTGCTTCTCAGATCACTACACATTACTCGTATACAAGACACCAGTTCTCTCCTGTTTGCAAAACAGCTTGTCTTTTCAACTGTGAATGAGATCTAGGCATAACAACCACCATCGATATTGAGCAAGTATTTGTTAGTGTCAGTGGTATTCGATTCCTTTGATATTTTATCCTCATGGTGTTGCATTTTCTATTATTTTTATTTTAATTTCTATTGTTTTATCTGTCAGAAGTAACAGACAATCCCTAGCAATGCAAAAATTTCCAACAGAAAGGAGAACCTTCCTTGGCTGCACGACAGCTGTCAAAAGCAACTAGTAACAGCCCTCGTCTATCAAGTGTCACTTCTCATGCAAGAGGCCCACCAATACTTAGAAAATAAAGAAATTCTGCAATGAGGCTTATCATGAAAGGCATGCCAGGTAAAGAAAAAAAAGGAAAAAATAGTGAAAAGAAAGTATATTCTAAATATCAAGAGAATATAACAAGCTAAAAACAGGGAAGAGGAAGCACCAGGAGAATTAGCAGTAAATATGAGCATATGGGAAGTGAGTACCAGTTACCCCAATGAACTCTGAAAGACTTCCAAAACTTAAACTGCACAAAGAAGCAAAGTGATCAATATGCATATAGGCCTTGCATATAGTTTTAATATTCCTTATGACCAAAAATCATTGTCCAGTTAAATCTTAATTTTAGTTTCACACTGGCAACCAATACAGAAGTAAATAAGGCATCTATTTTCAAAGCCACTTTACAAGTTTACATCAGATGAAGTCACTAAGTTAATTTTAATATTTCTTCAAACCGATGAAAGGAGACAGAATGTAGACAATGTGCGTAAAAAGAAAGAATAACTTTTTAAAGAAATTTCCTCATGCCTGCAAATTTAGCCTGACTACCCACTCACCCTCTGTTAAGTAACTCTTTAATAAATGAGCATCCTCAGGGGAAAACCAGCCCCTTTTAAAGTCCCTTTCACCATCAAATAAGTGTTAGAGTCCATCAGATGTCATTCAGATGCCAAGAGCAGTAGAAAAGCTGAGTGTATTTATCCAAAGGGACTATCCGATCTATGTGACAAAAAAGGGAAATACCTTTAAAATTCTGAACATCTTCCATTTGCATATGTT
This sequence comes from Nothocercus nigrocapillus, assembly GCA_013398345.1. Taxonomy (NCBI): domain Eukaryota; kingdom Metazoa; phylum Chordata; class Aves; order Tinamiformes; family Tinamidae; genus Nothocercus; species Nothocercus nigrocapillus. The sequence goes on along the minus strand of WBNA01000231.1, from coordinate 1,241,714 downwards.
TGTCTTCATTAACCATAGCCATAAATATATCCATGATAAATCAGCCCACCCACTTTGCAAGGCTGGGGAAGTATAAAACATTCTCCATTCCACACAGAGCTAGAGAATCTAGGCTTTGTCTTGAAAAAATGATTAAGAATGGCTGGTGGTTAAACCAACTAGTACCCTTTAGTAAAGTTTAGGAAACTTGCAGCCTTCTTTGCAACTCTGCTTAATTTTAGCTCATCTATGCTGAGTTTACACATGGCACCAGGGAGACCTTTGTATGCTACTGACTGCCGAGTAGTCAGATGTTCAGAGTTGCTTTCAGATTCTCCCCAAAGTTTTTCTTTGTGTGAGTTTATGTATTGCTCACAAGCCTTTCTTTAGGTACAAGCATTTCATCATGGTTGTCTTGTATCAAGTCTTTTTGTTTGTTTTCTTCAGTTTTGTACTTCAGCTTCTACAGATTGACAATAAAGATGGGAAGAAAAGAAGACTTCAAAGAAGATCTGAAGTTTAAAAAGGTACAGCTCAGATTACCAGTGATTGGCATGTGTTGCTTCCACAGGTATGGGTGCCTTTGCTTGCTGTTGCATCTTAACCTTTTCACCCCATTTCAATTTTCTTGGAACTAACAAGGAATTTAAAGTAACTGCTTGTGTTTAGGGCAAGCCAACAACTTCGTGGGCATTTAGGCTTTTTCCCAGATTTGTAAACTGGTTTAAACATAATGCTTTCCTATTGTGCAGACCTTCATGCCCTATTCTACTTGAGAGACTAATTCATAATTTAATAGAATACAGATACATGTGTGTGTACATTATATATATACACATATAGAAGTACACATATCAACAAAGGAGAATGCTTGGGGCCCAGAGATTCACATGTATCAGTAACATATATAAATCCACCCTTTTACTAAATATGCCTATATCTTTTCAAATGTCATTTAACTTTTTTTTTGCTGGAGCTCTATTTTATACTTAAGCACATGCTTTAAACATTCAGTAGAAAGGCTACACTTTCCAGAGTCATCAAATTGAGTCCCATCAAAGTAATTCTCCCCCAAGAGTTAAATATCTCACTTTCTCCTAATAATTTAATTCTAAGCCCTCAACTTGCTTGACTGCTTAAAGTCACAAGTAAAAAAGATGATTTAATCAACTACTTTCTACTATAGCTCTTTCATGTATATCTTTCCCCTTGGGATCTCAAGGAAAAGTTACAATGGAGGTAAAATTCCATGATTGGATATTAAGGACAAGATTTAGTTCTGAGAAATATTCTCAAGTGAAAGTTCAAAGGATTAAATATGCTTGAGTATTTTATTCTTGAAGGATTCCTTTATCAGAAGAGTTTTTTTCACCTATCACTTCTTAAAAAGCTCTTAAGGAATCTATTTTTGGGTGCAGGGTTTTCCCTTCACAAATACAGCTACATATAGCTACTAGCTTTGTTACAAATCAGTAGTCACTGAAATCGGTTCCCTCACTTGCAGAATAATGGTCCATTTGCAAGGTACTACTTTTTTCCTCCCCAAATATCTTCTCCATGGAAGGGTAAGTTAATCTCCCTATTCAAATGCTGCTAGGGATATTTCCTGACCTGCAGATGGTCGCACAGCCCAGGCAGGAAAGGATGCAACGTGAAAGGCAAGAGCATCAGCTGCCATCTCCTGGCTCCTTGCTCCACGGTGCTGCAGGCTGTGCTGCCAGGGGAGGCTGCTGAGCTGCCAAGCCAACATAACCCAGCAAGGCTCTGGGAACTACAAATGCTATGAAAAGTAGCTGTTTCAGCAGACAAACTGAGTATTCTCCAGTTTAAATATCCCCCCCATGCACTGCAATTTGATGTATCTGTATCACATGCTTTCATCAGGACATCATCTGTTATCCAACTCCCAGAGAATTCATTTTAAGCATTACAAGGTGCAAAACACAATTTTGGCATTCTGTGAAGCTACTTCTGTGAGCTGTAATATTATAGGATTTCAGCCTGTTAAGATACTGTTTTTGACACTCTTTTCCTAAGTGAATTATTTTCATTTCAAACCCACTACAGAATGCCAAATTTAAAAAAAATCTGAGATTTGAAAAGTTTGATATAAAGAGTCTTTCTCTAAGCTGATTGACAGTCTTTAAGCAACTGTAGATCATTAAGTAGTGGTTTAGCAACTACAAATGACAACTAGCATCCATAAAATCACTATATTTGGCTTTTGCTAATAACATAACATCTCAGTAAAGATCTAGCATGCTAAAAATCTATGCTGTATTATCTTAATTATGCCTAGGTGCTAAAATTCAGTAGTCTTACAAATATAAAAATGATTTCTAGCACCAGGGAAGTTTTCCAAGCAACAATACCACACAGTTAAATAAACCAGGTCAGGAGTCTTTGGAGACTTCAGATGTCTCATCATTTTATAAGCTAGTTAAATTACTATAGAAGTTAAAGTGTATGATTCTGAAGTTTTATGCAGGTTTACATCCCATATGACCAAATGGGGAAAGTATACAAACATGCAAAGATGTAAGGAAAAATGTAACACTTTAAATGAATATATTTAACATAAAAGTGCTTTTCATTTCAATTTAAAGAATCATCTGTCACTTTTATATGGAATTTGCAATATTGAGAGCAGAAATTTCTAGCAACAGTCTGAGCCCCAGTCAGAAGTTTAAGGCATCCCATGTTTCTCTTGGTACTTGGCTAATAAATTAAAGTCATCAGCTCTAGTCACACACATATGAGGACACTTGCAGCAAGACTATTATTCAACTGCAGAAACACATTTGGTCTAGCAGACTCATTCATGTACCTACAGTCCTGCCACACTCACCTTAGATTCTTCTTGTATTATGACTATACCATGCTGGTCCTTAGGAGTGAGTGCTGTCTCGAGACAGAAGAGGCAGGCTTGCTCTCAGTTAGCATTTGTAAGAAAACATAACTAGCCACTCACACTTAATTCTAAAACTACTTCAATCTGCTAGCAGTAGCAGGTTGATTTTATTAACAGCTGCATTTCTAACAAGTAAAAGTTCTAATAAATACTGGTCAAGATGTGTCTCCCTCCCTGATTTGATTCCCATTTGGAAATATACACCACACAGTGGCACTTGCCTAAAGTTTGTTCCCTATGAAAACCAGACCATATACACACAGAAATTTCCTAACCCAAGAGAAATGAAGTGTTTGAACGCTTAAGTGGAAAAAACTATATCAAGGTAAATACACTTTAGACTATTAACGTAAGATATACCAGAAGGACATCTATGGATATCAATCATTAACCACCAATGTTTTTCCAAAACACGGAGATTTCCCAATGGTTTATTTCCCTCCTGTGACACCAGCACGTACATGCCAAAGGCACTGCAGGATTTCAACACTGCCAAGGCCAGGCCGTCATCTCCCTGCACTGAGATCACTGGCAGTGGACTGAAAAAGGGGCCAAGCCTGGAAAACGCAGAGGTCGGCTCCTCGCTGGAGCTCCGCCAGCGTACACCACTGCTGGCACCGAGCCTGCTGGCACACACTCTGCCATGGTAAGAAAACAGTTTAAGATGGCTTGATTTAAAGGCAGACAAAATTAAGCATTTAATACAGGAACAATAGGGTTCTTTGAGGGTGGGGAGAAAAAACATTTTTCCATTCACAGTGTTGGCAGATTAGTCCCAGACTTTTTTGCTCTTTTTTCCCCTGAATGCCCTTTTTCAATACTGTTTAAAGGACTGGAATTTAGGCAAACTATCTACCAATGTGTTACAGGCCTGTCTAGCATTATGAAATTAAAAACTGCATTTTCTCTAAGCAACCTCTTTCATTTCAACATAGAGTTCGAGGAATACCTGGCAAGGAGCTACAAAAGCATGTACAATTGCTGCCAACTTCAACTTGTTCTTTTCTTACATGTTTGCCTTTGACATATTCCAGCTCCTGTTTCCAGCATTCACCTTTTTCTTGTCTTTCACTTCTACTTCCTTCACCCCATTTCTTGCTTGCTCCTTTTCTTTTAATTATTCCCTTCCCTCACTCCCTACCATTCCTATTTTCTCAGTTTCTAAACATACTAGAAAAGACTAGTACTAGTCTTTTCCATCTAGTTCTCTTTGCAGAGAGCTTACGGACTCTTATATTTGGGACAGTAGTTTTATATCCAAGAATTCTGAAGAAAAATTTGCTAAACCAAGTTGAAATTATGAAGATGCATTTTTCTTTAAAAGCAACGATAACATTTGGTTTAAATTGTTCCCAGATGTATCATCTAGAAAGACTGAAGGCTATAAAAATGACATCAGTTGCAAGCACTGCATAATTTATATAGTAGTTTATCATCCCTTCCCCAAATGATTGTCAATAACTGCAGCTGAGTCCTGGTAATCATTCTGCACACATTTACCATGCAAAAGGACAGCAGCAACAGACCACTCTGATGAGATGAAAATTCTACTGCAAAACACTCATGAAATGTTGTTCGCACCCATTCCTGTATCAAGTTTTATATTCAAACATTTATAAAAGCTACTTTGTTGAAATGATGTAATCAGTCACCTCTAGGACGCTGGTATTTACAATCTATATTCACTACTTTGTGTTTGCTAGCACTGATAACTGCACACTTTCAAACCAGACAAGTTACACCAGCAATATTATTCAGAGGATACAATGGCAGTTAGAGATTTCTCCTTTTCCCTCATCTCCCGATTCATGAATCTTGAATTCCTGCAGATAAAACCTGTTTCCAGACAACTTTATGCTCCAGGTAGCTACTAAGATGACTATAAATAGGAAAAGGCAGAAAACAAGTAGTAACAAAAAAAATCCTGCAAAATCCCCTAATGCTGACCTACCAAACACCATCCCCAAGACATTTCTCACCTAATCCTGATCTTACTCCCTCAACTACATTCAAAAGGTCCTAGCTCAAGCATGATTTGGGATGTCAGCCAAAAAAACAACACAAGAGAAGGACAAATTTTTTAGCCTAGATTTGGAAACTCAAACAAATGGTGGCCAAGTCACCACCTTGTTCAGCTGCTAAGATACATTAAGTTATCTGTACTACTGAATGATCCTTCAGGATCAAACAGTCCATGATCAGCTGAATCCATTCAAAGACCACCTCCTTATAGATAAGTAGATACAAGACTATGAAATTCATAAAATTTCATAGTCTACTGGTAAGATTCTTAGCAATCCCCCCCAAATTAAGAGGGTTTGGATCAGCAATTTGGTTAAGGATTAAGCTGTGCTTTAATTGCATATTTCTTTAGCCTTCCAATTCATGCCATCTATAGGTCTTTCCCCTCTCCCCCCTCACTTGCAGAAAAGAAAGAGCAAGGATCATTTCTCAGATGAAGTGGAATCCTGTCATTTGTTGCTATGTGGCTGTATGAGGCCTACAGCTTTCTTCTGAAGGGAGGTGGCATTATATGTAAACAGTGTTTTGTGGGATTGCATTCACCTCCCTCACAGTTGCCACAACCTAGCCTTAGCATCTGTCTAGCACCTCACCATTTCCAAACTGGTCTTTACATTTTTATCCACATGGCATTTAGGCAATATCATGGAAACAGAAGAACAAATGTCATTCTTCCAAATTTAAATCAATATTCAGGGAAACAGAAATAGGAGCCTGTCAAAAGCAATGCAAATGTCCACAGTAAAGTGCATCAAAGGCACCTAAGAAATGCACCAGCTTTAGCTATACTGATGAGGGCACAAAAACACTGACCTTGACTGCAATATAATATCCCTTAACTGTACATATACCTAGCACTCCTCACATGAGCATAACAGAGCAAACCAATATATGATAAATTGCCTTAAGGTTCTCCAATTTTATTGGGGATAACATGTTGTTTGAATTATATGGAACTTACTCAACCCCACAAAATCTTTATTATACAGTTTCTTATCATCATCACATTTCAGGGTAAATTTTGCAGTTCTTACAATGCTTTTTCCTGTTATGTCACACACAGGGGATTAATTTGTCATACTATCGTCAAGCAATTAGTAAAAATGTAGTTACTTAGCTCAAAAGCTTCACTGTGATTCAAAATTATATTAGGTGGGAGATTAATTTTTCTGTAGCAAGTGAATGTGAAGTAATTTAAGAAACAAAGATGGCTACAAATGCAATTACAGAAATAAAGAAATTTACAGCAAAAATCTCAATAAAAGAGGCAGAACTGTGAGATTCAATTGCTTTTGGATCTATCCAAGTTTAAACTGTTCTGGTTTCTTAAGGCTGACAAAGATGCTAACCACCTGCTGTAGAACAGCTCTGCACATAGCGTATATTAATTTAACAGACTACAACAACTTGGCTAGCATCATCTGCACTGGCCATAACAATGCTTTGCTGACACAATGTACAAACACTACTAAATGTAAGAGTCAACATGGCTTAAAGCTAGCTTAATATAAACTAACATTAAACAGATGAAAGCTTATTAATTTTTGATGTCAGTATTGCAAGTTGGGTTCTTTCAACCAGCAAATATTTTTGCAACATGACTCATAGGTGTTTATGTCAGCATGCTGTGCTTAACTTCACATTCAATAACACTGTACTGTGCCTGCTGCTTGAATTAATTCACATTTAGAAAAAAAATCTTTACCACAATCAATGACAATCTAGATCAATTTTGCAAAGCTCTTGAAAAAAATCTCTGCAACAAACTTAACGTTATTTAAGTTTAGCATTATTTTAAACTCAACACTTAATTGACCACATTTAAACAAATAGTTCCCTGGCTTCCCTTAGTAACATTTTTCACTGCAATAAATTGATATTTTTAGAGTGTTTTCCACACTGCAGCTCTAAGTTCTCAGGTAAATAAAATCTGAAGCAAGTGACATAATGCTGAGTGCATCATTTTTTCTACTAAATTATACTCATTTTCAAACTTCTAGTATTCAAGTTCCCCCCAAAATAAAAAAACTTTGATTCAAAAGCTCAACCACAGTTAATAAAAAGACCTAATTTATGCATCAGAGATAGAAAGAAATTCCCTCCAATAAAATTAGTTTTGCAATAGAGCTTCTGTAATTAGCACTTTTGTTTCAAATGATATGCAGTAACTTCTGAACTATGAAATTAATTTTCCCTAGTGTGAGCAGACTTCATTACTCCTAGAGAGAAGATTAATTTCAGCTATTTCATTCTGAACTGAAGAAAATTTTAATGACATTTGTTGACTGCATTTACTGTCTAACAAAACCAGATGTTCCCATAGTATTTACAAACAGAAATCCCATACTCAGCTCCCAGAACAGCAATCAACAGTCATAGACTTATTCATCTCTATTATAGAGGAAGCTGATTAGATATGAAGATAAGCAAATATACTTACACATAGATAAAGCTACTGACTGAAATAAGCGGTTGCACCTGTTGACTATGGGCAGAGCTCAGCATTGTGGATGGATTCAAACTTGCCCTATGTATTTTCAGAATCAGCATAGAGTTATTGCAAAACTTTGAACAAATCAGCATCTGACTGTCCTCCTGCTGTATTTATATAAATCACTTTAAAAAGGTATGGCTGCATTTTATAAGGCACTTACATAATGTATTTTCACATTTGCAGGCTGTGGTCAGATTTAACTGCTAGCTACTCAAAGAAAGCCTTATGTCAATCAGCTCCTTGCAAAGGGTGCTTTCCTTAAAGGCAGAAGTAAAAGGAATGCATGCATCTTGCCTTGCCCAGTCCTTATGACTTCACTTTTTGTACATACAGATGCTGCTGTACACCCCTCACCCAAGGTCAGGCCATATGTCTAACGGGTGCCAGGCCATGTCCTGCCAGGGTGAGTGCAGACCCAGGGTGAGCATTCACTCTGAAGGGGGAAAGCTGCTCAAGCAGAGCAGCTTCCCTCGCACTGAGGATGGTACCACACTGCCACCCTCAGCAGGAACAGCAAATCATCAGCTCAAACATTTTCTAGCTTCAAAAAAAGCCACACACAGAAGTCAGCCACATAAAGATTGTTGGAACCTTAGAGTAATAAGGCTGCTCTCAAAAGAAAGTTGAAAAGGTACATTTTGGTACTGATGAAAAGTAAAAATTTCAGGCCAATAGTAAAAATAAAGATTCCAGACTATGAAGAGATCTCAGCCATAGTAGCTACCACTTTTCCACTTTCCTACCAATAACAATCCATAAAAACACACACAATGCAAGACTAACACAAGGCTGCCAGTTCTTGACAGAATTGGTTACTCCACCCAGCCTTTTGAAAGTTGAGAGCATCATACAAAGAAAAACCAACTACCTGCAACAATCAAATCCACTGCCCTCATCTCAGTTTCATCCGCATGTCATTCACTTCTCAGCTACTGACATTATCCTGGGCATAATGAAAACATAAGTAGCACATTAAACTAGCACCTGGACATACTCGGTTATGCACCAAGAGGTAAAGCTGTGTCAAAGGCATCTCCACTAAGATGCATCAACACAACAAGTGGAGTAAATGAAAAACACATGCCCCAAAGCAAGTTTTAAGCAGCAGCAGCTTCCAAAAAAAGCTGCCTGGGGAAATTTTGCAACTGTATGGAAAGAGCAAAAGTTAATGCAAATGTCAAAGGCATCACGTGGGCTGGAGATGCATCCCAACTGCATCCAACATCCAGGCAATGGAGCCTTGGAGCTCCTCAGGGTAGTAGGGCCCCAATTTCAGTACAAAGGTACATCCACTTCAGTATATGCATAACCCTACAAGGTTCAAATGACCATTAAAATGGGGCATTACCTCAGTGACTTCAGTGAAAACAAATACATTTTCCCAAGTTTATCAAGAGAAACAACAAACTAAGAAGGGTCTATAGCAAGATACAAAAAATATCTAAAGTGAAGGCAAACCATTCTGAGCAAGCATGACTATAGGCAGCCACAAAAAAGATCTCACTTGAGGTGTTTGGGTAAGATGCAAAAAGAATATGAATTTAAATTTGAGGTTTTTAAGCTCATTTTAAACATTTTCTGCTTAAGAAGTCTGAAACAGTTACAGAGGATCTAGCCTCAGGTCACTGGGTATTATAAAAATCCTTTAAATTCAGCTACTCATGCACTCCATCGTAGGCAAAAAATGTTCATCTTCAACATTTGTATTTGTGTGTAAACATTATTAGATACAGGAACACTGACTCATCCTGTGTTTACCACTGAAGCTCAGAAAACTTTTCTATAGAGTTCCAAAGATAGCGCATGTTTCAGTGTTATTTTCATCTGTTCCATTACATTTACCAGGATACCGTAATCTAATAATGAAATAAAAATTAACGTGTTCATAGTAACTTTAAATATAGCTGGCATCAAAATAGATTTTTAAATCCTCAGCACTGATACCATCTATTAGTTCATTAGAAGGTAAAGATGTGAAATACTTGTCAGTAAATTCTTCATTTTTACCTTTACCCTTATTTTAGGTACAAATTTATATTATTTGGTCTCATTTTCAAACCTCCAGGCATTATTTATTCAGGATGTGTGGTAATAGCTCCAAAAAAGTATTTATAATTGCACTGATATCTCCAGAATAATATCTGTTAAGTAGGTTTATATTTATTGTAGTTAATGACATTGAAAACAAAGACATTTCAGTTTATGATACATCACACATTTGAGTAATATTTTAATGATAATTTTTAATGATAATATTGTCTTATAAGAGTCATGTGCTTATTTGGCAAGCAATTCAAGAAACTAAAATCTCATAGCCAGCCTGCTGATACATATAATCAGCAGCTTTGCAATATTGCTAGGAATCCCTGGGATGTAAGAGGTTCATCATGTTTTCCATTATTCTCAGCATCACTGCTATAGAAAGTCATTACAGATTACAGTGTTTTTTAATCAGCACTGCAGATGTTATGACAAACCCCCAAGGCTGCCATTTGCAAGAAAAAAAATTCTGCTCAAAAACAACTTACCCTGCTTGACCTCCAGCATAGATGTAAAGAGCTAAGCCCCTAAAAGGGTTAAATGCTTTTCTATTTGGGCATCCAGATTTTGTGTGTTCAAAGAGTCTTTTCTGCAAGACATTCTCTGAGGCAATTTCATCACTCTCTACCAGCCTGAGGATGGAGTCAGCTGATTTCCCCATCCATGAATGCCCCTATTCAGAGGCTTAAGCTTTGAATTCCTACTTGGGCCAGGCTGTTCTGGGACTAGCTCATGGGAGGTGATGCCCAGAGGCATCAGTGCTGCAGCACATGGCAGGATGGTGACATGCAAGTGGGCCTTGGGGCAATGGGCAGCAGCTTTGCAGGCTGCATCTGTGTACAGACAGACCTGAGTTTGCCAGGAGTCCATAAGCCAGCACAACCCTTGCTGATAGTGCAATATCCCCACTGGAAAAGTCCCAGACTGACCAAGAGCTGCAGGCATTGAAGGACCTCCTTAACCCAGGACTGGGCAAGCCACCATAAACTCTGATTTTACATTAACAGATCTTGACAGTCTTAACCCTTCAGGGCACAATAAGGGAACTCATTTAATACTAATTTACTTGTTTGTTTCTAGCAGACACTGTCACCCTGCTCACAGCAAAGGTGCTGCTGCAGGGGCCCCAGCAACCCAGCAACTGCTGCTGTTCAGTTCTCTCATACATAGACCAGGATGGACTCACCCGCTGGGATCTTGAAGTCATTTCTCTGAACTTAAAACCCAACAGGGAGTTTCAAAAATTCTCAGCATTTTTAGGAATTCCTCTGCAAAATACTACAGTCTAACATTAAGCATACTATCAGAAATAAGCATTAGCACTGCTTCTATTCCAGGTGGCAATAGAATTGTCTTTAAAGCCATTTTCTCAGCTCTAGTAATATGAAATACCCCATGGGAGCAAACTTGCTGACCAAACTCTCCCACTTGCAGCTGTTCTGTAGTTAAAAAAAATCATTTTTTCCCCTCCACTGGGTTTAAAGCTTCTTTCTGCTTGGCTGATAAATGAAAAATCAACAGTCATAGTAAAACATCCTGTTTGAGAGGATGAGCAACAGTGGAGGCACCCCAGCACAGGCACAAACAGCATGCAGTTTTTGATTTTTAATCAGATGAGAATCCAGTGTTTGCAGGGGATGGGGAATTTATCTCTCTAATTTCTCCTGCCCACAGATGCAGTAACAAATAAGGGCTTGAGGCCATAACAGTAACCAAAAGGCAGATCACAAGAGGAAAACATGCTCCATTTTAGTCACTGAGATGTTTTCCTTCCCTAAGCCAGGCCTGAGTCCTTCTCATGGTCTATAGCTTGAAGACACTTCCAGTGCAATGAAAACAGATTCATGTGGTGTCAAAGTGGGTCTCCTTTAACATGAAATGTATCCGCAGCTATTTTAAGGTTGCTAGCCTAAATATTAATTTTAAGAAAAAAGCACCCATTTCTTACCTGGACTACAACTGGCATATTCTAGAGGACACAAGCAAAAATCCCACACTCCTTATGCAGTGCTAGAATTGGTGATTTGGGGCCTCCCCAAGCTTTGCCTCCTACAGCAGTTGCCATCTCTTTAGTACCCCACAGCAGAACTTGGTGCTTGAGCCTGAGCTCAGTCTCCTGCCCAATGCACCTTGCACCAGCAGCGTCATGTCCTGAGGATGACCACCTTGCCAGGAGGGGCTGCTTTTGCTTCTTCCTCAGATCCCCCCTGCAGGTGGTGGTTTCTGACAAGTGACTCCAGCCCAGTTTGGCTGGGAACCACACTCTGGGGTGGCTGTCTTCATTTTACCTTCATTTACCTGCTCTTGCAAGGAGCAAAAGCAATACTGTTCTCCTCAAACCAAAGAGGAAGAGTAATGTCTGCAAAATTAACCTCCGAAGGCATTCCTGGGTAGACTTTAACAGCATTTCCTGAAAGTGCCCAGCACATCCCCACAACCTCTCCAGCAAAAGTTAACTTACTGAAACCACTACAAACTGGAAGGGGCATAAACGAGGGCAACTCCAGCAGGAGCAACAGCCGCCGAGGCGCCAGGAGGCTCCCCCGCCGCCTCCTCTCCCTCGCGGCCGGGGGCGGGCTCGAACCCGTGATCCCAGGAGCAGCAGCGGCTCCGCACTCGGCGGCCGCGCTGCAGGGAGGCGGCCGCGCTGCCGCCGCCGCGCACCAGGTAAGAGCCCCCCGTGCTCCCGCTCCTGTCCTCACCTTTCCCTCCCCTTTTGCCCCCTCATTCCCCCTCCAAGTTAGGCTTTCCTCGAGACTCCGTTAGCTTTATGAGATTTTTTTCACCTGAATTGAAATACATATGAAATAGTTCAAACTGCCAGAAGTCAAGTCAGAGGAGCAAGCTGTTGAAGAAATCGCTTGAAAAAGTGAAGGCTTTATGGAGACTTCTCCAGGAATGGTGATTCAGGAGCCAGCTTCCTTTTCCCCACTCCCAGGCAGCTCTATCCATCTCACCTTAAATCAATGCATCTATGCTTAAAAAAGAATGTATATTTGAAGGAAAGTGTTGATTAAGCCTGTTGGACATTGATTTACAGAGGAAAAATATTTGAATTAAATGAAAGCATTATTTCCTTAGCAGTTTTTTTTTTCAAATTACAAAAAGAATTGCCTGCACATATACCTAAGTTAATGTCTATTGAACATTTAATGAGATTTTAAAGGTTGCTGTTAATCATAACTCTCCATAATTCTAATAACTGGCATAGAAGCAGAGTTAAAGCCGTATTTACTTAAAAAATGAAGAGTCCTGGGAAATCATACACTTACCCATGCAGAAAGGTTAGTTAAATCTGTATTGGTGATAAAACACTGAAAGGCATTTTACTGAGAAAAGCCCCTGTTGCTCCTTGCCCCAGGACCAAGCAGCCCTGCCCTGAGCTCTGTGCCCCCTCAGCCCAGGTAACAGCTCCCCCAGGTGCAGGGAGCACCTGAGTGACCCTTCAGGAGCACCCACATGAGGTACAGGTGTAAAAACTAGGAGCCTTCCTTGAACTGCCTAATGTACATTTTACTACTGAGTAGTTTTAATTGAATTGGGGAGGTCTGTTCTGAATGTAATGACTTTTTAGATTATAACTAAGCTGCTTTATTGCCAATCCATTTTAAAAATCTGGTTTCACCCTTTGTCTTTCATCTCATAGTACTGCTCAGAAAGGGTCTTCTGGTTGCAAGATATTTAAGCTGGGAACTAAAAGCACAGAATAAAGAATCAAACTAATGACAAAAGCAATACATTTTCTTTGCAGTCTTTGACTGTTCTTAGACAAACCTCAAGAGAAAAAATTCTATAGCGCAAATTCAGTATTTGCACAGTCAACAAGGCATAGCTAAATTATATTTACATTCTCCCCCTTCTCCCTCCCCCAAAATGTGGATTTTCAAACAAAATGAATTGCAAACTAAGGGGCTAAATTCTCTGCTGAGGCTAAATATTCAACCTGGAGGAGATGGGAGATGCCTAAGCCCAACCTGCTACCCCAGGAATTTTATTCCCCCTCAGCCTTAAGCATTTCTTCAGTGGCAGAGAAATGTCATTCAGCCATGCCAGAAGCCACAGGGAAGGAAGCAAAGGGCAGATTACTTGAATCCTAGATAGCTTTTACAGCATGAAAACACTGTGAGTGGAGCTCAGAGAAACCAGGGCCTGTGTGAGAATCTCACCCCCAGTTATCTGCCAGAAGTTTATAGCTCTGCTAACTTTCATCAGGAACAGTAATTTTAGTTGGCATTAGAAAGACAGGATTTCACTTGTCATTTCAACTCAATTTATTACTTTAATATGAATCAGCATAAGTGTTCTGCACAACTTCCAGGTTTTTAACTATTAATATTTTGATAGATTCCAAAGCTGTGATGACATTTTGCTAAACACTACATAAGCAGATCGGCTGGGATGTGCAAGTAGTTGTGGTATCAGGGCTGTAGTAGCTTTCAACCCCCACTTGTGACCAAACACCTTTCTAGAAAGCTGGTGACAAAAAGTGCTCACCTTGGCAGTCATCTGCTCTCTGCCAGCAGCTACCAGACAAGGCAAAATTGGCTATATTATTACTATAATATAGCTGGTATAGCCTCCATGGTATTAACCACATGGTGGGCTTCAACCAGGGACATGTCAAGAGCAGATATAGAACCTGGTGTAGCTGCTGGTGTTTCCTGACTGCCTACACAATCAAACATGTCAGCACCTCACAATATCAATATTCCCCTTAAAGTTAATACAGCTGCCATAGGTTTTACAGACCTATAGACTGGTGCAAGAGGACCCTTACAAACACACAGCTAGAGCTGCATAGATATCAACACTTGTGACATACCAAGTACAAGGGATTCAAGTAAAACAGATGCATCGCAGATGTATTAATACTCCCAAACTGTTGATTTGGAAAACTGCAAAGTCAGTGAGTTCATGGTTCTTTAACATCACTGATATGCTGAACTTTTAGGTATTAGCTTTGTAAAAAGCAGATTTAAAAGAAAGTCACATTTAGGTTCAGCATTATGCTGGTTAGGACCTGACACTTGTTTCCTTCTTTCATGAAGCTAACTTTTGGCATTGTATCATCACCCTCAAAAACAAAGTTATAAATTTTCTAAGAAAATTCTACAATAAGATTTGATAGTTAACTTATTTCCCAGCTAACTCAAGACATGCATTCATGTAAAACATAGCATAAGTATGTATAGCTAATCCTTTTCCACTTTTAAGCCTTCTAAAAATCTTTATGCTTATGATAATACTTGGTAAGAAATACAGTGCTAATCCAAAATGGTGCCTCTATTAGAGTATTAAATTATCATCCTGCTACTCAAAACTCCTTTTGTAGACAAAAATGTTGACATAAGCAAAATTTAAAATGGCAAATGGCAGCAACAAATTCTTCAGCCTATGTCTAGGCCTTGCAATGTATTGAAGAAAAAGTAATCATAGAATCATTACAGTTGGAAAAGACCTTGAAATTGTCAAGTCCAACCATAAACCCTTCAACACCGTACCTGCTAGATCATGTCCTTAAGTGCCTTATATACACATTTCTTGAACACTGCCAGGGGACAGCGACTCCACCACTTCCCCGGGCAGCCTGTTCCAATGCTTGACTACTCTTTCCATGTAGAAGTTCTTCCAGATGTCTAATCTGAACCTCCTCTGGCAAGCTTGAGGCCATTTCCTCTTGTCCCATCCATAGTTATTCTGGAAAAGACACCAAAAGCCACCTCACTACAACCTCCTTTCAGGTAGCAGGTCCCCCCCTCCTTTCAGGTCCCCTGAGTCTCCTCCTCCCCTGACTCTCCAGACTAAATAACCCCAGGTGCTCCTCAAGGTCTGTGCTCCAGATCCTTCACCAGCTCCATTGCCCTTCAGACATGCTCCAGCACCTCAACATCTTTCTTGCAGTGAGGGGCCCAAAACTGAGCACAGTATTCAAGGTGCAGCCTCACCAGTGCCAAATACAGGGAGACAATCACTTCCCTGGTGCTGGTGGCTACACTATTCCTGATACAAGCCAGGCTGCCACTGGCCTTCTCGGCCACCTGCGCACACTGCTGGCTCTTGTTCAGCTGGCTGTCAACCAACACTCCCAGGTCCTTTCTGGCCGCAAAGCTCTCCAGCCACTGTACCCCAAGCCTGTAGCATTGCATGGGATTGTTGTGACCAAAATGCAGGACCCAAATCTTATATGTTAACTGTATATTATTTGGGGTACTGAAATGTATCACTGAGTTGTTACCAATCATTTGAAATCTTGCCATGCTAAATTCAATAGTTTAAGATATTTATAAATAATATTTATTCAAGATAGTTTTAAAGCATAGGCTTATGATATACATATTTACATAATGTATAGATGTATAAAATGTCTTTAGAAATGTGAACTTTAATTTACAGCTGGCTTTGTTATACCAGAACAACAAACTCATTTCTGGTGACTCTTAATTCCTTCTACTGATTAAACTTTCTGCTGTTGAATGACAACTTTGATCAAAAAGACAGAGCACAGAACTTGTTTCTCAAATCTGTACAACATAATTTATGTTGAGTGCTACATTGAGGAAAAAATGACATTTTCAGCCTTTATTTGTACTGCCTGGCACATCTGACTACAGCATTGATCAAAACAGAGCATAACTGAATCCATTATTTGATTTTGCGAACTTCACAAGATACCTCAACCAATAGCAGGAGCTCAGCATCAGTCCAGTTTCTAAAAAAAACACCACCACAGATGGCAGTCTCTACAAAGAAGAAAATATGACAAGACAGCTACTTGCTTTAGACCAAATAAATCCCACTTTGCTTGCTTGCCTAAGGAAGCTGGATAGTGTGTGCCTTTACAGGCAAGATCAGATGTGCCTGGGGCTTCAGAACAAGCTGGCTCATATGCCAAGAGCCAACTTATCAGTCACTTAAGGTGTTTCCCATAAAAGGATGCAGATACATATGTTCATCCCCTTTCAGTAATTTTTCCATCCCAGCAGAGTAAATTAGGCAGTTAGACCTGAATTTTCCTGCCTACTGACTTTTATTCCTTCTCTAATTTGCCCCATTGAAGAAAGAGCTTACAAACAGGTACACCAATTTACCACTTTTCAAACTTCTCTTCAGTATTAATTTTTGTATGAAAAACTTTATGAAAATTAAATAGTGCATTTTTCTTCCATGACCCATAGACTCAAATACATCACAAAACCAGAGCTATTCTAGACAACCAGCCAGATTGATATGAAGACTGATACCACCACATTACACAATGCCCTTTGTCAGTGAGCACAGTGAACTCAGTTTATGTATTTGGCTTTTCCAAAGTGATCAAAAAATCCACTCATTTTTCCTTCACCTTTGGACAGGTAGCAAGCAAATGGAATAGAGCTATTTCACATACAGCTTGGGAACAAAGAGGAAGACCCAGAGAAGGCAGTGAAGATTACAATATAGCATCTGGTGGTGGTTTGCTGAAAGCAAGCACAAGAATGAAAAATGAATAAAGAGAGTTTGGAAGCAGCAGTGACATTTTGGGGCAATAGTAGATTCTTTATCCGCAAGTCATGTACTTCCAAATCTTATTTGTGACTGACTTCATATATCAGCTCCCATTCTCTAGCTGCATTTTTAGCTGATGCCAGCATTTTCTTTCCAATTAATTCATGCTGCCCTAAGCAAGAGGATAAAAAGAATGAGACTCATTTGTATAACACTGTAGTTAACACTGATAGTAGGGAAAGTAGCTGTGCATCCTTGGTAGCTTTGAATAAAGAAGTCATATATATGCAACTATAACAACTATCTAGAAAATAGTGATAGCAAGATCCTCCATCTATTAAAAAAGTTTAGGAAATACTACATGCAGCTTGGGTTGCCTACAACAGCAGCCATGAAAATTTAAGCATATGGCCACTACTGTACAACAGTGTCTGTCTCAGTCTTTTCCATGCTTCTACTTGTAGATAAAATTTCAGTCAAGCAGGCACTTCATCTTTCTGCTTACTTGCATAAAATACACTTTCAATTTAGATACTGCTACTACCTTGCCAGCTCTCTTGTATCTTTCCATTCTATTCTCAGAAATTTGTAAAAAAAAAAAACAACCCTCATAATTCACTGCTAAAAACCCACTTCCATTCATGCTGTGATATTGAGAACCCCGAAGGAATGCCAAAACATTAAAAACTACTTTGTAGGCCTAGCCTGAGGACTAAAAAGTCCTAAACACTTTAACTAAAAGACACTTTTTAGTAAAGTAAAAAAAGGTTTAAGTAAAAAAGGTTGTTATCCATCATATGGAATTTATGCAAATATTTACATTTGCCTCCATTTAGTATTTTTAGAACATGAAGACATATCATTTATATGCACGATAATGTAATCAGCACCTAACATTTCTGGTAAGGTAGAATGAACAGAAGTGTAATCTGTGCAGGGACCAGACTATATATTTTTTCCTCAAGACCCTGAAAGTTTCAGGAAAGTATTACTGATCAGAATGAATCAGATGAATATCAGAATGAATCCTGCTGTGCATGAATAGCATTTGATAAAAATGCACAAGAGTCCAGATGTACCAGTATGTCAAGAGGCAGGCTTATCAGGAGGAGCTCAGCAAACCCTTAAAAAAGGCAGCAGGAAAAGTACATGCCCATGCAGCAGTTTATACATCAGTAAGTTCATATATGAAGCTGCTTAAGAATCAGGTGACTCCCCACTTCCATTCCTCAGCTGGTAAATAGTGCCCCTTTGTAGTGATGTCTATATGGCAGTCTATATGATAATTATATTTCTTAGTATTTTTCTTGAAAATAAGGGATCCTCTCCTTCCTGTTTTTTCCACCCTCTGCCTTCCCCAGCAAAGTTAGTCCACGTATTGACACTTCATGTATTGCAAAAGACTAAGCAAAATTCTTCCCCATAAAGCTGCTAAGTTAGAAATTGGATAAAATTTGAAGGTAAACCAAATGCTTTAGAAAAAGGCTAACAATTGGTTCAAACTTATTCACATTGAGTTGTGTTGTGAAAGTATTACCAAAATTATAAGTGCAGAAACATACACAAGTTCCTTTAATCTGTTTAAGGTATCCTAAGACAGAATAATATTTCAAAAGCTAAATAAATTTTGGGATGTACCTGGAAAATAAGTAAGAAATTTCCTATGAATATAGAAATAGAAAGTTAGTATTAACCTCACTAAAAAAATTTACCAAAAATGGTGTAGTGAATAAAAATCCATCCAAAATGAGACACACAACAGAGATACTGTGACACAAACTCACCATGTTACAGAATTAACATTTAGAGGGCAATGTTCTGGCAACACCATCTGCTCATTTTTTCTACAGCTCCTCATGGCAGGTGATCTCATGTCTCATGCTTGATTTTCTGCACAAGTCAGTGTAGGAGTCTGATTTATCTTGACATTAATATTTACCAGGATGGTGTAAGCTTAAGATAACCAAGATGCTAGTTTTTTTTTGAGGCACTGAAATACTTTCACTTCAAATTGAAGACATTATCCACTTACATGTAACAGCAAAATGACAAAAAATAAGCAGGATACCATTCCAACTAGATTTCAGCAAACATTAGGCCATGTATTAACAAAATTGCTTTATGATAAGAAAGTCTGCTAATGTTTTTGCTGGTCCACTGAAGAATACAACACATGCAGGAAACTTGTTCAGGTTCTGTTAGCAGTTGACTTTGAAACTGTAAAGTACAAGAGATTTCAAAAAAATGATTTTGGACACTGCAAATAGGTTTTGTGAAGGAAGAACCATGTGATACCAAGACAGACTAGCACTAACATCTGTCTAACAGACTCTGAGTGCATAGGTAGCATTAGCAGTCATTCTTAAAGTTTTGAAGTGTGTCTTAATGTTTTAGTGATTTGATGAAAGAATAAAATTTTGCACAGCCTGTTAATTTCAGATCTGTTGTATGACTGCATTGAACTATTTGGATATACTCTTCAAGTTAGAAAATGGATTATATAGCTAACATGATTTAAAATAATCAGTATGGTTGTGAATCCTACTGACATTTCACATTCAGGTGAAAACATTTTGCATCAGCCAAACTTTATCCATGTGAATGGGTTTGAGGTAATTGCTTATATACAAAGATCATCTATAGCTCAAAGTAGAAATCTCATTTTATCTTTCATCTGAAGTGACTTTTCCTTATTAAAAGGAGATAACATGTCACACATCCCAGAGATGTTCTTAAATAGTATTATGGTCTGAAGTCATGGTGTGATTACTGCACATTCAAAATAAACTGGCATGTTATACATGGCACTTCAGTGTTAGCAAAGGCAAAGTTAAAACTGTACCTAGTTTCCCCACAGGACAGTTATTTTTCAAAACAGTTACTTCTCCCAACTATTTAAAGGACAGACATGAAAAAAGAGCAGCAAGAAACTAGAATGCAGATATGCATAACTTTGCCATGTCTGAGTCCTTTTGTTAGATATTAGTATGTTTATAGCTGCAGTTATTCATTACAGAATACCTTCTCAGTCCTTGGTGAAAGTGTTTATATTTTGAATACAAACATGCATTGTAAAAACACAACCATTATTTTCAATGGATTTATTCTTCTTTTAGGAGCTACAGCAACTTTTGATGTCACACCTAACAATGTGCACTCATCACTGCAGCCTCAAAGCCCTTTTTCTGTTGATGCTGTTTAGGTAAGATATTTGCTACAGTATTTTCCACTCAGCACACTTATTCCCCCATTGGCATATAAACAGTTTGATTATAATTAGAGCTACATATTTAATATAACCTACTCACCAGCTGAATCTTGCCTCTTACAAAGATTAACCAGTTTGGGCGTTCGTAACAGGACTAAAATCTTCCAAGAATTATCTTAGTAACTTGGTTGAGTTGCAATAGTGAGCAATGAAAACTGTGAATAATTATAACAGGCAAGTAATCCTTCATTTAGTGCTCTGTGGAATGAACACTGTAGTTGGCATCTAGTAGGATGTGTGGTTCTTGCCATGCTATTTTCTCTAAGGACAGAGGCATCACAGTATGCCTAGATACACTCAGAGCTTGAGGTAGTAAAGTCATCTTTGTGCCTTCATTGCTAAAGGAAAATGTCTTAAAAATAATCAGCTGGTTAAAACATGTTCCTACTATTCTGTATAGATTAAGCTGTGAAATTTTTAAGGATGAATTTTACTTCTCTAACATAGCTCACAGGTAAAACCATTCTATTTATGCACAGATAATCCTACTAGCAGTGCATTTGCCATGACAGGAAGCTTAAGGTATTGGAGGTGGTGGTATGCAGGTGGTGAGAGCAGTTACAGCTGTGTGAGCATTGATAAAGCTAGTGAAGACTCCCCCCTCTTAACCAAGACATTCAAGCCTACGGGAACACAGCTATGCAAGCTACAGCATAGCCAGAGGCTTTTTGATAAATTCCCCACTTTTTTGGTGAGAGAATTTTGCTTTAAGGGGAAACACTGGTAATTTAGGTGCTTCTGTCACAATTTTTATTTACAAAGACTGTCCAATAGCCTGTATCACCAATCAGATGTGAAAAAGGGGAGTTAACCTCTTTCTTTGTATCTGGAAACCTTTTTCCCAGGGGATTGCTGCCCCCACATGCATTTTCAGACTGCATTTCGCATGTTGTTTCACTTCTCACTTCTGAGGTGCTGCTGCCTCTTTCACAATACATAAGTCTTTACAAAAAATACCCAGGAAAAACAACTGCCCCACATCTATCTAGAACAGACTTTTTTCAGCTGGTGCCTTTTATTCCTCTCCAGTTAGCCAATTCTTTTAAGACACTTTACTGTATCTGAGAAGTATTGTAAAAAATGAGCAGTTGTTGTACCTTACAGGGTTAATATAACCTGTAATATTATACTTAATCCATAAGATAGAGTAAGCTTTAGTTGCTGTAATGGAGCTTTTGTAGAAGAAAATGTAGTTTATTAAATCTAAAGAGCTTAAAATCCTACAATGCATCGACATCCTAGAACAGATAGGTACTCCAAGGCATCAAATAAGCAGGAATTCAGATTTCTGTAGAAGCATAAACTGTTCTCAACAGCTGGGACAGCTTTTTTAATGTGATTATGCATTTATGTACATATAGTCTTATTTTCAAAAGAGATATGAAAACATACACTTTTAGATATATTTAAAAACACAAATATTAGGCAAAACAGAAAGCTAAATGCATTCCCAGCTTTGACTGTTTGCCTCAGAGTGATCACAGGGATGTGTCATAAATGCTTTTCTGTAGGCAGCTGTCAGCTCACTCTCCTAATGAAGCCAACAGGATACCCTCCCTTAGTACTTGGATAAGGCAAACCCCTCAAGGGCCATAACACCTACAAGCCTCTTACCTTTCAATGCCAGCAATCAGCTACTGAGTGTGTCCAGAATTACCTGGGGGGACCTTGCAACTCCACCTGCTCATGTTCAGGAGGCAGCAGGTTCCTCCCTTACACTGGCTTAGAGCAATAGGGCTTTTCAAAGAGCCCCTGAATGGTAGAGCACAAGGCACAGAGCTAATGCCCAGGGATTTCACGGCCTCCTTACCACATAAGCATATTCTTAACTATAAAATCAAAAATCAAGACCTGAGCCTGCAGATCATGTAGAAATCCAGAATTGTCTTAAAAGATGCAAGTGATTTAAGGAAAACATCTGAGTATTTCAATAATGCCAATTACTTAGGATGTATATAGCAAAATAGCTGCTAGCAAGGATAACACCCAATCTATTTATAATTGCATATTTATCAGGAGAACAACTTTGACCCTCACAGTATAAAACTTTGAGCACTTCACTGAAATTATATGTAAATTGCAAAAGCAGGAAATCTGTTACAAGTATGCGATTCAAGAAGTTCAATTCAAGTACATCCCTAATGGCAATACCTTCTGCAATGCAAAGCTGGCATTTTCATTTATAGTTACACTTCACTGAATTTATTTTTTTTTTTTAAGATGATACCTAACTCTGTAAGGAAAGCTTATTTCAAAGCCTTACCATCAAACTCTGAGCTTGACTTCAAGCCCTGTATTAAGATCACACTTAACTGAACCAGAAGTAAAGCAATAACTTCACAGTCACAATATATAAATAGCTTTGTATAGAACAAGATAAGCTTGAAATGTGTAGCCTATATACATAACAGCACTATTAGTGAAGAACAACTACTTCTGTGAGAACAGGAACAAGTAAAACATCATATAACAATAATAATAATATAAGGCAGCAGAGAACACCATGTCTAAAAACACAATGCCTGTATTCAGAATCACTACTATGGTACATAAGTTTTGCCAAGCTAAGATACCAGATTATTCCAAGTGGGTAAATTCCACAGCTTCTTAATAGAACCATTCAAGACTTTCTAAAAACAGAGTAAAATCCTGTTTGAGGAAAGAGTTTCCACAAGACTACAAAGAGTCCAGCAACACAGTTCAAAAGAAAAAACAGAGATTTCAGAGACCACTCTAAGAGGAGGTAACAAGCTTAGGGACATTTAGCAGAGATGTACAAAGACCATATCTTTATACTCACATTTTCCTCTAGGAGGAGTAGCTCTTCCTCACCTTCTCACCAACTACAAGGCTAGAAAAGAACAAAAAAAAGACCCTGAGACTTTTTATAGCAGCTCGCTGCTGGTGGCTGCCCCATCAGCTGTGCTGCATTATGTGATTCAATTATTTGCTTCTCACCTTAATAATTAAATCACGGTCCTGCCTCTGCTCCCTACCCTTATAGGTGAGGCAGTATTTGGGAGCAAGCTTATGATGCCTTTGCTATAGGGTAGTTTTTTTCCTCTAGGTAGTTGTCTATAATAATCTGGCCCCTTCCTCCTACAGCTGTTGATCATAGAGATAAATAAAAGGTAAAGAAAAAGAATAAAAAAGGAAGCCTTAGGTGACCTGAATGAAGAACTTCAAAGTGGGCATGCTTCTTTCCTAATTCTTGGCCCAGATAAGTTGCTTTCTAGATGAGGTTTTTGGATGATTCTTAGTCTGAGAATGGGCCTTGTATGTGTTTGTTTATGTTTGACTTTTATATGATGTATTTGTAATTGGCCTGGCCTGTAATGGCCTGTTTTCCTGTTGCCCTTTGCTGATTTTTGCTTGGCAGGATTATTTCTGTAGCCTTTCTAAAGATGGTGCTGTGAAAGCAGGTTTTTAAAAGTGGTTTTATGCACTAATCTTTCAGGCTGGTCCCTGTCTCCCTCTAGGAGCTAAATTGAATGTATTTCATTATATGAAAAGAAGCTTAATTTTAAATGCTGAAATAAATAGTCAGTGTTCCTTCTACTTTCCTGGATTATAGCAATGCTGTCCTAGTTGTACAGCAAATATTGAGACTGAGCTAATGTTTAGGGTTAAATGTTAAGAAATCCTAAAGTATAGGGGTATAAGAGTAATACTTTTGCAAAAGAAAGATTAATGTGGTTTTGTTAAGGCTGGTGTTTTCTAGATTTTTTTTCTTTATAGTGAACTGTGAAATAGAAACATCTAAATGTTTTAAGGTGTGTCATCTGGTAAGCAGTGTTTATTAGCAGTCCTAATGTTAAAAAACACTATTAATTAGGAATGATAAGGAATGCTATATCTGCTGTAACTGGTATTTCCTCTTCAGAGCATTCTCACTTTCATCTTTTCTTTTAGATTAATACAAATTTCTGAAGCTGAAGGAAAAAGTGAATCTCTTCCTCCAACTATACACAAAATAATAAAAGGATACAACAAGTATCTGCGTCCATTTTTTGATGGTGAGTACAAAACCTGTGTCTTAAGGCTATAGTGTAATACAGTATCTGAAAAAAAACTTTTTCCCTTTTTTTTCTTTCTTTTTTTCCTTCTTCTCGAACGTTTGGCAATAATTGATAAGAGGATATATGCTTTCCTGTGATATGAGAAACTTAATGGTTTTTGTGGCCTAAGGTGACCTTTATAAATTCTGGGTATTCACAAGTAAGACTTCCACACTGTCTGTTAAAAACTTGATGTCCTCTGTGTAATACCCTACCTATCAAAAAACATAATTTACCCCAAGTTCCCAAATAACAACTATACCAAACTTTATTTAAACACAAAAAACTTTATGTATCATTCTTGTGACTTTCAAATTGTTCCAGAAAGCACTGGTTAGGCTTACTCTTGTATGAAATATTATATGACCTCCCAGAAGATCACAAGGGAATTATTTAATATTCTTTGCCTTAGGCCTTAAAGTTCACTGAATGAGTCCTTGCAGAATTGTAAGGGAAAATGAATTTAAAAGGTCATTCCTGAGGCTGGGAGGCCACATACGCTGTGTTGGAAGAATCACTTTATCTCCTGTACCAAGGCTGGTTTCTACTGCCCTGCTAGTCTTAACATCTGAGATTTCGGTCACAGACACCTTCCTTGCCTGAATCAGACCAGTTAGTGTATTTGATATTCAGGAGTTACAGGGAAGGCAGATCTTTCTGACTGGGGGGACTGCAGAACTCTACACAGAAAATGATCTGCAAGTTGAAAATGTGCTCAGCTTAATGTGCCTGACAGAAGATAAGCATATGGAGTCAGGCAATACTTCTTGTGTTCAGAAACATTAGAGCTTTAAATGAAAACTTTTATAGCCCTTTATATAATGACTTAAAAAATACTGGCTGAAGAGTTTGTCATTATCATGCAGTTACCTCTTACTATCCACACATGTGGAGAGGTTACCAGTCTGTTTGGTAGGAGTTCACAGCACGTGCAATTTATGAATCAATTTCATAAAATCTTGTCAGAAACCATTATTTTCTGTTTTTGTTGTAATTGTCTCAATGACTGACGCAACTGGTTTAGACTATTTACATGGTCATTGGGAAGGTTATCAGCAAAATCAAAATAATAATAATAAAGGTGACCCTTTTCATTTAAGGTAAGGCATAATGAAAAATAAATTAGTGACCGCTGCACATATAGGTATTTGATTTGCCACGTCTTTGTCGTGTTAAAAATGCATTTACATCACCATGATTGATGTGCTTTGGTAGACTGCAAATAGACTTTCTCTATAAAATTATGTTATTGTAGTTCAGACTAACACTTAGGCACTTCCATGCTGCGAATCTCCTTTTTCTACTTTGAACAGAATTTCTTTTCAGATGCCGCAATGCTAAGTCCCAGTCAGGCAATTGCATTTTTTCTGCTTGGGAATTTTGATGAGACAGATGTTAAGGACTTTCTCTGTTTGTCTGGAAATCCCCGAGGAGCACAGGCACAAATCAACTGTCATGTGCAGTGCAAGTCAAGCACTTTCAGATGGGTCAGAATTGCTGTGTGCGCTTGCTGCAGCTCAGGCATGCAAACGCTGCCGCAGAAGTCCTGGATAGATATTAGCTGTATCACTGAAGGACTGTGATGCAAGTCCTCCAGTCTGAAAAATAAGTTTTACTGATGGTGTCTTTAAATGTAGCAGTGAGTGTTATGTGAGACATGGCATTTCTATAGGAATAACTTCTATATAGGAATGACGTTCTACAGGAATTCTATTTTCTATATTCTATTCTATAGGAGTAACTTACAGTGACCAAGCAAGTGTTGGTCCCAGTTTTGGATCTGCAGATCCAAAGGTGATTTGAGTGTCATTTATGATTTGATCTGTGGTTTGAGAGTGGCTGCCTTTCCCAGGTGGCAGATAACCCTCTCCAAGCACATGGGCCGTCTGCCCAGCCAAAGCCCTTCTGGTACCAGCAAGGGGGCTGCAGCCCGGATGAAGTTGAGGTCTAGGACAAGCTATGGCTCTTCTCAGATAGTAAGCTACCAATATCCTCGGCTTATGAAGTCAGTGGATTACACTGATCTGCGTGACCATAGCTAGTGTATCTTTGTTGTGCTTATTTCTGTGGATATTATCTGCTTGCAGCTGGTGCACTTTACATCTGTTCTTGGTCAGAAAGAGATTAAGTATATCGGACTAAGAGTTGTATGAATGGCTACAGTATTCCTGCTAAATACCAGTTTAGTCATGTACCGTGTGAACTTATTGCGGTGGTATGCTAATTGCCTATAAATAATAAGAGCCTGAGCAATTAAAAATAGATTGTAAGAAAAAAGTTCTGCCTAGAACTCTGTAATCTAAACAACAAGTGAAGAATAAGAAAATAAAGTAGGTAGAAATGTTCCTTTAATATAAAAGCATGCACAGTTCTCATGACACTAGGATATGAGTGTTGATTTATGTTGATAAGGAAACTCCTATTACTAAAAACATAAACAGAAAAGGACGTATATGCGTGTTAACACTAAAATAGATTTGTTTACTGTCTGAAATATATCCTTTCAGGTCTGAAGTGCATGCAAGGATTTACCTAAAATGGGAGCCAATGTGTATGCCGATGCCCAGAAACATACAGTAATAATGTCCTAAAAGCTTTCATTAATTTTCTCAATCATTTTCTTGAACTTTGGACTCCAGTTCATTTAGGAACAAGTTCAGTAAGAGCTTTGAAACCTGAAGTTAATAGTCCCACTGGGTCGTTTTGTCCTGGTGTTGCTTGCAGGAAGGGGGAAGCCTGAGGCTTAACCTTCCTGGAGCCTGCGCTGAGTTCAAGAACCACATCTGCTTGTTACTTTCCTTCCTATTAAAGTAGTAAGTACATCAGTGCCCTTCACAATGGGTCAGATCCTGTTTTTCAGTTGTGCTCAGGGCATATTTATGGATTTGATAACTCAGAAATGTAGGTTCTTTCCTAGCTCGTGAATCCCATCAGGGTCTAAGCAGGAGCTCAGCACTTTGGTGTGCTGATTAGGTGACTTGGGCAAGTAGAGTGCAGCTGGAGGAGTCTAGAAATCCCTCAAGTCAAATGAAATGAAACCAAATTTCAGGAATGTCTGTTTTTGTTATCAGACTTTTGGTTGGTTGCCTAGGTCTGCCTAGCTTCTCTTTTAGAGGTTGGGTCCCTTTGAGGAGTCTAAAATTCCCTGGTTTTCAAACTAAGTGCATTTCTGCTTATACCTATGATATGCATCCAAAAAAAAGTCTGAAAAATTAGTCATAAAACTGGATTATATTATTTATTGACTTCCACTGTGCTTTGACTTTAATGTTAACTAGCTGTAATGGAATACTGATGCATGAGTTTATCAAGTGAGATGGGCAAGAGGTTAGCATCTTAGTCATTTCAGAGTCATTTGTTCTTTATTTTTTGTTGTTGTTTTCTTATTTCTTTTTTTATCTTTCTGTTTAGGCAGAAAAGAGGGTGGTGTGTGTGGTGGTGTTGGGGTGTGCTGTGTGTGTGTTTTTTTTTTTTTTTTTTTTTTTTTTTTTTTTTTTGTAGTGATGCTTGTCACCAAGATGAAATCAGCCTCTTGGCATAGCTATGACACCAAATTCCTTAATACTTATCAAAAGGGATTTTTATTCCTGAAAAGAAAGTATTATGTATGAGCAGTCATAAAGAGGATCTTTTTTTTTTTTTTTTTTTTTTTTTTTTTTCTTCCCCCTCCCCTCTCCCTCCCTCCCTAAACATAGGGAAAACAGAAATATTTACTGGTCAAGGAAATATCATGGCAGCTAGTAAATTCTTATTTTAACAAACCATTCATTTGCCAGTTTGTATTTGCCACTTGTTTTGCAACTGGCAGATGGTGGATGCAACTTGACTAATGCTGTTAATGAGATTATGAAGATAACTTTCTTTTGGATATCGTGTCTATACTTAACAGCAGAAAAATGTCATTTTTTTGCATGATTTAAATTTCCCATATTTCCTAAATTTTCAACCCAGATTAATTTCCCCTTATTTCAGAGTGGTCTCCTCCCACATAGTTTTCCTTGCTACTGAACTCTTCCATTTATGCCCAATACAGAGCATAGGTCTCGGATATCCAAATTAGGTGCTTGAAGTTAGGTGAAATGGAGCCAGGCTTAGTATTTCAAAGTGTTTAGACAAGTAAAACTGACTGAATGATTTATGTTTGTCCATGTTAGCTGAGGTGTGCTGGTTGCTAGTCAGTTGGGTACTTCACAGTTTATTACACAAATACTGGCTGGACTTTGTGCCTAGGTTCTGCTTTGATTTGAATTAATTTTGATATTAATATGATATTAAGAATGTTCTCTTTTTTAACTGTATCTTTTAATGCTGCTAATTCTGCCTGTGCCTCAAATGTGTTAAATGAAGTTTTAAGGAACTTTCCATTCTGTTTACTTTTTTAGCAAGTTTAAAAGAGATCACTTAATCTAGTAAAAAAGGTTGCTTAATCTAGAATGATTTTACTCATGCTTAGGGAATGTGTATAAAATATTTTTGTATTAGTAGATAGTATCCATTAATCAATCTTGTCCATCCTGATCACTGATAGGAGTAGAAGCATCCTGATCCTGGTACCAGCAAGGGGGCTGCAGCCCAGATGAAGTTGAGGCATATATGGAAGTGGAAGCATCTTGTAGAAAAGCTGACATAAGGAATTTAGAAATGCACGGTTATTTTCCTTAACTGTACTATGTAACTCTAACTTGTTACCTCAGCAAGGCAAGGCACATCAGATTTTTAACATCAATTTTTCTGCTGAAAGTGTGCAGAGCCATAACAGAGGTGCTGTGCCCAACCTCTTTGGAATTAATGAGCTGCTGACTTCAGTGAGCCTTGCATCAGGTTCAGGGAGTTGTTAAGAGATGCATAAAGTCTTGTAAATTTTATAAAAATAGATATTTTTGTTGTTGTTCTGTGATTGAAAGTGATAATTTAAGAGTTTTAATTAATAAGTGAGAGACTGCAAAAAGGTCACAGCTAAATACACTTGAATATGGAAGCTGCTTTCAAGTGGCATAGGGAAGTGTCATGTTTAAGTCAGTTATCCTAAGCTGCATTAAAAGATTGCTTTCCTTAGTTTGGCAATGAGCAATACCTTGCCTCATGGACTCAAGGCTTAAATTCAGCCTCCAAAAACTGGGGTCTTGCTTTGCTTTGTCAGCAAGTAAGTGTGACTTCACTATTGGATATTTTTTCTGCATACTTACTAACATTGGTCAAGTAACATCTGTCTCCTCTTTGAGGAGCTGAGTAAATTCTGTAATTTTCACATTGTAAACTTCATTATTCAACTTTAAGAGTTTTCATCTCTTCAGTTATTTTCTGCCTCCTTTGAACTGTCTACTGTTTACACAATTTTTGAAATGTGGGAAACAGAACTTGTCACGATAATCGAATAATAGTCTTGCCGGTGCAGTCTAGACTGCAAGATAATGTAATTCTGTACATTGCTCTCCATTGCAAAAGTGCCTTTGCTGAAGTATGATACTGAAAGCTCATGTCAAAGTGATTATCTGTGACAACCCCTAAATCCTTCTCAAAGGTGTTGCTTGCCAATATAGTTTCCAGTCCTTAGGTATTGCTTGCATTATTTATTCCCATATTACTTGTGTTCATTTGACTGTACTAAAATAACATCTTGTTAAAAGTTCTTTGAAAAAAAAGAGTTATCCCCACCAATTTCTTATCTGCAAAGTATGTTAACAAATATGCACAACTATCTAAAGATCTTTGTTATGATCAAATGGAATTGAATATGAATCCTACTAGAAATGGCTCCAATGTTTTGTATCCTCATACCAACAATTAAGTTGAAGACTGTCAGATAGCCCATCTTAGTATTTCTAGTCACTTCATATAATGTGTGTTTTGTCAAAAAAAAAAAAAAGTGACCTCTAGGTGGGAAACTAAAGGCACTGGAAAAATCCAAGTGGAGCTAGTCACTCTTGTTAACAAGCCCCATAACACCTTAGAACAAAACAGGAAATCATGTGAACAAAATGAGGATTTCATGAAACTGTAGTGTGTTATTTTTACTTGTGCATTTAATTCTCTGTTAGAGTTTCAGTATTTTGTGCAGTATTGTTGCAAGGTTGGTGCATTATTTTCAATGGCCACTCCTTTTACGAGAGTCTGAGCATGCCAACATTACCATGACATCATGACAGCTACCTAGGTAAGGTGTTTAATCACACTGAATAAACCCTTGGTTAATTTTATTAAGAGGACAGTGAAAGGACTGGTGTCCCTCTACAAATGCAGGTGTTTAGGCCATGAGCTATACGCTAAGGGACAAAAGTCAAGAAGTATATTAAAAATGTAATGACACAAAATTGACAATATACTCTTAAACAGCAAATAAAGACATTCAGATATCCCATCTGGATATTAACCATGTGAAACTGCCAGGAGCAACTCCTTAGTCTGCAACATCTGATGGACCAGATGTTGCAACTGGAAGAATTCTTTCCACAGCTCTGCACCTTGGAGCAGAGGCGTGTGATGTGCCATGGGGATTGTACCTTCAGCACCTTACCATGCAACGCTTTCTCTAGTGCTTTTTTTCTGGGGAGGGGGGAGTTAAGACAACCTTTGGAAATGCAGTATATTTATTAAAATTTCATCTAGACATATTTTTTGATATGAAATGCTCATTTTTTTCTTAATCTAAATTTCTGAAGTTTGGGGTGGGAAAAATGGAAGGTACTATGAAAGAGTTTTATAGAAGGTTCTGCTGATGAACATGGTGTATTAAAGAACTGTAGGCTGGATTCTGACTTACTTATTTTTCTGCAGATGGTCCTGTGTCAGTTGGAATGAGCCTGGATATTGCAAGCATTGATACAATATCAGAAATAAACATGGTATCATTACTTTTGTCTCTTGTTTGTGAACTGATAATGTTTTGTATTTCTAGTTGCTAGCAATGGGTTTTTGAGGCTTTTTCCCTTGTACAGGCAGTGCTATTCCTTGGGTGTGGAGATGGAATTTTGTTTGCAGTTGCAGATGGGGGCTATAGTACTTACACTATAATAAACACCAACTTGCTAAAAATGGGTAGTTTCTCGACTAGTACTTTAAAGAAGTTCTAGTCTAGCAGATACAAGTCAAACATCTCGTAAACCGAAATTTGCCACCCAGTATTAACCATCTCAATGAAAGGTATATACAGCAGTAATTATTTTTGAAATGAAATGTCTCAGATCTTATGTGTTTTAGAAAATCAGAGATAATAGATTCATGTGTGCCTCCGAAGCAACTCTTTCCTTGTATTTAGCCACATACTATTTTGTTCTTACTGTGACTTGCTTTTATTCAAGCTGTATTTCATTATATGGGTAATATTCCTTTTTGAACAAAGGAACATAGTATATTCTTCTAATTAAAGATCCAACTTAGGTGCATACAAATGTAAAATTCATCAAATATTTGATACTAGAGGGGAAAAATATTTATGCGTATTGTTCTTTATCATTAGTCATTGTTACCTCACTTTTCCATTACTCAGTCCTAGGACTGCTGAAAATTCAAATCTGTTATATACTTTGCAAGTATTTAGATTTTAATAATTAAAAAGGTGAAACTAGGGTCAGAACTTGAGGTGAATTTAAAATATTGATAAAAATACCCTGTAAAATCAAAAATTGTTTAAAAAGTGACAAAGAAGTGCACTGATTAGGATGTAAGGCTATAAGGCATATTTAAGTTGAACATAATTTGAGAGTTCCTATTGCACTTTTTTGTCTTTATGCATCAGAATATATGCAACTTCCATATATAAAATTGTCTATTAGTTTATGTAAATCAAATGATGTTTACAGTCACTTACACAAATTGTTCTAAAGTCTAAAGATTTACAAAGCTAGATTATCCATGGCAAAACTCTGACTTCAGCTGATTTATATCCCCAGAATGAGGCCTCCAACGTTTACTCTAAAATTCAGCTGGCCAAAAGAACAAAATCTTTCAGATCATATTTCTTAATGATGTCAACAGCACATCAAGTGCTGGAACATTTGGCAGTAAAAGAGCTAGTAAGGCTGCTATCTGAGCACTGGTTTTCCAGAGCGTGACATGGAGAGTCACAGGCTGTTAGATGTCCAACAGCTCTTTCCATGCAATTAAAAAAAAAGTGCCTTGCTTTGTATGATCATGTCTCTTGTTTGATTTTGTTTTTCTCCCTTTCTCTTTCAGGATTATACAGCTACCATATTTCTAAGGCAGCGATGGACTGATGAGAGACTTTGTTTTGATGGTAATAAGAGTTTAAGTCTTGATGGTCGGCTTGTAGAAATGCTTTGGGTCCCAGATACCTTCATAGTTGATTCAAAAAAGTCTTTTCTTCATGATATCACTGTTGAAAACCGTCTTATCAGAATATATCCTAATGGAACAGTCCTGTATGCCATACGGTATGTAAACACCAGACACTAGACTTATTTTTGGCTTTTGCTTGTATTTTAAACTGTCCAGCTTAGCATGATTCATATGCTTTGTGTTGTGGCTTTAGAAGAGCTTTATAAATATATGATATGGCTGGCCAATGTAATTAGATTATTAAGTAGATCTCAGTTTCCTCCTTCAGTTGGGCCTTTTGTTTTACATAGACCAAATGCAGGAAGTGCCTTTTGCTTGGCACTTGTTTCTCAACGAAGTCATCTCTGAAGAAAGGAAATGACAGGCTGGCTGCTTCGTTGCAGGTTACCTTTTGTAGTAGATTTTGATAGCCTTGACAAATTTCTGAAACATAATGTATCAACTCAGATGTATGCTGCAGGTGAGAAGAGGTCATAGTGTTTTGAGGTTGATACTACATTGAAATATTCTGGAGTGGTTTTCAGTCTGGATACACTTAGTTCACACCAGTAAATACTATTTTATTCTCCTATTAAGATTCTCCTGCAAATATTAATTCAGCAAATTCACATGGCTTAATTTTACTTGTAGTGCTGAACATGTTTTTCCATTAATAATCAGTAATGCTCTATTTTTTTCAAGGATAACTACAACTGTTGCATGCAGCATGGACCTGACCAAATATCCAATGGATAAGCAGACATGTACTTTGCAGCTGGAAAGCTGTAAGACTTCACTGCTATTATTTTTATACAATTAGCAAAATAACTGTAGTCTGTAGCATGGGCTAATGGATGTTTGATATTTCCAAAGAGGCTGGGATTTTCAGATGCTAGGGGGCAGTATGTGACTATTTCCTATGGAATTCCAGTAGTGTTTGTTTACATGATAAATGCCTGAGGCTTCAGTGGAAATATCATGGCAGTGCACAGAAATATTAACATTAAATAAAAGTTTGGAAGGCTGTAGCTCTGCCTTCTGCACTGCATCCTGCACAGGTCTTGTACTGGTCTTCAAGGGCAGCTCTGCTAGCAGACACTTCCTAGCAGAGTCAAGAAAATCAGTTGTTTTATTTGACTTTTGCCTTTTTTTCCTTCTTCCAGATATTATATAACTTCTTTCCTGAGGCATATCTCCCTTAAGAGAAAAAAAAAAAAAAAAAAAAAAAAAAAAAAATAGGATAAGACTTACTGGTTGGCCTAGAGTTCATATTTAATTAATTTGCTGTCTTCATATTGAAAGAAGGTAATTGCATAGACAGTTCTGTTCGGAAAAGGATATATACAGATCCTTCTGTGACTTATTCAATTGTCTCTGTGCCAGTGCCCTGGGGAAAAAAATGTCATCATTGTGACTGAATATCCTGTTCTAGGTTCTCATTTTATCAAGTCCTCTTATTTTTCATTAAAATATTTTCCTTTAATACTTGTAAAGATGCAGTGCCAGCAAATACCCAACAGTGCATGTTTAATTTTCTGCTCTTATTCATATGAATAAGGCGTTCAAAGATATTTTTGCATGGGACAACATCAAAGGATATCTAATCCTGTTAGAAGAAAATGTATGTTCTAATCTGAAGAAATACGTTTGGAAGGTTTTCCAGAACTTGTGCAGGTCTTTAGCATTTCAGAAGTGTGGTGTGTTCTCTATTTCCTGATGGTAATGACCAGTTACCAGATTGTTGCAGAGCTTAGACTGAAGCACAAAGGGAATTGCTGCCCAAACCCTCCTTGTCCAGGAATTCCTCTAGAATCAGCAGTTTTGCAAGGATAAGATCTGTATAATGAAAACAATTTGGATTCATCTCCAAGATAATTTTGTTTGGAAGAGCGTATTAGTAAGCTGAACAGTGTAATATGGGTTTACATCAACAACATTGTTTAATGAGTCATTTTTTTTCTGGTCCCAGAATGATATATATGTCCCTTAGGAACTTTAACTTATTTGACAAGATTAAAAAAAAAAAGTGGAATTCCCTCTGTAATTAAAAATAAATATTTTTTCAGAGTGATTCCATCTGTTATTTCAAACAACACACAAATGTCTCCTGTCTAAAAGGAAAATGTAGCAATGTAATCTCAAATGCTTTCCTGTCATTGGTGTTTAGCTTTGAGGAAAAGCAGCTAGAAACAAAGAATGCAAGAAGTCTATGCGTTTAGCAGTGGCCCTTGTCCTTTAGTGCACTGTAATACTTCCTTTTGAGTACATTACAAATGGTGTTTGCTCCCCCATGGGCTAAACGGTGTAGTTTACAGACGGATAATGACAGCATCCTAGAATATTGCTTGTAAATGCCATTACCTGGAGTTATGAATTTGAATGCAAGCATGCATGCACATCTACAAAAACACAGATGTGTATAAATGAAGAAGCAAATATTTGAGCTGAAACAAGGTGTTAGGCATCCTGTTAAATGAGTAAATGTATAAAGACAAAATGACAGGTGGTTATCATGGAAAGGATTTTGGAAGACATCATTATTGCAGATTATACATGCATACACACAGTAAAAATCCTGCTAGCCTTTACAACATACTGTTCAATTAGTAGTTTAGCACTAATTGACTTACACTTTTTACAAGATAAGCACCTTTCAGTGAACTTTTGTGTTGGTTATGATATATATATTTTTTTTTATGTTACTACACTGCTTTAGAAGATTGTGCAGGATGTGTTAGGAAGAGGGAGCTGCTGCTCTGAGTCTCCACTGGTACATGACAGGAGGCACTAGGGGACTTGAGGGAGTTGTGTCTCTGTACTGCAGAGGGGAGTTCTGGCTCTCTACCTTGTGGCAGAAAGCACCACCTTCATTTATGGTGAATCAATGGCTGAAGCTTATTTCCTCAGTCGTCTTCCCCCACAGGCCTCCAGTCCAGATCCCTGTTAATTTTTTTTACTCATCTATGAAACTTTATTCCCTTTTTGAACTTGTCCTTTAGCTTTTATTCAGTGAAGGGCCATGTGAAGGCTTTTAACTTGTGCTTGACCATCAGGGGAAATCAAAATTAGTATCAGAAACTTAAAGAAACTCATTTGTATTAGGCATTATGAATGTTTAATCCCAAACTTACTATTCATGTTATTAACCCTGTTGACATTCATTGCTCATACTGTATCAATACATTACAGAAGTGAGACATTTCAAGCTTGAAGAATTATAATGAGAATTTAGTGTCATGTAAAAAGAGCAGCTTACTTATAAAAGCCAGTAATAAAGCTTAAGGATCTTGTCAATGAAAGTCTTTTAAACTTTTTATAATTATAAAGTATTAATCCCCTGAAAAAAGAAAAATAACTTTATAGAGAGGGAGCATGGTGATATTTAACTTTCTTGAATGTTGGGAAGACTATCTTGATGCAGTTTCCTCATATAGGGAGTTGTGAAATTAGTATTAAAAGGTGTTTTCATATGAAAGACTAAAATCTGATAGCTGTGCAGTGAATCAGAATACTTTGGGAAATAAATAGTTCTGTTAAAGCAGAACCGCCTTCTTTTGGTGGTATGTGTATTATCACTATCTGAGCATGAAGAATTTATCCACACCCCCAGCTGCTTGGAAGAGTCAATATCTGATGAAGACAGATAAGAGCCTACTGTAGTACACTCTAGTTCTTTGGACATTATCTAAATTATCTGTAGTGTAGTTTTACTGAATAGAAATAAAATGAATTTGTGCCTGGAGGCTTGCCTAAGTCTGCTTTTACAAACATTTTATTTTGATTGATGGCCATGCAGCCATTCGTTTATGGGACATACTGCATTATTTTTCATCAGCCCAGTCTAGGAAATTTCCCATGTGTAGTATTACCAGATCAGGAATTTGGCTTGTGCACCTGTGCTTTTGGCTTAGTCTTTCAGCGCAGCAATGTTTTGGCCTTAATTACTATAAATGTGATAATGAGCAGAGAGCCCTAGTCACACTTTTCTGGAAAACTGCCTGTGACAGTGAAAACAAGATCTACATTTGGAGACTCAAGAAAAAGAATTTGCAAGTGAAATTGTCACTTTAAGTGCTAATCAGGACAGTGTTTCCTTGAAACTAGATTTCTGACCTCCTATTTTTCCTGCCTAATGTGAGAAGGATCAAAGCCATTAACATAAAAATATGAAAATGCTCCTTTATTTCTGTGGTTCTAGAGCTTTGCTCTTTTTGCAGCATGTATACGCTTTTGCAATGTATTGCATTATTGTCTCTCAATGTAATTTAGGTACAACTAAGTGGAATCTAAAAATAATCATGGACTCATATTTTTGTCCCTAAGCTTAGCTATTAAAATGTACAGTGTGAGTCTGTCAAATACAAGAGTGATTGATCTAAGTATGCTAAAGGAAAAGATGTACAAATGCTCCTTCTTAACATGTAAATTACATTAACATAATCTTGAATTAATGATATATATGCTAGTCTGAAAATTGCCTACCTTCTAATATAATGAGAACATGAAGCTATTTTAGCTGTGGCTGTGCTATATATTGGTAAGTGTGTGCAAAACAGATGCCCTCTAGTAGATGATTTGTGTCCCAGCTAAATGCCCCATTCCTGCCTGAAGGGGAAGGGAAGTTCTCCTAGGGTCTTCAGGACTCCGTGGGTTGCATGCAAGCTCCCTGCCCAAACCATGGGCCTGTGTCGTGACCCAGCCTCGTTTCAGAGAAGTTGGCAATGATAATGTATCCCCTCTGATGTGCTCGAGGGAGCAGCAAGCTCCCTGTGGCCAGGTTGTGGGTCTTAACCCGCTGGGGAGCAAGCTCCAGGCATGCTCAATACTTGGTATGAATGCTGGCAGTGCTGTAGGTCATGAAAACTGTGGTTCCCCGATGCTTAATAGCTTTTGCCTCTAAAATACCATGTGGTACTTATCACTCTTGTTAATTTATGTCATGTATATTGTAATAAAAGATAGAAAAAAAGCCCTCTTTTCTCCTAAAAGGGACAGCTTTCAATGATAAGATTTTGCTGTTCATTTTTGGGCAGTTTTGTTGTGAACAAGCATTAGGTTCTGCCAAAAAAGTCATTGTTTATACTTAATTGTACTTTCAGGCAGACAAATAAGAAACAGCTGAAACATAATTGTGCTCAGCACAAATTAATTACTGTGTAGAATAAACACTTTCATTGGCTTGTGTCTCTCTACAGGGGGTTACAACATCAATGATGTCATGTTTTACTGGACTAGAGGAAATGATTCAGTTCGAGGTCTGGACACACTCCGGCTAGCCCAATATACTGTAGAGGACTATTTTACTTCAGTATCTGAAGCCGTATATGAGACAGGTAAGAATATCCTTACAACAGTTTCTATGATCACCTTAGCACGGAATTTCTCGCTTTGCCGGTGAGATTACATTCTTGAAGCCATCTGTGAGCCTTCCACGTGTTACCAGCAGAGACTTGGTTAATACAGAAGTTGGCAGTTTCAGCATTTTCTCCTAGGCCATGCATTTTCTGAAGAATGTGGAAGAAACGTGCTATTTCCAAGTAGCACCAGGAAGAATCCTTAGAACAAAATGAGCCTGCAAGTTGTGTTTAAATGTACAGGCAGCACTGTACAGGTTGCCTGGCCTAATTTCCCTGTGCCCGGAAGGGTCAGTGGAGCAGCCCTGGACCTGCACTTCTGTCCAGTGTTAGAAAACAGCTGTAGGAAGTTGCCCATAACTACCAGATTTACCCTCATGAAAGGGTCTGCTCCTGGTTATTTCTAAGAAAGGAAGTACAATACCTGCCAAGCCTGCTGCCTCCCTTTTGAGTTGCTTTCAGGTCCTTTATTGCTGGTCTTGACAGCGTACTCTGCCTCCTGCCCAAACCAACCATAAGACCGTCCTTTCAGGGAGGACACAGGCATCCCTCAAAGCTGGAGTTTCTCCAGAGTATCTGTTATTAACTGAATCACAGAGATACTGTCTCTATTCCATTCCTGGGAATTTCTACTTCAATGATGCAGTGCAGAGAAACTTTACGATCTAATTTTGGGCATTAAATCAGGTGAACAGTCAAAGTTCTCTAAGTGGATATAAATGTAAAAATGAAATACAAAATAGCAGACTCCAGGATCACGATTATCTTGCTACTTACATAACTGGCATCTGCTTACCTCTTTATAGCTTCTGGCTAAACACCATCAGGTTCAATCAAAGGAAAATAATTCTTTACTGCTATTCTGTCCAGAAGGCCGAATGGTATTAGGACCTGTTCACCATACAGGAAAAGAGGAAGGAAAAAAAAAGAACCTGCTCAATTCTAAATCAGTTTCTATCACTGAATCCAGAAAGAGAAGAAGAAAAAAAAATAACTTTTCCCAATTAGAACTGAAATGTAGCCAAAGGCATAGTCAGATGAACTGTGCTCTTCATTCTAGTAGGTGATATTGTCCTCCTCCCTTTATATTGGTAGTAAGCATGTCTATGAAGTTAAAAGATGCTTTCATAGAATCATAGAATGCCTAGGGTTGGAAGGCACCTCTAGAGATCATCTAGTCCAACCCCCCTGCACACGCAGGGTCGCCTACAGCATGTGGCTCAGGACTGCATCCAAGCGGGTCTTGAAAATCTC
>WBNA01000231.1:1174541-1202516 GCA_013398345.1 Nothocercus nigrocapillus | reverse complement strand
ATCTTTGAAATTTCTTGTATCTGCTTGTTTCAGTTGTCCTGTTCAAAAAAGCTACATTATGAAGGGTTATGCAGTACATTTTTAAGGAAATCTCGTAATCCTCTTAACTTTCTATTGAGTCTTTAGGAATTAGATGTTATTTCCTACACATATTTTAGGCAGCAGTGTATACTTTAGCTCATATTAAAAGGGGGGAAAAAAAATGACAGACCTATGTAATGAATTTAGAAGTGAAAAATGATGATTTGCATTTATTTAACATATGATATCATCTGAATGTATTTTTATAAGTAACAGCTATTATTCACAAGACTTTAATGATACTAGGAAAAAAGCAGTGTGCAGTATTTCGTAAAATAGCAAAAACACAATCAGGATTTGATACTGTGAGCTTGTAAACAGATAGTCCAGCTGTTGCACAAGAGAAAGCTGTACAATGCACTGCCCAGGTTCACAAAACCACTGACAAAGCCAAAATTAAAATGTAGTAGTCGGCAGAAGTCCTGCAAAGGTGACATTAAGAAAAGAACTTCAAGCATTAATGTTTACAGAACACTGTGTATCTCGTAATAGTAATCATGTTATTGTAATAGCATAATTCTAAGTTGCTTTGAATAATGTTAACTGGATTTCTAGCTAGGGTTTTGTTACAGGATAGTTTCATTCTGAACCTTTGTAAATTCATTGCAATGACCACCTCCTACATGTCCTTAATATTTACTCTTCAAATACTGATACACTTTGGGACCCATGGAAAACCAAATGTGCATTAGAGACTGCTGAGTTGTTATCTTAGCTGTCTAGCCAACCCTCCTCCCTTCCCAAACAATAAATATAGCTATGAAAAGCTTGTCTTTTTATTGGAAAAACAAAAACAACTAAGGACTGTTAGATTCTAGCTTTTTGTGTAAATAATCATAGAAATAAGTCTGGGGTAGACTTTAAGAATTCATTTAGTCTACTCTCATGTCCCAAGGCAAGGACTGTATTTACAGCCTGACACATGTTTTTAGTAGTAAGTTAGACAAACTTGCAGTGTGCCTACTCCACCTAGGTAATGTTTTTGATGATTACTATGGCCATATTTTCATTGTGAGTAGTCTAGATCTCCCTTGTTGCTTTTCAGACCCATTCTGCTCGGCGTTGTCTACATTAGACATAAAATTTTTCTGTTTGGGGAGCTGATGATTCCTGATGAAGTACTTCTGTTAAATTGCCTTTTTTTTAAAATTTTTTTTCCTCCATACTCAGACCTTTTTTGATCATTGTTGAGATACTTTTGAATTGTGTTGGCAATTATGTCTCTGCTTGGAGTCTTTTACAAGTTTTGTAGGTATATTCCAGTAAATCATCCATTTGTTAATGAGCAGTACTGGGCACAGGACCCCTATGCATCCCCATTTGATAAATGCTGCTTTTTTCACAGTAAGAGATGGCTAATTAATCTCTATTAACTTTAATTAAAGAAGAAGAAAAAAAATAGTCGTTTAAAACTTAAGAATAATTAGCTGTTGATAGCTTTTCCTCCCCACTGACCTACAGCTTTGCCTGGCATTGCTTGTTCTGCTGCAGTCCTCCTGCCAAGTCAGCAACAGCAGCAAGAAAGGCTGAACTTGAGCTAATTGACCATATTCTCACACAGTTCTTGTGCCTGTGTCCAGAAACCCGTGTGCAGACACCATCAGCATTTTAATGTCACCCGTGGCCACTCCTCTTGATGAAAATTCCTATCCTTGGGGATTTCAGCACCCTGCCTGGGTGCACTTCCTCATCCAGAAGCTGCACAGGGCTGGCCACTATTATGCAGGAAGCCTTTCTCTCCCAGGTGAGGGTCCCCAGGGGAATTCACATCTAAACCAGCAATGAGTGTCTTTATAATCAGCATTTTGAATATCAAAATGTATATAAATATGAAGAGTATATGAGTTTTGCTAGAGTTTTCTCTCCCGTAGGTTGCACGTTCATCAGTTGCAAAATAATGGCATTACCTTGCTCAGTCCTGCAGGTTCATCTGCCTTTTCACAAGGCTCAGGAGACTTAGGTAAAAGTCAACCTGTTCTCTGACCCTCTGTTTTTATTTCTTAGGGTATGCTACACTGAGTATTTTATTGCATTTCCTTTACCAGTTCTTTCATGATCTAAATATCTCTCCAGTTGCTATTTCTGTTACCATCTTTGCCATACAGAGCTTAAACCATCTCAGAAGTATGTGCAGTGTAAATTTACCTTATGACTCTTACCAGCCTCACACAGGGGTCAAGCAATTGCATATCACCATGTAACTTCTGTACGCATGTTGTGTAACCAAATGTCTGAGACCATGTTATGCACAACTTGCTATCAGAGCTCTTAGCTTTATTCTTTATTACTCTTTTTTTTTTTTTTTTTAAGTAATGTTTTTCACTGGAGTGGAAGTTTAAAAACTTCCATCACTATTTTTCTGAAGTTCTTACAGCTTAGAAGGAGAGCAGCTTTGGAAAACGCATGGAAAATGCTGCAAGGAAAATAAAAACATATGGAAATGCAGTGAATAGACTGAATATCAATACATAAAGTGGCCTTTATTAACTTCTGACAAGTTATTTGTAGTGTAGACACAAGTACACACAAAACCATGTAAAAGCTTCTTCAGTATAGTGTTTTTGGAAGGTTCTTCTATGCTAAGCTTGATGGACACATGAATTTTCATGGATATACTATGTGGAATGGCTTATCTAATTCTTAGGAAATCTGGATTTCAAGCTTCATCTTTTTTGAAGCATTTTCATGAAGATGAATCACATCTCTCAGAAATAGGACATGATCTTTCATTATCCTTAGTTCCCCTATGAAGAAAAATAGCTAGAACAGGAGATGAGGTAGTTAAAAAGAATCTTGACCGTGAAGAACAAAAGATAGTGATTGTTTTCTGTGTTTTTTGAGGGAAAGATAAAGGGGAGGAGCTGTAATAACTTATTACTTATATTTTTTGCACACTGTGTGTCCTGCATCAGTTAGTTGTGTTGCAGTTCCACAACTTGTTTGTGGGATGAATGTGGGAAACACTAGTCATTCCTAACACATGTCCATTCTGAACAGGCTTTATAAAGTGTGCATACAGAAAATAACATTTTCAGCATATAGCTAGAGCAGTACATTTCTATTTAAATCTGCACTGTTCCCTTAAAAGGTTTTTTTTTAAAAAAAAAAAAAGAAGGAAAAAAAAAAAAGAAAACGTTGCATTGGTAGCTACACTGATGCCCTTGTGTGAGATGTACATCGCACGGTTTTAGCTGGCACCCCAGGGGTTAGCATCCATATTTCATGATGGAGAAGAATATGCTCTTTGTGCCTGACTGCACACTTCTGTGCAGGACACCAAAGTGCTGCTTACGTAAATGGTGGAGTATTTTCTTATTACAGTAGAGTTCATCAAAAAGTCCCCAGGAAATAAGTGTGGGAGAGATTCCTGTCCTGTAGCAGGAGTGGAAATTAGAAAGGAAATGCAGATGGCTGATATCCTTTATAAAATAGGGCTCCTCCTCCAGGGTCCTCTGCTGTGACCATCAGCTGAGCAGGGAGGAGCAGGAAAGAGCAGAGGTGCAGATTCTTGCTCTCTTCAGCCAGTAGACACCATAAAGTGGTTTTTGGCATAAACAAAAAATGGATTACATGAGATAAGAAACACATGTTTTTTAATCTTTTCTCTTGTGGTGCTGTGACAGTCATGTTAAAACTGTCATTATCATTGTCCTAGGTATACAATGGGTAAATGCGTCAGATGACCAGTGTTGTAAATTAGGATGTCATTTCAGAAGCCAAAATCAAAAGTAAGATTTCAAAGCCAAGCTATTAAGAGGTATAAACTAATTTTTCTTACACTTGACCCTAGACCTGCTCAGCCACTGGGAAAGGAAGTCTATGCTGGTGTGACTTTTATGACAGTAAAAATGAAAGTAGTTAGATGGACCAGGTGAAATATGATTTCCTTCCTATCCACTTTCTCAGGTACTTGCTTTTAAAGCAGTAGAGAGAGCTAGACTAGAGACTATTACCTGCTGTTCAGATTTGTGAGTAAGATTAAAATGAGGGGAAAACCTGACAGTTAACGTGAACTGTACTTGAGTTAACTCAGGTAAAGGCAGGCCATGGATTACATGATGCTACATTTCACTTTTGATCTGCCTTGATTGATGGCATCACAGTCTTGGAGTTGTAAATCAAAGGCCGTGGTGTGAGGTGATTGCACATCCTCTACTGTCTCA
Organism: Nothocercus nigrocapillus; assembly: GCA_013398345.1. Taxonomy (NCBI): domain Eukaryota; kingdom Metazoa; phylum Chordata; class Aves; order Tinamiformes; family Tinamidae; genus Nothocercus; species Nothocercus nigrocapillus. The sequence continues at coordinate 1,198,272 of WBNA01000231.1, read as the reverse complement.
TGCATCTACCATAATAGTGGTAGAGAATCTCAAATGTTTTAAATATAAGAGCTTTTGGTAAGCATGTGTGAGAAGCTATAGTAGTTTGCTAACTTGATTTTGTGCCATTGCTCATTTCTTTAACATACTCAGTATCCTTTGCATACTTTTCTTGTCTCCTTCCAGTTTATTATAGGAGCTCAGTTTGCCTCAAATTTTCTGTTATGAAAGCTTTTCTGAGCTCTTTAGAGAAATATTGACACCATTATTATCATATCCATGATGCATCTTTGGAACCTGGCAAGCAGAAAGCCTTAAGGTTAGAGAAGCACCTTTTCTTTGTGCGCCAAAAAACTACTTGGTTACAGACTGTCATGTCTCTGTTTCTTTTTGCTATTTGTATTGCTTCAGAAAGGTATGGCATCGGGAAAAATAACAGCAATGAACATTTAAAAGGCTTGTCTGCGCTGAGAAGTTACAGCACAATGGCAAAGTGTGTCTTTGAAGTTTAATATTTTGAACTAACTTCCTGTGTGCATATGGAGCTTGATATTAAGATGAACCAAAATATAATTCCAGGGAGTTTATGAAAAGAAGATAGCTGCAGTAAAGCTATTCTCCATTAGCTACTTCAGGGTTTTCCTTCTTGTAGAGGAGCTGTAAGAATGAACCATGAGAACTTGCAGCTGCCTGTAGTCCCACAATTTCCCTCCCTTTTCTGGGTACACGGCGCTGCATCTTTCTGTAGTGTCGGCATGAAGGACAAATGACTTCTGGGAGAGCTCAGAGAAATGCGGTGGCCTGCGAATAGGGTCAGCCTAGGTAATCTGAAGATCCCTTCTGTTTTTAAGAATTCTATGGAATTTTATTGTATTTGGTTGTAATTTAAACAGTATTTTTAAAACCTGAAATTTAACTATCCATTTTCTAGTCTGGGAGCAGTAAGGCATTTCTTGACATCCATTACTTCAAGCTTTTAAGAGTGCTCTTGTTTGACTTTGTGTCTCAAAGTGCACCTGAGGGATGTGAAAATAACCTCATTCTGCACGTCCCGTTGTTGCTAAAGTGCATTTAGAGCTCTACAGTTCAGTCCTGACTCACAACATGCAGCTTTAGAAAGAAACATATGTTCTGAAGATCATCATTTGTTGCATAAAAATAGATGAAACCAAAGCCATCTAACTACAGTATACACATTAGGCTTTTGCTGATATTTTGGTACAAGTACTAATCACAGAACTTTGTTAAAAGCTTTAATGCTTAATTATGAACCTTTTCTGAAGTTTCTGAATAAAAAGTCTGCTCTGCAAATTAAGTTAATAAAAAGGCAAAGTTTTGCTTTACTTTGATCCATCAGACAGGTACGTTTCATATCCTGTGCTGCATTTGTCCAAACATAGCTGATTTTTGCACAATTAGTTAGCTGAAAGGCAGGTTCAGGCTTTTTTTTCCAAGCGCTAATCCCTTAGGAATCCCAGGTCTGTTTTTGATGACGTTGGCCCAAACTTTCAGTTTCTGTAAAAATGGCATTTGGGCCACAGCAGCCGCACTGCTCAGAATAACACCAATGCTGTAATGTAGTAACGTAAAGAAAAAGCGGTCAGGGATGATGCATATGATGGCTTGTTGTTAAGTGCAATATGAGGGTTAGGTGAGCAGTATCAGCGGAAGTATTTTTCATTCTTTCATTTCTTATTTTGAGCAATAGAAAGTTGAATAGAAATAAAAGCAAAGCAAATCAGATGTGTGGCAGTTAAATATATGGATCCATGTTAACTTAATAAAATTATAGTAGTAATTATGTTGTTATATAGTAGCTCATTGTGGTAGCTCTTATGAATAGCTATGGCTAAATTTATACATAAATTCAAATTCTTCTCCTTGCCTAATGTTAAATGATGAAATGTCCTTTCTGTGCAGTAGTGGATTTATTTCTTCCTTTGTTAATCCCTGCTGAATCCCCACGTCAAGACATCTTTAATGAACCTTTGTACATGAAGTGGCTGGGCAGTACATATTTGATCTTTATTTTCATTTAATTCAATATAGAATCTTCATGTTAGAGGTGGTTTTTTTGAAGATTATTTTTTAAGCTTTTACTGCATAATAATGTGCAATGGAAAATTAACCTGTTTTTGACAGCATTTGAGAATGTAGAAAGAGAAACAAAAATAATGCAGGCTAATAATATAAAGTTTTTTCTCTCTAAAATGCACTATCAAATGTCACTGTAGTGATTAGCCCTCAATACTTTGTTTTTTGCTCCTTCCACAGGACGTTATCCAAAGCTAGTGTTTCATTTTGAACTCAAGAGAAACATCTTTTATTTCATCCTAGAAACATACGTGCCATCAATCCTACTGGTTGTGCTCTCTTGGGTATCGTTTTGGATAAGCCAGTCATCAGTTCCAGCCAGGATCTGCATAGGTGAGAAGCCAATGAAACAAAACAAAAGCAGCTTTGAAACATTAGGATATGTTCTTTTTTGCTCGTATATGGCATCTGTTTCCAAAAGAGGCAGACATTTCTGTGCTTTATGGAATTACTTTTCTGGTCTGCTCTCTGCGGTATGTCCTGCAGCTTCCCCTTGGTGCCTCGTTATTCATAAGCAAAGAAAATGTCCTCGGGAGCAATGGGAGACTTGGTAGGCTGCGGGAAGTCGTTCTGGAAATCATTTCAAAATATTCAAGCGCGTGTCATGCCCAGACAAAGTTGAAGCATTTATGAGGGTGAATAATACCTGTAATTAACATATGAATAAGTGAATTATAATAGATTAAAAGTAATTTTAAATAAAGGGAATTCTGAATTGGAAAGAACACAGATCAGTTCTGATCAGACAGTGAGTGGATTGGAAAAACATTTCTACCAAATAAGTAAGAAAGAAAAATTTCGCATTACTTGAGGCCGGCCGGCAGCTATAACAAGCAAACTGACAGCAGCATTCACAGCTTCCCTTGTCAGTCTCACCTGTAACTTGTTTTTGTAGTTATGAGAAATGCTACAAATTCTTACAGAGAATGTGCTGCTTGTATGTGTTACCAGATGATTACAGAAATGTTGTTTTTTTTTAATCTAGTCTGAAACGTTTAAAGAGAGAGTTTGCATAATATCTTAATAATAATGCAGTAGTAACAGATATACATCATGTGGTATTCAAATCTCTTGTGGGAATTTCTGGTATTCTCAGCTATTTTTTTGAGCATTTTCAAATTTGTACCTTCAGAATTACAAATGCATTTACATACATTGTTTACAAAACATGACACATGAGATGCTGTGGCATATTGTTTACAAAGCTCAGGAAAAATTGTCTTGCAGCCTTTGAGATGCAGTTAAGGGCCTCATGATCCTTGTTTTATCAGAACTTATTTTCTGTTCCCTAGGTGTCACCACGGTCCTTACTATGACAACACTTATGATGGGAGCCAGAACTTCACTCCCGAATGCTAATTGCTTTATTAAGGCAATTGATGTGTACCTTGGTATCTGTTTTAGCTTCATCTTTGGAGCTTTATTAGAATATGCTGTGGCTCACTTCTGCACTCTGCATCGACCCATGTCAAAGGACCTTAAAAAGGTATTTTAAAGTTTTTATCATTGTTCTACAAAACCATTTCCAATGTTTTCTGCTAAAGAGAATGAGTCTTCTGACTTGGTATTAATGATAAAATATATTTAAGGAATTTTATATTTTAGAATAGAATAAAATTCTAATTCTATTTCTGTATCCTATTCATTTTAGAATAGGAATTTTATATTTTAGAAGCAAAAACTTCGAGGGAGGAAAAAAGTCATTACCTTTAACTTTTTGGAAAAGATCAAATAAGTAAACTGAGACACTCTTCCATAATGGTTGGTGTTTTCTGGCATGGACATTAGGGATATTAATCAAACAATGTTAGCTGTAGCATGGAAGTCATGAGTACTTAGCTTCTCTCCAATAGCAGCCTATGCTTAGGGTGCAAAAATCCAACCGAATGTGATGGTATGGTTTGAGGGGGGAAAAAAAAATAAAAAAAAAGACGGGGGAGGGAAAAAGGAAAGATTATGTCTTCCTCTATAAAACCTTCTGCACGTGCATGGTACATCAGTGTGCTAGGAAACAGTGTAATGTGTTAGGTTTATCAGGTAGGTGCCTGTAGCCTTCTGCCTCTGCCTTTTCAAAAGCTGTAGGTGAAACTGAGGCTGACTTATAGTTCTGCATTATTATTACAGCAACTCTGCTGCTGCTGTCTTGGCTTGCCAGAACTCTGGGCTGAGAACTTGCATGATGGGAGCCACCTTTTTATCTTGCAGATATTGAGGAATATACCTAAATAATAATAATAAAAAAAGTTCAAATCAACATAACCATTTCTGGATAGTTGCATGAAAACGTTTTGTCGCATCTCACATCCTTTCACAAGCAGTGAGGAAGAAAGTACCAAGAAATGGGAAGCTGATTGTCTTATAGATTTTTATTACAGATCTGAGTATATGCATGTTAGAATCATATTTATGAAATTTCTAAATAATTAGAAAAACTTGCATTCTTTTTAGAAAGCCTGGAATAACATGAAAATACATGGGAATAACATGAAAAATACAGAAGGAAATTTGATTGTGGGGATAGACAGAAAAAGAAAGATTTTAAATAATTTGAGCTAAGCTGGAACAGAACATCACAAATGCCTGATGAAAGCTCTGCAGTTGTTTCAAGAAACAGGATACTGAGTTGAAGTAGAGAAGCTTAAAAACAAGGATTGGCCCAAAATTTGTTTGTTTATACCTACATAGCCTAGGAACTAATATGGGATTTTGGAGATTTGGAAGTGAGATAAGCCCTGTAAATGCACAGGGTTATGGGACATTTCTTCAAACTGTCATCAGATCCAAACATACTAAGCAGGGTTTAAAAAAAGGACATAAAAGTTGAACCAGCTGGGCAGGAGGGGGTCAGAATACAACATCTAACTGGGGAATGCCTAAAAATGGGCAAAAGCTGGATCTGAATGTGGATGTGAGTGGGATATCTGAATGTCAATTTTCTTGGCAAGGAAGCATCAGTGACTTCTTCTAAGCATATTATGGTGAAGAAAATGACTGTCATTTTGCTCATAGAGTGGAGAAAAAAAATAACAGCTTAGTGGAGGTGTTGGGTAAGAAAGTGAAATGCTACAGGGTTTGGATGATTAAGCATCATCAGATCTGTGAAGTGCCCTTATGATGCTCTCGCTGTAGCATATCTGTGTTTTGAATTTGCTGCTGTTCCCGAGCCCAGATGCTCGTGTGTGCAGCTGGGGGTAGGGAACCGAGCGACAGACGTGGAAACTGCTGCACTTCAAAGACTTGTATGGAGGTAGGTGGAAGAACTGCCCTGAAGCAAGGAAGGCGCAGGACGTGGCGTTTTTATGGTGTGCTTGTGACTGAAGGGGTGGTCTGTCACTTCAGGCATGTCTCCAGCCACCTCCTCTGCATCACTGCTAAAAATCAGGCAGTGAGCCAGTTCTGACAGACTGAAAACTGTCCTCAAGGGGAAAAATAAAAAAAATAGTTTTCTTTTAAATCAGCAAGCAAATCTAAGTGGCTTTTTGGCAACACAAAAACAAGCAATAATATAACAGAGGGGGCAGTTTCCTGGTCCTAGAGATCAGCTAAAGATTCCTCAGAGTAAGGAAAATGTCTGTTTAGGTACTTAGCTAATTTCTGTGTATGCTCTCCATAAATTTGTTCCCTTCATTATCATATTCTCTCAAGGACACAGGGTAATTAGAAATCTCACTTCTAAGTTTGTTATTCTCATATGCAAAGTTGTTACAGAATTTGCACTCAGAATTATTTAAATAAATGTGGAAGGGAAATTGAAACCATTTTGAAAATGCATCCCTCTGCCTTGTATAAGAATTAGTTGTACTGTGGTCTGGTTTACTCTTTAAAGCAGTTGGCTACTGGCATATCAAGTTTTTCTGAAGCCTTTGAGATTTCCAGCTAATAATATAAAATGGTGAAAAAGCTCATCACATCTCTGCGCCTGCAGCGTCTTGCATTACGTGAACCAGGACGCACAGAGACAACTTCAAAGCTAATGACAAAAGCAGAGGAACCACCTGCTGCAAGGGAATTCAATCAAAAAGTACCATTTGTGTCAACTTCCCAACGGACTGTCTAAACAGAGACGTCGTCTTTCCAAAATCCTGACTTCATATATAAAGGCATAAACTGTGTTCTATAAAATACAGAAGCCCTCTTGGAATTCATCTGTGCAACTGAAGCTTCTTCCCTTTGTCGCAAAGAAGAAAAGTTTGTGAACTGAAACTAAAGTTGCGCAGAAGGACCAGGGCAGGGTGCTGGACACTTGTGCTTGGTTCCGTGCAGGCAGCGTGCAATCTTGCAAACACTGAAGAAGCTCCAGGTGTCCCAGTTGCTCTCACTCTTGCTTGAGATGCCTATAATATGCAGCACAAATGACATCCTTCCTAAATTGTATGAGCTGCTGGATGTCAACAAATGCTTCAGTTCGTATAAAGAAGAGCCACAGAGGCAATACCATATAGAGAGCTTTTCAGCGCTACCTTTCTCACTTTGTGTTCAACCAGATCTCCTCTTTGAGCCACCTGCCACTGTCATGGTGAGAGATGGCACCCAGAGAAAACCAAATAGTGGGATGTCCAAAATTAGAGCCCAACTTAACATTCTTGCAGCCGCCCAAGGTTAGGAAATGTAAGGCACCTTAATCTTTCATGGCATTCAGTTTAACACAGTGATGGTCTCAGTTTAGAAGCGAGCAGGTACCATTCCGCCCCAGTTCTGCTCCTCCTGTTCTGGCAGTGGGTACAGCTCTCCTGTAAACACACCCGCGCTCTGCTCTGCCCTGTGGTGAACAGTCAAGCACGTGTGTGCTGCGTGCGATGCTTCCTGCCGAAGTTATTCCTGCCTCCTGGGGGCTACAACGGAGTTCAGAACAACCTCGTAAGGCATCCATCTCCTGTGAATTGGTCACATGCAGTTGGGTGAAAAGCAAAGCGGCATGTACACAGTGTCCTTCCGTGCTCTGCAGCAGAGCCAATTCCCGACAACTTTTAGCCAGCCCTACCTATCCCACAGACAAATAGACTCTTGGAGAGACTAATGTCCTAAATCGTGCCATTTTTGATGTATAGACGTTGTTTTGTTCTCCTTTTTCCAAGAAATGAGAACACTGTGGGGAGGGAAAAAAAAGAAGAAAGAGGTTCTTCTGACAGGTTTTTTCATTAGCTCCTGGAGTGCCAAGTGCATCTGTGGTGCAGGGCTTTGGGGCTGTGTATAAAGTGATGGGCATGTTACTCTGCTGAGCCACGCAAACCTTTTGAAGGAGAAGAGGTCGGTATTTATAACAGAGTTAGGCCTCAAGTAAAACTCCACTTTGGAGTTTTCTGCTACCCTGGGGATTGTTTAAGGCCCCAGCTGGAATTTTATGGATTGATCCTCAGTGCTTTTATAGGATGACTTTTATGCTGGTTTCAGAATTTGCTCATACCTGCAGGAGGCTAGATGGAGAATGAACGAGTTTTTGTAGTTGGTGTATTCTGAGGATAACCCATTGTGCTCAGCAAAATTTATCTCTCTCAAGTAAAATATACAAGGCTTTTTTTTTTTTTTGACAGAATGAAAAGCAATAAAAACTTTTTTTTCTAGCGCCGTCTGTTCTGCTTCACTGATGCACAGCAATCTGAGGACATTGTCCAGGATTTGCTTTAATTTTCAAGGGCATTACCAATATTAGATGAAGAAAGGCCTAAGAGCTGTGCCGTTTACAGGTGTGCTGGACAACAAAGCAGTTCTGCACTGCCATGAAGATGGGTCAGACAGTGTAATGGGTTCTCCTTGTCTTTAATAGGTGTGAGATTTGTAAATGAGCCTTTTTTTTTTTTTATGGATACACATGTTGGCTTTTCTAAAATGTAAAGTTTCTCCTTGTTTACTCTGGATCTTTTCATGATGCAAATGGAAAAAGCTAAATGGTCAGAGAAAAGGGGTTCTGCGATCTTCATTTTGCAAATAATTTTATACCCTTTTGTTGCTTGTAGGCGGCTGACTGATTTAGAAGGTTAAAAAAAAAAAGTCACAAGAAGCTTAAGGAAAACAATATGCCTGAACTCAAACAACCCTTCCTCCTGCTATCTAAAGTTAGATTTAGTTTAGATCCAAAGTCAGGGCCAGATTTTGTGGCTCAATCTGCTGGTGTATCTGCAATATCCCAAACCAAAGTAAATACCCCATAACTTTCAAGAAAGTTTGTATTTAGAAATGAAACTGCGGCTGCTGTCTAATCCTGTGTCCTCTGAGCCAGTAACAGACGGGCTTCTCTAACTTCAAAGGGTGCAGATTTCATACATGAACTTCATGGCTCTGAGCCATTTCTAATCAAAAAAACAAACCCCACCAGAAGGCTTATCCAGCATTCTCCAAAGAACTGGCTTGATGCAGTGGAGCACATAAACATGCTCTTAACCTTAGCATAACTTTGAACTTGAAGCATGGATTTCCAGGCTTGAAAGTACTGTGAGCTGTTTAGCATTGAATTAGTTGTGGGGCTTGTTTCTCTCTACGATCTTTTTTCATCATTTTGTTTAGTTGTTTAGCTGTTTTAGCTTTTTTTTTTTTTTTTTTTAAATTGAATTTCACTGTGAAGCACTGGGCAATGTAGCCAGTTTTGCAAGAGGGAGGTGTCTTGAATTCTGCTTGAATTCTGGGCTGCTTCCTGGGATGCACAGGCAGCTTGAGCAGCTGCCTTGGCATCTCCCCCAACTCTTCTGTCTCCAGACTGGGGCTTCTCTTCAGTAGTTTCTAGATGTGGACCTTTCCTGCTGTTCCTCCAGAGCAGCAGGCAGCTTTTGGTTGCGCATTTCATGACTTCTGTCTTAGATAAAGCTTGGTGGGCCATTTGCAAATACATCCAGCTTTGCTTTACAGTCATAGAAAAACTTTTGCAGTAAGCTGTTGTGCAGGTAAGTTGCTGTGTTTTGCCTGTATATGGAGCCTTTGAAGGCTGGAAGGAGGTATCTGGCGTGTGTATGTTCGTCCTTAGAATTAAGGCCTGAGCTACAAAACGACTCAGGAAAATCCTGTTATTTGCCTCAGATCTAAAGTAAATAGGCAATGAAACATGCACTTAAGTGTTTTCTGTGCTGTTTTGTTTCCTCTCAGGATGAGGATGAAGAGGCTGAGGAAGAGAAGAATGGAGTACTGGCAGCAGTTGCTAACAGTTGCCATGTCACTGACAGCATGAACAAGTTTGATTCTATCAAGAGCAAAGCCAGCATCAGTGGAAAAAAAGAGAGAAGTAAACACAGTGGGTGGAGTTCACCAATGTCAGTAATGAAAAGACTTTTCTGTATTTTTGATTGCTTTCATGTTAAAAATCCCTACCACATAGACAACTATGCCAGATTTTCTTTCCCGTTATCATTCATCATAATAAATGTGTTTTATTGGGTGTATTATTTGTATTTCTAAATATTCTAGTCTGTAAAATAGTTTGGAAAGTGGATACAGTAAGGGAAATTACACTAAAATATAGGAAGTTGCATTAGGATAAAAGGATATGAGAAGACGTCATCTTTTCAAGCATTTCTACCAAATTTCTTCTTAGCTTACTTTTCCTCTGTTAAGTAACTGTCATCCAAAATTGACTTCCCTCTTGGCATGCTTGTCCCTTATTGTACTATCTGTCAGAGGCCAGTAAGTCTTTTTTTAATATTTAATGGTCAACTTTGTAAAATAAGAGTTTATGCTTGCTTCTGATCTGTGTTGAATATATTTAAAAATAAGGGGAGTGTTATTTTCCTGCCATGCTTTTAGTGTTGCATTCCTTTTGGCTTTGTCAATAATGCATAAGTTTTCCAGATTATTATGTAAAGAGAAAAAAAAAAGTGTAATTGCAGATCAGAATGGTTTTGCTTACTAAGAAAACACAGATTTGCGTCGTGAGGTACTTGTGCAAACCGGTGACATGGTCATGTTTAAAAGATCACAGCAAGTATCAAGTCTCTTTCCTAAATCTTTGTACTAATCTCTGATAGACATCAAGAGCAGCTCTGTGCATAAGTGCACGGCAGAACACAAAAATGGTCTGGAGGCTGGATCAAAAGAACTGCTTTTGCCAAGTGAGAACATGCTTAGATGTTGGGCAGTCCTTAATGGAAAATGGCCACTTGTCCTGATGCTCAGTCACTATTGGCTGGGTAATAATTATTCAGAGGATAAATTTGATGTGCCTACTCTTCAGCTTAGCAAATTCCTCTTGAGTCTCTTGCTGTCTAAAAAAAAAAAAAAAAAAATTTCTCAAGAAAAAAAAAAAAGAAGGCTTGCTTCTTGAATTCAAAAGAAACCCCCTAGATATGCAATAATTCTTGATGAGAAATGGAAAGTTTTATGGCAGATCAAATTATGACCCACCTTGGAGAATGGTTACACTTGATGAAAAAGCCTGACAGTATTTCTGAGTGTTTACTGCAGTGATAGGTATCACAAAAGCTATTGATGTTGCAACCTATTTTTTATGCTGCAGTCTGGAAGTTTAGAAGCTCTTACACCTTTTCTCTGCCCATAATTTGTGTAGGTTGCATATATATATATATATATAAAAAAAGGTGTACATGTGCATTTATAGAGTGTTTACTTTGACATTTATTATGATATGACATATTGCGCACATAGACGAGCATATAAAAATACAGAATATTAACACTCTTTGAGTCATCTTTCTACTCGTCTGCTGCTTGCGAAGAGCATCATTTCGTGAGAAGAAAAGTGCGAAATATCAGTGTCATTTAATTTGAACCCTTACAAGAAATTCCCTAAGAGTGGTTTAGTCATTGCGCACTGATACACAAGTATTGTGTCATTAGCATCCCCTCACTATTTTTGTTTTCTAGGCTGGTTAAGTACTGAAATAGCTCATATGTTTGCATTTCTTATCAGTAGTTCCACTTGTGGAGCTTGTTGAAGCAGTAGGACTTCAAGAACAGTCTAGAGAATTTTGTTTCCCTGTAGCCTCTTCTGACATACATATAAAAGCGTTTTTTTTTCTTTTTTTAATGTTCTGCTGTTACAGATTGCACATTAAAGCCTCAGAGCAGGAACAGATTCTGAGAGAGCTGTTCTTGCAAATGAGTTGTGGAGCTGGACTTTGAGGTCTTTTTCCAGTTCTTTCTGCCATCAATTTAGTAGGACACATACAGTAAAGCTCTCTAGTTTCTCAGATTTGAAATTTGATACATTAATCCTGAATCATTTTAACAAGCCAACACACATATTGCACATATTACACTAAATTTGTGATTTATGTTTACTACATGTATAAGGTAAACAGTGTGATATCTTCCAATTAATTTAGAACCAATTCACCTTACAAGTTCTACAAGCTGTAGATCTGTAGAAGGGCTGGACAGCTTGATTTATTTATAGTGCAATAGCTGATAACAGGCTCTGTTCTCCAAGGGGGGTGTGTGTGTGTAATGAGAGTTAAAACCTGAAGTCCCCTGTGCTTTCAGAAAATAGACTGCACAGCCAGATTATTTATTACTCTGGTTTGCATAATTCTGCACTAATTACAAATTTACAAAACAAAACTTGGTTTAACATGATTATATCTATGAGAAGAAGATATTCCTTCCAGGGAACAAGGGAAGAAATTTTTCAGTACAGTGTATGAAGAATAAAGAACATTTAAATTATCCCTCTCATACATACAAAACTGTCCCCAGGAACTATCAGATTCCTCAGAGATAGCTGGAAAAGCTATTTTAAGTAAGCTGCATTGATAAAGTCTTTGGAGACTAAAACTCAGAGTTAAATTAGATGAAGAAATCTCTTGTAGAGCTAAGAACAGGGGCCAGAGTTCAGGTTGAGGCACTTAAGATTAGCCTCAGAAATGAAAACAGCTTTATTTTTGTACATGGTGGATGGTAAAGGCTAAATTTTGACTTTCTGGGATAATCTTATGGCATGTAGTTATCTTCTCTTTCTTTTGCTTGCATCAGTTTTCATCTTTTCCAGTTAGAGACCTTCTCTGACTTTGTATTTGGAAATGTTGTATTTGGAGTATATGCAACATAAACGTACTACAAGGGACACCAGTGCTCCAGCACAGAGAGGTGCTGCCAGCTGACAATGCACTTTCGTGTAATTTACTTTGCTGTTAGCAGAGGCAGTACTACTTGTGTTGTAGCTGAAGGCAGGACCCAGCACAGGGAAAGAATTTCTCATCTGTGGAATATCTGCAGCTCTGGTCTTTTGGTTTAGCAGCCCTCTTGCAGGTGTCATTAAATATCATAATTATATCTACAGAGAGAGAGAGATTTAGATGTATGAAGGTATTAACTGGTGCAAACACTCAGCTTTGGTAATTTATTTGCTGTTAGTCTCTGAATCAGCTGTGTGATTGGTGTGTATGTCTTGCAACATGTTAACTGTTAGGATACTGTTCAGGAACCACTGAGAGAAGCTGATATACTCCACCTCAATCAAAAGGAAAATGCTAAAAAAGGTAATATTTTAGAACAGGTATTTCCTAGCGCTCTCACAAATCAAGCAGGCATTTTTAATGGATATTGAAACATTTATTTTAAAACATAGTAAATAATTAAATAGCCCATCTGAATACTCCAGTCAACACTGGGCGAGCATATGAGGGCATCCATCTGTTGACCTGAGCACCCACTTCCAGCACAGCAACCACCTTTATTTTCAGTGCAGCAGTAACTGCAATTGTTGCCTGCCCTTTCACGCAGGGCGTTTTGCTGCTGGTGCTGTTTCAAGAGAGCTCTTAGGTCTTTTGGCATGAGAAAATGCATTGCGAGAAATGATGCCCCAAGTTTTCACTCTACAGTTCAAAAATAGATTACAAAATGACTCAGGACTTAAACAAAAATGCATCTTCAGTAAAGCAGAGGGAAGAAGGAACAGAAAGCTGCAAGTATGCCCCTCTCTGCCGACAGCTGTAGCCAGGGGATGGCAGAGCAGAGCGTCCAGGGTGACACTGAGCACCGTGCGACTCAAGGAGGCCACTGCCCAGCCGCCTGTGCCGCTACAATTCACTGCATGCAGCAGTAGATGGAGCTAATTAACTGCTCTTCATGATTGAATGAGCAAATATAAATGGCAAATGCTGGCTAAGGAGTACTCTGGGCAAAGGCTGTTACAAGCTGACATTTGTACTGTGGTAACTAGGTCATGTTTGTAGTGATAGATTAATCAAAATTGGACAAAACTGTGTTGTTGGATAAACTGTTGAGGCTTTCTGCTTTTCATGCTAAAGCTCAGGCTCCTCCATCCCAGACTGTCCGTCCCAGTCAACAGTCATGCAAGACACCTAAATCATGACTGTTTTCTGCACATCTGCAAAGTAGCATTGCAACTATAAAGCCTGGGGCTTGATACCTGAATTTGCTGTCCTTATATCTATGTAGGTTATAATATTCCAGAAGAAAGTCTTGCAGTCTCAGGCATTTCAGAGCAAGCAGATCCTGCTCAGATTCCTGGCAGTGTCTCTAGTTTTCCTAGAAAGACTTAAGAATCCTCAATAAACTTTCCCAGGTGATTTTCTGGTTTATTCCTTGCTGTTGGCACCACAAGGATCAAATGAATTCTGAAAGTCTCTTCAACTCCTGTGGGAAATTTCCCTTGGAGAGGGGGGATTTAAAATACTGGGAAGCAGAGCAGCGGGATTCTTTGGGGCTGATGAAACAGGTGGCTGCAAAAACAGTCACAGCCTGAGTAATGAAGAGTAGATTAAATTCTGCTTATTGTACAGAAGTGGGTGCTTGACAGTGCTTGCAGTAGATGGGCTTGGCATGAGTTTCAGATCTGTAAAGGATTTGCCAATACTTGTTATATAACTTCATAATTGAAAACAGGGGTCCACTTGAATAATACTGCCAAATTCAACTTTTCATCAGTTTCCATCTGGAGGCATCTTTCTTCCTCAATCCCATCTCACAGTCAAACTTTCCACCCTCAAAGAGAGGGATAAAGGGGCATTTAGAGTGTTTCAATCTCTTGATGTGAATATACCCATATAATATGGATTGTGGGTGAGGTTCCAAACTGGAAGGGACCCTGTTTTCCCATTCCAGATCAAACACGGCCAAAATTTCAGAAGAAAAGAGAAATTGTGAGATTTGTGGGTATATGCACCTTTGCATATACCCACGGACCAAAGCCCTGATTCACCTTCAAACTATACCCTTATCTAAAATTTAATCTATATTTAACCACAGGATAACTTCACCTGTATTAATGCACAAGCAGCCACAATTGTTGCTTCCCTTGCTATTGCAGGTAACTGATTTTGTATTCTAGACCCTAGAAAGATTTGATACTGGGATTATTTGATTTCTCAGAAAGGAGAGGAATGCGCCTTCCCTGCTTTAAGGGCAAGTAAGGAATGGATACGGAGCAGCAGCTCCCGCAGCACACACTCTTGGTGCTTGGCAGCTTTAGAAGCAGAACATGCTGGAGAAGTTAGAGAAAAAATAACATGAAAGGATAAAATGGATTTCAAACCTGAATTACATATTGAGTTTCTCAGCTCGCATGCCCCTGACCCTCGTGCTGGCATCAGCAATGTTGCTATAAACAACATTCATTGCATTTCAGAAACAGTAGCAAGCTTGTGAGAAGATTTGCTGCTGTGAGGAAAGCTAGCGGTGCACCCACTGACACATCCTGGAGCCTGTCCATAACTGTGTCGTCTGCTCCTCACGAAATATAAAGCAGTCCTTCTGTTTTTGTCGTAGATACCACAGAAAGACAGATGAGACCCTGGAATAAGTTTTACTTGGGCTATAACTTTTTTAAGTAAAGACCTCTAATGATATCTCCTGCAGGGAAGAACACCTTCACTGTTCACGGGACCTGGGATCATCATCTTCACTTTAAAGACTTAAAGAGATAAAGGAAAAGGGATTACCTCCTCATTTCTGGTATCCTAGTTTCTTTAGGGACCGGTTCATTTCAGTTTATTGAACACATGCTTTGGATGTCTGCTACTACAAGGTACAAGATCTGCCTGCAGATCTTCCCCTGCTTCCTGCAGAGACCCAAAGAGCCTTCGGAAGCATATTTTTATCCCTAGAATCAGCATTGAATAGATTCTGCTAATACAAACTATTGACATTTTCCATTCATGGAACTGACCTACAGATGGTTTATTCTATACCTGGCTCTATCTAGGCCGCATCATCAGCAGATCTGTCGCTGCAGCACTTCTGGCCATGTCACTGCTACTCCACAGTGAAAGATCTGGTTCGATCCCAGTCTTTTTTTTTTGGCTTAATCCTTAATTCTACCCCATTGCTTAGTTCCCAGGATATCACCTCATGTGATCTCCCTCAGGAGGCTAAAAGCAACATCCTGTAATTCTAGCTATGCCCTGCTGTTAAATGAGTGAACTCCATGCTGATGACCATGTATAAGTTTTCAAGACCGTCCACAAAACTGTGGGTCAAATGTCCAGCCGTGTGTCTTGCCCATCCAGTCACTATCTCTCATTATCTCAAGATTTTGAAGTCTACAGCTTCCCATGCTCCAGTATCAGTTTAATTATTACTGGACAATGACAACATTGCACTGCTGGCCCACATTTTGCTGAGCCCGAAGGACATAATTCTGGAATGATTCACGCATCTCTGTACCCAAATGGATGTCACATACACGGCTGCCCTTGCACCCTTCCCAACCGGCTACACTTAGAGATGCTGACGTGTTAATTCTGGTGGAGTAAACATGCAGCTCAAAAATACAACTTTACTGTTGTTCTGTGACTGTACTTTTGAGCACATTGCAGATGCTGCTTAAAACCTGATGAATTTTGAGAAAGTGATCTAATAGAGCAGCCGTTGCAGTGGAGCTATCTGCAGTCGGTTTCCCTATGCAACCCCAACTAAACATGCTCTAAGAGCCCAAAAGGAAGAGAGAAAAGTCATTTGTCTTAGACCAATTTCTAACCTTTGGACCAATAATCTCCAAGCTGTGTTTACCTTACATTGCCATGCATTGCCTTAGAGTCTTCGGGGTGTATCTGTGCCCCTGTTTGTTTGATTCAGCATCAATTTACGTTTTCTATAAACCAGTGCACCTAATGATCTGGTCTCGATTTCTGTTATCTCAAATGGATTAGCTTGGATTAGCACATCATTCTTTACTAGCAGAGCAAAAACCTGCTTTTGTATCTTTTGCATCTCTGCATATGCATATATTTTAGTACTCACATTTCCCTTCACTGAAGTCCCTATGTTGTTCTTTGGTAATGTCAGGTGTCCAGCTGCACTGCCATGCTATATGAAAAAAGACAGAGGGACAAGCCAAAATCATCAATTTTAATGATATTTCAACATCATCCTGGTCCTGTGTCATTCCGGTGTACACTGCAGCCATCAATCTATGTTTGTCTAAAACATTCTGTGCCAGAGCCTTAAATGTAGAGAGGGCTGAACAGGCTAATTTATTATATTTTGACAAGGACAAGCCTCATCTGGCAATCCAGAGCAGCTGAGTGCATCTGGCAAGTAGTGCATCCACTTTCGCACATCCAAATTGCTCTGTTAGTTTTCATGACCCTCTTATCTCTGGCCTGTCTCTATCCATCCTGGCTTCCTTATCACATAATGGGATTGTGTCTGTATCTTCCAATTTTATTTTGATTGGTTTTCAGTGTGCGCTATGCCCAGAGTGCTCACTGGTGCATAAGCCCCTCTCGCAGAACAGGGGGTGCTGGTAGCAGCAGGAGCTGGTGCTGCAAAATACGTGCGTATCCTCTTCCGCAGTGCGGGGACTCTTCCCTGGCCTTGCCTGCAGCCCCTTCCCTCCTCACCCGGCATCCCAGGAGCCGGCAGGAGACAGTCTGCAACCAGACTGCTCCAAGCTTTAGCGGGAGAACGGGAAACCTCCCCACACCTCTATGAAGGGTACCAAGAGCTTCTGAGGCTTAAATATATGGGACAAACTGTATAAAGTTACATCTGCCCACTGATTCCTGCTCCCGCGTTTTTGAACTCATTGTCCTATTTTCACCAAAGATGCTAAAAGAAACAAATTGCTAAAGACAGGGAGTTCCTATAGGCTTTGTGGAAATTGCTGTCCATGTAGGAGAGATGTGTGGCTTTTGTCCACTGGGAAAACAGTGCAGGAATAGCTTGAGCCTTTTGAGATACAAGAGAATATGCATAGAAGAGAGAATATAGAAGAGCCGCGAACGGAGGAAGAGCTTCAGTCACAATTTACACCTTTGCAGACATGAGAGTCCATCAACACTGAAACACAAATCTGCAGAAAATCACGTTTCATTAGTCCCAGTATTCATGAGCTACTTTTTTTTTCCTCTGGTCCTCAGAGGCTGAAAATGAGGCGGGCAGGGAGAAACATTGCTCTGTTTGTTTTTGTTATACCTGAATTACAGCCTACGTCAGAATTTATGTCTTCAGCTTGGTCTGTGTGAGAAGCCTATACAAATGATGCTGCTGGAGCTATAGAAAAATATTTATATACCTAATCTTTCTCTTGCTCTCATTCTCCCCCTTCTTTCCTCGATTTTGTCTGTGTAAATACTCTCTTCTAGTACTAGAGTAGCTTTTTATTTTTTTTTTTCTGCTGCTGAATTTAAACCTCTCTCTTAAGCTAACATGAGCTAAATCAAAAATCTGGCTGCCTCCTTCACCTCCTGCTCCAGATGGCCTCGTGAAAATCAAACTGGAAAAAACAAGGGGAAGGAATTATTGAATGAAAGGAGCTTCAGTTTTGTAAAGAAGAAGAATTAAAGTTAAAATGTTGATATGCAATTGAATCGAATGCATTGTATTTCTTTCCCAAATAGATTAGGTATTTGTAATCCTGATTTAAGTGCAGATCTAGTTTTATCTTGAACTTGTAAAATAAAGTCACCATCAGGAGAGGGTGCTCTTAGCTCATGTTGCTCTGCTATTATTTTGATTATATTGGTGGTAAATTGCAGAATTTTGTTTTCTTTCTGCTGGGATTAATATTTCTTTAAAAAAATAAAATGTTTTATTGAGAGTTTCCACTAAATACGTCATTCTCTGTACTGCACCATGTGTAAAATATTAGCTCAAATCTTTGTTTTACTCTTAAATTTTCTATATGCTTTAGAAGTTTTTCTGTAATACTAGCAGAAGTTATTCCACAACAAACTTACTTTCTGTGGGCTCGCACTGTTCTTTTATGTTAGTTCTCATACAGTCACACTCTGGTGACATTAGTGTTTACAGGCATTGAATGATCAGAGTCCTTGACTCTCTGCTGTGGAAAACATTTAAAATTTGTAAAAGCAGCAGTTCGTTCTAATGCTACTTGTATTTTTATCCAAGTGCTATAAAGAACACATAGTATGTAACTTAAATGATCTGTTTCCAATCACTGAGGCATCACAATCTAAGT
The DNA here is from genome assembly GCA_013398345.1 of Nothocercus nigrocapillus. Classification (NCBI taxonomy): domain Eukaryota; kingdom Metazoa; phylum Chordata; class Aves; order Tinamiformes; family Tinamidae; genus Nothocercus; species Nothocercus nigrocapillus. The sequence continues at coordinate 1,179,876 of WBNA01000231.1, read as the reverse complement.
ATTCACAAATATCCAATTAATTGATCTTTAGAGGTCTATTTAATAAAAACTTAGCACTGCAGACATCAGCTCTCTCTCTCTTTTTTTTTTTTTTTTCAAGACATAAATTAGCAGAGAGTTCACTTAGCACTTAAGCAGAGTTCACTTCACGGAGTGTGATCTTATCAGATAATACCAGACATTTGATTTTCTTTATTACAACAAAGTGCTGATCTTAAAAAAACACTACCAGCAACAAAAAGCCTTTTAAAAGGTAATTGATATAGATAGGTGGTTTCTTTTTATTTTGGAGAACCAGTCTTGAAAGACGATTGAATTTTATTGTGCTCCCACCTCTAGGCACAGGAATAAGTCATCCATTATCCTGGACATTTGCAGACCTGATGTGCTTGTTGGACATGGTGTCGCAGCGGGTAAAATCAGGGTAACTAGGAGGATGGCACCTGCTTTAAGGTGGAGTGACAGGGCATTTACCCCAGCCCAGCAGGATCAGCCTCAGGCTTGAGATAGATCATAAAAGGCCCCACTCACACTCTGTGTGTGCATGTGAGCCTGCATATATCTATACGTGTATATGCGTGTCTTGAAAATGAGTGTCTTTTATGGACTGCTTCCTTCTGCCCTTACGAGACTGCTTTTCAGTTATGAGCATCAATGGTCTGGTCAAAAGTCAAGCCAAGTATTAAACAGAGGTCCTGCAGGTCCACGTGCAAAGAGAAACTATCCCCTAGAGTGGTTGTTTGGGAAAGGGTGAAGAACGTAAGCGAAGAAAAGAACAGCCTCCCTGCCCCTCTGAGTCTGCTCACACCGGGGGGAAATGAGTGATCTTTGCCAGGACTCTGATTAAGGAAAACCTGCCCTCCACCATTTGAGACTCAGTTCTTTTTCTGAAGGAAGGGAAGAAATGATAGTGAAAATAGAGCTAGCACAAGAACAAAGCCAATTTTCTTATGAAATGTTAACTCTGAACCATCTTGTACCAAAGGAGAGAACCTGTCACTGCTGTTCTAATGTTTCACAATAAATGGCATCTTTACAGCCCATGCTGAGAGAAGTCTACTCTGAATGATTTCTGTCCAAGTGACCACTGCATAGCGAGTTAAAAATGAAGGCACCAGGTAGCTGGAGAGCATCATCCCTGCTGCCTGGAGAGATGTTCATTTCTGGTCCCACATGGATTAATGTAAAGTGAAATACAAAGGCGTATTAGCAAAAAAAAAAAAAAAAAAAAAAAAAAAAAAAAAAAAAAAAAAAAAAAAAAAAAAAAAAAAAAAAAAAACAGATTATAGGACATCCAGTACATATTGAAGAAGGGAGGATGAGGAACATAGGTTACTCTTGCAGGTACTTAAGCTAGGATAGTGCCAGGAGGGTCTGTAGTGAGGGTGCATTAAAAAGTCACAAGAAAAAGAATGAACTGAACAGTCAGGTCAGTGATAAACTAGGACGGATATAAAAGTAACACGTATCGTCTAATCACATGGATTGTGAGAGACACTAGACTGTAGAAAGCAGTTGCAGAGGGAGGTTTGCAAAATCATAGTTGACCTCTCTGAGAGTTGGACAGGGAGAATAGATATTAGTGATCTGCACTGCAGTGAAAACACTGCATTGCAGATGGGAGAACTGAATTTTGCCCTGAAGACGTAACAAATATCACAGCCGTGTGCGTGGCGTGATCTGAGAGCTGGTAATGCTCCGCTTCCATTGTTGCCTAGCAAATTCACTCAGATGCATCTAGGGATTATAATAACGTTAGCAATAATCACTTCATTTCTAAATGCCTGCAAGAAAACTAGCACAAGTGCAATGAGAACCCCACAAAATGACACTGGAAAATATCAGCCTATCTCACTGATTTCCAAGACAAGCTTCCACCCCAAAAGGATTTGCTGTAGCAAAGAAGGGCAAGGCAATCCCATTGCAGAGCACGATTTTCCTCTCTGATTGCCTTGCATTTGATGCAACACAGGCTGAACAAAAGGCGAACCTAAAGGCTTGATTTTCAATAGATCTCACTTCGTGTTGGCAGAGCAGTGTACACAGCCCTGCAGCCGCATGGGGAGCTGCCTTGAGATTCTTGGGACTCTAGTGTTAGTCCCAGCTCTGCTGCTGTCCTTGCTTTTCAGTTGAAAGCTCTCCACTTGCACAAGGGAGTTAATAACCTCTGTAAAACTCCACTGAGCTCTAAGCAGCAGCTACATGTTGCTCTTATGATATATAAGAACACATTTTCTAAGTAAGGTTTTGGACATGTCTCCTGCACTGGTTAAAAGGATGGACCACCTATGCTTTTGGGGTCCATCATCGAGACTGGATTTTCAGTCCTCCTTTCTTTGATTCTGGGATCAGGGCAAGCTGAGGGACATGCAATATATGTGCCTGACAAAGTCATAGTGAATATATCCATTCATATTTAAAATATTTCTCAGTAGAAAATCACGCTCATAGTCAATGAAAAGCACAGACTATGTTTATTATACATTTTGAATCAGCTTTTCGGATGTGAAAGGCCACTGAAGGTGAATACATTATGTAACATAATTTCATGCAAATATTTTGCATTTTAAAAATCTACCTTATATTTAAGGCAGATTTAAATCAAAAGCCTCAAGTAACACTGCAGAGTTTTTATAGCTCGATAATAATTCCTTTTTTTGAGAAGTCGTCTTACTGTTTTCTCTTTTTGATGTCTCAGTGTGCAAAGAAGAAGCTAAATTATTCCACTACTGAAAAAGGACAAGGGACTGTTCTTTATAGGTCACAACAAAGAATTTAAATTCAGTATTTCTGCCTTGGTTTGTCTCTACCTCCACCAGCAGTTTCAGAGCTGGCAAATGAGCTGTGAATAGCTGCTCCTCTGGCTCCAATATGTGAGGGAGCAGCAAGCTGTAAATTGTCATGGCAGTGCATATTCTTAAATAATCACATTTGTTGCTTTTATTGTTCTTTTGCCTGCCCCTGAAAACCTGGCCTGATTATATGTACAAGAGTAGATCTCTATTTATTGGCTATTGTTATTCAGATAATGTTTTACCCTCACTTTTTTTTTTTTTCTGTGTGTGTATGTAGCTTTTATTATTCACTAATAAATATTTTTCTGTTCATAAAAATCCATGGTCTGAAAGCTGTTACTAAGCCTGACTTACCTGCATTAATTAGCAATGATTCTATGTGAAAAACAGACCACCAGTGCATTTATTTCACGGACACTTAAGGATGTTCTGATGATAGAAACACCATTTATTCTAGTCATTAAACAGATGCAGAAATTGGCTGACCTGTCAGACTAGGATAAAGATCTACATTTCTCTCTCAATTTTTGATTTTTTCTTAATCATTCATGATCAATATATACTCAAAGCTCTAGACTGACTACTCCTTTCTTGCAAGTGAGGCACCAGAATAGCTGGGAAGTATCCTACTCCTTTGAATAGCTAGACTTATTGCTTATTTCCTCAGAGCCTTTTGGACCTCTGAGGATCATAAAAGCAATAAAAATGGAGAAATCATTGAAAAGACCTCTGAATATAATATATATCTAAAAAATCAGCATGGATTTTTGCAAAAAAGCTAAAGTAAAAAACATATGACTGATCCTATACCCTTCACCCTTGCTGGTAAAGTCTTTGGGGATCGTCTCAGGTTTTTTAAACAAAAGGAAATGGGAGCTTTAAAAACAGCAGCAGAGTTTTGATTTAAAACTGGCATTTGTATGAGATGATTTCTTTTCTCTGATGTCAACAAAAAATACAATGAGTATATTATAGTTAAAATTAATTTATATATAAAGAACCACTAAGTTATTTGCTCATTGCAGGGACAATAATTGTATCGCTTCAGATAACCCACAGACGTCTCTATAGGACAGAGAACTATTCAATACCATGTGAATTCCATTCTCATCAGAATTATCACAGCTGGCAGAGAGGAAATAAATCACTGAATGAAGGTTTGCAAAGCCCTACCCTGCACTGACACAGCAATTTCAGCTATTCAGGGGATGGTTTGGAGAATCTCTTCACCAAGTAAGTTATTCAACCAGGCCCTTTTAATCACTTTTGAGATATGTTTAAGGTCTAGGTCTTTAATACTGACTTTCCAAAGACTTAAACTCTGTTAGACACAATTTGGGAATTCTGTCTAAGTAGAGGATTGAGGTTTGATCCCTATGCTTAGATGCTTTCCTCAAAGAGGAATAATGTGGATTTAAAATATACTTGCTGTTCATATCTGAGCATTTCCCCTGAAATCTTGCTAATGAGAGAACTATGTCTGAGTCTATTGCCCAGGTGAGATAAGTAAAATGCTAATTTAATGTTTATTAGTAAAAGTAGTATTTAATACTGAACATGCCTATGGAAGAATCTTAGCAATTAAAGGGGCTAGAAGTAAGAGTTTTAGCTCTTGTGTTTAGAAGAGATCTAGTTCTTACTGTTACAGCCCTGCAGAATAAGACATAATGAACAATGCTTAAACTTTACACAAAAAGGAAACGGCTTCTCCTTGGATATCTGTGCGTGAACATAATCTTCAATTTCTTCCCTTTCTTTCTTTCTACCCTGTTATATTTGTTGCATCTTAATGCTTTTGAAAATGATCCGACAGCCTGAACTGTGAAAGGATAATGCTTAATTTATGTATTTCAACCCAAGGAAATACTCTCATTGACTGCAACGCAGTGTGAAAGCAGCCCCTGAAACCATCTTCAAGTAACGTTAGTGAGAAGGCTAAAAGCTAGGTAAAGGCCTATGGGAAGATAGTGAAGGAACAGGCTGTTTTCCAGAACTCTAAGGTACCATCCTATCTGTGGTAGAGTCAGATTTTATTGCATTTTCCCCTTTGCTGCCCTGGAAGGGCTTCGGGGGAACAACTGCCAAGGGAGCAGCAGAAGATAAAGTTGTAAATAACTACAGTGCGGACTGTGCTGCCCAGCCAGGCAAACCTGGGCTCACTCTCTCTTTCTCTCCTCAAAACTACATCTACATGGTTAAAGCAAAGAAGAAACATACAGGAAAAAAACTGAGATTAAGAAATGCTGGACCAGTATATACATAAGCAGTAAAAGGGGAAAAATACTTTAAAAAGGAAGAAATCATATCTGAATTCTTAGATGAGATAAATCTATTTTACCTGCTTGTGTTGCAGCATCTTATGGTTTTTATCTGGCAGACATCCCACAACTCTGTGAATCTTGGTGAAAGGCTCACAGAAAATTGGTGCTGTGGGGATTTCAATCTTACTGACTTATAATTCTGGTTATGGTGCTTGGCTATGGGCCCATGTATTATTTCTTACCAATGACGGGCTGCAGAAACAGGTAATATTTTCCTCT
>WBNA01000231.1:1130339-1174207 GCA_013398345.1 Nothocercus nigrocapillus | reverse complement strand
TTTTTTTTTTCTTTTTTTTTTTTTTTTAACCCTACTTACTTCTCTGAGTAATTCTTGTTTCTGAAGATGATGTCATTGGCTCAGTTGTCCTTTGCATCTGAGGTCAGGTTGGAGCTGCGGTGAGGATCAGAGTTGAAATGGCAGCTTGGTGCTCTTCTGTCAGTGAGGGGCCACTGTGGTAGAGCCCTCTTTGTCCTAAATCTCAGACACGTGTTTCCTTTTCCTTCTGTGCCAAACACGGTACAGGGCATGCTTCCTCCAACACTTCATCAATGGAATTTCTGAATATCCATTACCTATTAAAGTATTTAATCCTCTTTTATCCTGTCACTGAGGAATCATCAGTAGTGGGAAGGTGGCCAGCAGGTTACATAAGGAACAGGGAACTGAGTAAAGAGAGTGGATTTGCTGCAATGTCTGCCTAAGGAAAGGTCTGGGCCACTGACACACGTCCTCTTGTTCTTATTATGTGCTTGCGTTTGACTTGTGTATGGTAATAAGGACTTGTATTTTGCTTTGAAGTCCACCTTGATGTTAATGACACAGAGTATTCACTGAGTCCTGCTTAAATAATTTTCTAATCTTCTGGGTCAGTACTGGGTCAGTATAGATCATCCTCTTCATGGAAAACCACTGAATTCAGTAATATTCCAGAAATTTATCAATAGTCCTGCTTTATGTATTCCAATCTTTTGAATGACTTGTGCGTGAAATAATATTTGAAAAGTTGGCCATAGTCATAGGAAATGTGGTAAATAGTAATATAAAGAAAAATATGACTGATGATGTCTAGTTCAATATTATTTGCAGGCTGACTGCCTGATTGAAATTGCAATGGAGCTAATGAACATCTTTTTTTGAATTCAATTGAAGTTTCATCAGACTGTCAAGCCTCCAAGCATTGTATAGTACCATGAATAGACAACCTCTGGCTTAAAACTTAAATCTTATGTCTGTAAAGTATCTGCAACAAACAAATGTTGCCCAGTATTTCTGGTAGACAGAGACTTAAATCATTGATTACAGTTTAGTTCTTTCCCAGGTTAAGGAATTAAGTTTAAGGTTGTAAGGTTGTTTTTTTTTTTTTTTTTGAAGTTAAGTTCTTTTGCACACTTAAGGAATTAAGCACTGTTCTAGCCTGTACAATTAGTTTATTCACTCCTGAATTAAATGTATTTTGTCATCCTTCTCTGGTGAAGGAGTCTAAAGGCTTTGTTCCGTATCTGCGATATAAATGGTCTATGCCAAGGATGAGATACTTGATCACATATAACCTTATAAATTTATGAGAACATTCTTAGATATTTTCTATTAACATGTGAAAAAGTAAAATTAATCACAAAAATTTGGGGTAACTCTTTGCTAAACTATAACCCTATGTGGCATTTGTGAGCTTAAAAACTCACGACTTTCAATTTTTGGAAGGATGCTCTGGATTTTCTTACTTCTAAAGCAAAATATTGCCCCTAATTTCCCATATTTTCAGGTTATACCAGAGGGAGATGTGGAGATCACTGTGCCACCAGCTCCTGGTGTTCTCTAGGAACTCATCCATGAGGGAACTTTTCCCTTCTGTGATATAAAATGAGATCTTCAGAGTAACTAAGTTCATAAGGGTGCAAGACTAGGTTAGGCAAGTAAGAAACACTTTACTGATTGTATCTAAAGACAACCAAGGAAACTGTGGCATAATAAGACTTCTCTTCCGTGGATGGGCTTAGCACCTGTTTCACCCATGTGCGGAGCTTGACATGTGGAGAGCCATGCTGTAAAGCTTTTTGCATGCCCCAAAGATTTGCATGCATGACTTATTATGAATTTATTTCCAAAATGCACCACTTAACATGAAATGCTCTCAAAGGAACCCTTCCTATACCTCACTTTATCTCTTCTTAATTCCTGTGTGCACAAATGCATTGATAATGAGTTAGTTCCCTGCATGCCACTGGTTCCGAGACACTTGTCTTGCATCTGCCTTTACCTGACTTTTACTAAAAATGGAAGAAAATTGCTTAACTTATGCACACAAATTCTATGTCATTCTTTGCCTCCGTGGCAAATGAGGCCAATAGTATGTAGCACTGCTAAATCAGTGTGTAAGTCTCCAAATGCTAATTAACCCACTAGTGCACTCATTGAGGAAATTAAGGCTGCAAGGCATTTTTTTTCAAACTTGACAGACACTGAGAAGCAGCATTTGGGTAACCATTCATGTATAACTGATGTAAAAGCTTTATACTTGAGCAACTAGGGGACACGCGTATGCCTTCCTATTTCAGCTTCAAAGATTTGAAATCATTCCATTTTTCTGGATCTGCCTGGATATGTCTTTAACGTTTCACACTGACTCCTTGGATTTAGCCTTTGGAATTTCAAAGTGCTGAGCAATAATGCAGTGACATTTGCTGGAAGATTGGGAATCCAGGCAGCCTGCATCAAGAGATGGACGCGTGTGGATCAAGAATAGTCTCCCAGGGAGTACCCATCCACAGATATAACACATTTTCTCCTTTGCGATTAGGCATGAATATTGAAGAATGCTTTATAGGTGCAGGATCTTTGTGAAATAATTTGTAGGCCATTGGATTTTCCTCTTCAGTATCTAGTCGCTGTCATGAGTGAGAATTCATGAAAATTCATCAAGATTGTCTGTTCTTTTCCTAAATGACCAGTATTTTGAAGGCTTTAGGTTCTTTGGATGTTAATTGTTTGAGATGTCATTTCATTCACTATTAACATGAAATTATCCTATTAGTCTGTAGGCTTTTCACATGGCATTAGCACGCCACTTTCATTGGAGTGAGTACACAATAGATGCTCTGTGAACAATATAAGGTTACTGTGTGCTTACAAAGTGCTTGAAGGAATCTCTCTCTGCTATGAGTCTTGAAGCAATTAATTGTTGTGTGCATGGAAGGGGGATTTGAGGGGCTATGTGTCCCCTACCCCTTTTTGTTGGACTATTGCAGATGCAAAACTGCAAACAGAACGAAAAGTATATTTACAGTCAGGTTTTGCTTAAATACAGGTCATGCAGTGTTCAAGGCATGTACAGTTGATCCTTTATGAAAACAGACTTCAGTTATAATGATCATAACTACTTAATTTCAGAAAAATTGCAGATACCTTTTCTTCTCACTAACAAATCACTAGCAATTTGTTAAAAATACTTTGGGAAGATATCAGAATCTCCTGCAAGTTTTTTCCACTTTTCATAAGACAGCTTATGGTAGCATATCAGAACCTATCTTTGGGCTTCAGTGAATAAATTCAGATTTCTTAAAAATGTTTACTTTTATTCCAACCTTAAAGGGCAGAATAAAAAATAAGCAATGAATCCCTTTTCTAGTTACACAAACAGCAGATTCAGACATGAGTTGTGCTGTTGCTGCAGCACAAGTTTATCCCCCCAAATCTGTTTTTAATTATACCACTGAGAAATTGTAAAGATAACGTAGTTTTAAAGGATTTGGATAAACTTTTTCTAATGCTGATATGTGACTCTTAGTCTATGAGATCTGAATCAAAGCAACGTGGAATTCGGGAACCGCAGTAACCAACAAGTTAGCTTGTATAGGAACATGGCTACCAACTGAGGTAGAAAGACGATATGTCACAGTGTGAACATATTGAGGATGGATGAACCACTACAAACCACTTTGTATTTGTTACTGTGCAAGAACATATACCTAGGAAGCAGAACTACTGGTATTTGTTTATGCCCAGAGAAACACAGAAAATATACTATAAAGCTAAGAATAGAATGAAATTATTCAATGTTCAGTCCAGCTTGCTATGTTCAGAGCTGCTTTTCTTCCTCAATTCAGTTCACTTAACAGATAAAGTAATATAAGTTATAAAACCATTGATGGGCAGGGGGAATACAGCCCTGTCTATTAAAGCTATTTGGTTGACTATCCTTATACCTAAAATTCAAGCTGCAGATGATCAGTTCAATTCATGGAGAAATTACAGCAAAATTTACATAGTGAACTTCATACAGAGCATCACAGCTTCATGCTATTCATGCAGAATATACGGCAGAATTAGTTCTATGGGATTGCTGTTCCCTTGGTGCTGTATTTTCACATTCTTTTTGACCATTTATATGACTGCCTGCAAAAATGTATTCATCCTCCATGAATTTTGAAATAGTGTATATTAAAAGAAGTTAGAGTTGTCAAAATGCACAATATTATGCAACTGAGTTAGCATATCTTTATCTAATCTGAAATATGCTTATTAAGCATGGGAGATGAGGTAATTACTGCATGGGGTCAGAAGGCCCTTAGGGAAAGGGGCAATGGAATTGTCAGTAAAAAGATGAATGCTTCCAGCCTTTGTGTTAGGCTGAACTCCTTCCCGTGTTATCTGTCTACTTTAGAAATGGAAACAAGAGCATCCAAGTCTGTCCATTAGTGTTAGCATGTGTCTAGATTGTTTGCAGTATTTTCAATCACTAGATGGAGATGTTATAAATGGAAAAAACATATATATATATAGTTGTAAACATTTTCTTATTAAGCTGATTTCATGTTTTGGGTAGCAAATATGTATGAAACCATAAATTTCTATTATGCCCTCATTCAACTAATGATAGATTTGGTTTCTGTATATGACATCATCTTCAATATGGATTCCATATCCATACATATTGATATTCCAAATTCATACCCATTCCATATCCAGTTCTGATTAATACAATTGCACATTGATCAGAAGCTTTTTCTTATTAAAATTAAAAAAAATGTTAGTTTTTTTTTTTTTTTCCTAATTGCAACAGCCATATAAATGCTTTTCTAAGTGCACGTAAAGCACAACCTGTGGCTTAAAGGTGATATGTCTTTTTGCTGCCCTGGCTGCTGCCATCATTCTGCACTTTGCTTATCACCCTATGAACAGCCAGAATTGGACCACTAGCTGAATGAATATTCCTTCTACTTTTGCTCCAGTTTGATCCAGATTTGCGGACGAATACTAGAAAGCTAACCCCAGGTGACCAAAATATTTTCAATACCTTCCTGGGAGCGCTTCCCTGGCCACCGGTGATATAGCTGGGACTGCCTGCTGTAAACTGCCTAGTTGTCCCTCTGATTTGTTTTTTAACTCACAGCAAAGGTAGTCAGATCTGTCTGTGTCTCTCAAAAGCAGCGAGTCCAGGTATCCACACCAAGCTTTCTTTGCTATGGTACCCTTTAACCAGGCCATGTCACAACAGTAATCCCTGCTGAGAATTAACACATGCTGTTTAGCCTAGCCTAAGCAGACTTTATAACAGCTTTGGTTGTCCCTTTCACTTACAGTTACTTTTTTCTGTGAAATATTATTATTATTGTTCACACATTTATAGTCCACAAAGGAATGCTAGGTCCCTGGCATCACAGACAGGCATAAGTAGCGAAATCTTTTAGTGCAAACCAACCTTTATATTTGCTGGAACCAGGATTCCTGTGGAAATTTATATCCCCACAGAACAGACAGTCTATCCTTGGTCAGAATGCGACAACACTGCAGACTAAAATAGAGTTAAAAAGATCAGGCTGTCATCATTAAGATATTTATCATTAAGAAATCTTGCCTTTCTTTTTACATATCTTTTTACATATTTTCTGTGAACTTTGCTGTCAAGGAAGCAGGTCTTGTGGGGAGGGAGGAAAAGGTTAGAGGCCTGGCACAGACTCAGATGTATTGCCTAGAGGGAAGGTTAGAGAGAAGAATTAGGTCCTTGCTGGATTAAGTTTCTGACAGCTAATAGTTTTTACATCTGGAGCCAGATTATCACATCCAATCTCAGTACAGGGAGATTTTTTGCCCACCCACGCACACACCTGCAAGAACTTCTCTGTATGCGGAAGCACACCGAGCGCTGGTTGTCAGTGGGATACAGAACTACCTGTAGATCTTCCCTTCACCTGTGATTTTCACCTGCAATGTAACATCAGCCCTGCAGCTAATTTTGTGCACTTAGAACATCACTCTGTGTGACACTGTTGTGCTATAGCATGAACAGAAGTTAAACAAGTCGACAGGTTATTTTACCACTTTTTCCATCTAGAAATAACATGCTGTTATTTTCTCTTAAGTACAGAAACAGTACACTGGACTTCTGTTCATATTTGCAATAAAATCAGAAATCCTTTTCTGGAAAGAACTTGAAAAGAGATTAATTTTAAGAGATTATAAGACAGCTCTGGTCTTTTTCAAAAGAAGACAGAATAATAAACAGACATAACTCCCCTCTCACAAACACACTCACTGACTATCATTTCTGAGCCCTGTTGCTGGAGCAATTCCTAGTCTATTCCCAGCATCCCAGAGAGCAATGACATACAGCACTCGCCATGCTGTTCCTCACATCAGGAATAAAAGGAACAAGAGCAAAGAAGAGTGAACATGGATAGACTTTCCATTACTCTCATTTTCTGAAGTAAATCATTTTTTCTCTCCTCTGATCTGCCCCTGCACATAGCTGATAGATGAATACTTCCCTTTTCCTTTAGCCGAACCATCTGTGTTAGTAAGGTTTTCAAGAGAGCTCTATCCAACTAAGAACTAGTGCAGGCCAAAAATACAATATGTTTTTATGAATTTTTTTTTTTTAATTCATCCATTTTGTTGTCTTTTGGAGCATCACATTTTTGCTCTGAAAGCTTCAAAAACTTTCAGTGTTATCAGTCATAAAAGTTACTGAAAAATCTAGCCCTTATAAGAAACTAGGCTTTTAACTTTTCTGAATTTCCTGCATATTCTGCATGGATTCTGGAAGAGTGAGATAATCTTATGGTAAAATGTGAAATATTCTGGTTTGGCCTAGGCATTCCTATTTTATGTTACAGATTTCCAGCGTATCCAAATCATTTGCTGTGTTTTGCTTATCGGAAGAATTTAAAACCCGAGCGTTAATCTGATAATTAGAGTGTGCCTTTTAGAGCACTAAGCACATTCTTGTCTGGCGCGCTTTACAGCGAGCCTGCTATATATGACATTGTCTCAGTACAAGACTCACCCTGTCTTGTCTTTCTGATTAATTAGAAACAGATTGTAGCCAGAGTTTTGACTGGTGGAAAGTGATTGTTACACGGCCAGGGACAAATGATTTTCCCACAGAGTCACTCCAGTAATCTAAAGCCAAGTTTAAAAATATCACAGTATTTTAATATTTACATTCATCATTCAAGAAAAATGAACACATGGAAGAATCTCTAAGATACGGTATTACAACAGCCATTGTTCATTTTATGGCACTGTACAGAAGCTGATCTAATCCTACAGTTGTTACAGATGGCAACCAACCAGTTTTAGGGCCAAATTCTTGCAGCATCTGTATATAGCCATCCAGTTCAAAATTGGCAGTGAAATGCCAGGACACTGGCAGGAAAGTTCCTGCAGTACAAGCAGGAAACTGTATATCCTCTGTTCTTTTCTATATGGTTTCTTATCGCATGCTTGGGATCATTGCTTGAAAAGCTCCTTTCAGAACCACACTGAGAAAAAAAAATCCAGCATCCCCACATCTGTCTTGGGTTGTTTGTACACTCCTTACCTCCCCAGGGGAAAAAGAAGTTTGTAAGTGTGTTTCATTTTGGTATTATTTCCTGTTGTTGTCTCAGTTTCTGTTTATATGTATTCATGCTACAGAAGCATAGTCCAAAAAAGATTCTTTCAACCTGCCTTGTGCACGTGCGTGTGCACTTGGGGCATTTATCCTTCCTTTAGTGCAGCGTAGCTCTTATTCTCACACTTCCTTGAAGAAGATTAAGGGCTGAGCTTCACTGCAGTGAGTTGCATGGAGAAACAAGAGTAAAGCTCTTCGTTAGACCTTCCTTGCGTTCTTCCTAGATATTTTAAGTCAAGCTCCTAATTATTTCGATCGTAAACCAGGAAGACATAAAGATAAGGATGAATACATGAATCTAGTCCAAAATTTTCTGAAATACTAGCCTATCTGTGTGAGCATTGTTAGGTCCGTAGGTAGTACCTACACTGCAAGACAGATGTGCTCCAGGTGTCCTGCTGCCTTGGCTCCTTGACTGGAGAGGAGCTGGGAGAATTTCTCCTTGGTTGCTTAGGCCATGTAGGACAGCAGCTGCCACTCAGGTTAGATCTCACAGTCACTAAAGTATGTTTATTTGAAAACATAGTTTATGTGCCTGTTGTGAATAGGTTTCAGAGTGTAAATAATTTCATAATCTACGCTATTTTTATTGCACCTTCTCACATCTGGCTTTTTTTTTTTGACCATCACTTGACATACTACGTTTTCAGGGCAAAAGTCTGTCATCAGGGATATATATTTTATAAAAAATTTCAGAATCCTTCAGAGTCCTATAAAAAGACAATTTACTAAATGAAGCTGTAATTATTTCTCTCTCCTTTTTAACCCATTGCATAACATTAATTTAACAGAGAGTTGTGATTAATTTTTAAAGATTTCTAAAGAAATATTCAGAATGCTTTGGAGTCCTATAAAAAGACAATTTATTAAGTGAAGCTGTAATTATTTCTCTCTCCCTTTTAATGCCTTGCATAAATTTAACAGAAATTTGACATTAATTTTTAAAGACTTCTAAAGGTGCATTCATATTTCTAGCCTATTATTCGGTAGCGTCCAATCCCCTGACATCTGTGGATATTAATGTATGATCTTTGGTGAATCAGGCGCAAATGAGGGAGCATAACACAAACAGAACATTAACATTTTGTACAGCATAGCGTAAAAATGGTCTGTGCTCATGAATTTCTTTATACACGTCTAAAATATCAACTGAAGCCTTGCTGGCATGGAATATTCTTAGTGTTTATTTGAAATAACATTTTCCAGTGCAAATGAGAAATCTCTTCCTACATATAAAAATAATTCAAAATGTGTGTCTGGGGCACTTAACAGAGCTATGTTTTGTTCTCTGTGTGTTTTAAAACTGTTTTGTTTAAATACGTTGCAGAGCTCTGGAGTGGATTCTTGTCAGTTAAATTAAAGTCATTTTGTAGCTGGCACTTACGTGCTGCTGACAAGCAGCTACAAAGAGTAGTACTTTTGCACAGAAATTACTGAAAGCATTTGAGAAAGACTGTACCTTTCTCTGTCAGAAATATCAAGTGTATTTGTGGGCAGGAGAATCATGAAAGGGAGGTTGTAAAGATATATTTCTATGGCTGATGCTTTCATCAGGCTTTTGACCAAGTGCTTTTGCTATGCTCCAGTGAGAAATTGCATTCTGTTCTGTGATTTTGAAATCTCGATTGCAGATGTGCCATTCCTTGCAAACATCACAGACATTATTTGCTCAAAGAGAGAATCAACTCTGTGTGAATTTATTAAGTCAGACACAGGATTGTAAGTGGGCATGATGAACCATATGTTTGTCTGAAGAAGTGCTGAATCAAATGAATAGATGTTTACACAAATAAATAGATGTGTACACAACAAGTGATATATCACAGATATCATTAGCAGAGACATTCTCCATCCCTTCTAGAATCCAACCCTTTTTCCCTCACCATAAACTGGAGAAACAGCTTAATTAATTTGCAGTAAGTTGCTCTGTGCAAATTAGTTACAAATACATCCTCCAGCTGCAAGTTTCAACAAAATGAGCACAGCTTAGACAAAGTAAATATGCACGTGAGAACTAAGTAAAACAGGCTTAGCTTTTTATAGGCTATTATAGTCTCTTATCTAAAATATAGAGGTAAGAACAGGGAGTTTTGACATATATCCTGCTCACAGTGCATGTCTTCAATCCGTCCGTAAAACAGATATTATGTTCATTGAGTTTTGTGAGTCTTAGCTAATATTTATGCAGTTCTTTGATATACCTGGTTATAAATCAGGATTAAGGTCAGACTTTTTAATTACTTTGCCTTATTTTATGGTTATCTTTGTAACTGGTTAAGATAATTTTTCCATTCATTCAGACGATTTGATGTCTGTAAGATTATGGATTCCAGTAGCAACTTGCAGGATTCACTCTCTAGTTTCAGCTGATATTATAAATATATCACATCCATTAATCTGAGAATGTGCCCATTTTTACTTTAAAAGAGCAGATTTTTAAGAATCAGTGCTTTCCAAACCCCATATGGCACCAGCCAAACAGAAGATTTGTTTTCTAGAGCTATGAAGGCATTGTGTTCCTGGAAGAAGATAGAAGAAAAACAAAGTCTGTGGAATGAAGCCTGAGATGGAAAGGTGCAAAAATGATCAGACCTCTGTAAGTAAATCATATTTATTTGCGAACTTGAAGAAAATATTGCTATTGCTTAGAAGGTTCCCACAACAACACACTTCTGTATTAGGTTGTATACTAGGGCTTTCTGTCATATTTTATAAAACTGTCTATATTTTGGAGACTTGTTGCATTTACTTTTGGGTCATCATTAAATATAGGAACATGAAAGCAGCTGTATTAGGCCAAATGAAAGAGCCATTTAATTTATCACTGACTTTCACAGTGTCCAGAAAAAGCAGATGCATGGAAAATAATGTAAGACAGGGCAAACTCACAGGATACTTCCTCATAAGAGCCTCCAGCCATTTGTAATTCAGGGATTCCTGAACCGCATATACTTTCTATTTATTTAGTCATCCTTGGTGGATCTTTTCATTTTTTCCCATTTTGTTAGCATTTTGATCCCACTTTCCACTTCAAAACATGTAAAATCTCCCCTGACTTCAGAAGATACAGAGAGCTCTAACTACTGCCTCACTCCAGCTCTCCAGTATATTACTCTAGTTATAGAAGCATTAAGTTATCTTAACAAGGCAATTATCCCTGTTTCCATAGCAAAGGCCATCTAAAACAATTACTCCTATGCATAATTTAATGATCTTAACAGGAAATGTGCAAATAGATTGACAGAGGTTTTTCATCCTTAGAACCTAAATGGCATTTTGATTAGCATGACTTCGATTAGATGACTTCTGTCATCTCTATGATATACCAAATGCATTGGAAGCTGATAGTGTATTACTGTAATAACAATAGATAATGCCAGTGAGATGTATAGGCCATGCAAACTAAGAAAATTTACAGGGCTGTAAGCTCTGACCATCAGTAGAGTAATAGTGCCATGTGACCTGGGTGGTGATTGTGACCAGGAAGCTTGACCCAGAAAGTTGCGAGGGTAAAAGAATTTAAAAGAAGAATTTTAAAAGGAAGAAAAGGAAGGAAGTAAAGGAAGGAGAAAAAAAAAAAAAAAAAAAAAGGTGTGATAGTAGAAAAGCTAAGTGGATCTTTTGCATTGGTGCATCTGAAAAGGAGGAGCTTGGAGAAGTTCTCACTGTGCAGGAATGGGTTTGAGGAGCAGTCATATGAACTGCGTCAAGCAGAATATAATAAAAGGAGTAGTAATAAATCCTGACAACTAGGAAGGCCCAATAAAGTTGTCTGGCAACAGACCCAAAACAGACAAAAGGAACACTGTTTCTCACAACACATAATTTAGCTTTCGAGCTCATTGCCACCAGGCTTTTTGAGTGCAAAATTATTAATGGGTTCATTAGATAATTAATAGAGTCACAAAAGAATAGTCACGAAAGGCTATTCAACAGAATCGTAATGTTGCATTCCCAAACTCGAGAAGTCTCTAAATCACGGACATGTGAAGGTTGTCTCTAAACCACAGGAACATGAAGTTTGGGAGCACATGCTACAGGTATCGTGCCACTCAGGACCTGCACCATTTTCCAAGCATCTATTAATGGTTACTACTGAAGATAGGAGAGTGTGTTAGGTAGATCCAGTTCACCTGCTCTTGTATTTTAGGTACTCAAGAAAGCATCAGATGGTACCATCCTCTTANAAAGGCTATTCAACAGAATCGTAATGTTGCATTCCCAAACTCGAGAAGTCTCTAAATCACAGACATGTGAAGGTTGTCTCTAAACCACAGGAACACGAAGTTTGGGAGCACATGCCAGAGGTATCGTGCCACTCAGTACCTGCACCATTTTCCAAGCATCTTCTAGTGGTTGCTACTGAAGACAGGAGAGTGTGTTAGGTAGATCCAGTTCACCTGCTCTTGTATTTTAGGTACTCAAGAAAGCATCAGATGGTACCATCCTCTTAGGAATAATGGGGATAGGACATTTATTATGAAGCAAGAAAGGCTATATATATATATATATTTATGTTATATATATATATATTTGACTACAAAACAAATCAGAGCAAGTCAAAACCTTCATATAATTAATAATAGAAGATATATGTTTTCCCTCTGACACTTTCATGAAATGACATTTTCATAAAGTGTCATCACCTCTTGGAAAAAAAAGAATGTACTGTACACAAAGAAAGAAAAAGGCAATTAAGTGAGTGATTATTTCTGTTTGTATAGTAGTTAAAAATTGCTGTACAAATATTATTTGTGATCTTCAATCATACTGTGCTGGAAAGATACAGCTGTTTCAACAAAGTAGATAAGTATGGAGTGAAATAGGAAACAGATTTGCTGGGAAAAAAAGTCAAAATCTATACTATGTAAACTGTATCCTCTGATGAGACAAGCTCCTTTCTTCTTTCTCCATCCTGTATCATAAGATCTTTTCTAGAATCTGTAGGCAGAGGATGACTCTGTTTTGTGCTGTTAGTATGTGTGTGTCGTGACCACTGGAATACATAGAAGGCTACTGTATGTGAACCTGTCAAGTATCTATGAACACGGAAGATATTTGTGTATTCTTCTTTAACTTGCAAAATAGTGAAATGTTTCTACCAAGACTTTGAAGGCAGAATTCAACTGGTGAAGATAGATTTTTCATCTGTAGTTTGTTAGAGAAAACATTGAACAAATTTCAACTTCTAAAAAACTTAAATGTTTGATTACAACTGTCTGTCGAGAACCAAGAAATGGGAGAGTAGGCCTGTAGCTCCGTGTGCTCTCCTTGCCTCCTTGAAGACCTGGGTGACATCTCTCTGTATCCAGTGAAGAGGGATGTCCGACTGTCTTAGCCTGTCAAAGAGCACAGAAGTGTCTTTGCAATGGCCGCAGCCAGCTCCCTCAGCACCCTTGGGGGATTCTACCTAGGTCTGCACACTAGTGTGATGTCCAATTTGCTTAAGTGGTCTGCAGCTCAATTTTCCACTTCTGTGGGTGGTAATTCATCTTCCAGACTTGCCACAAGGTTGCTGGAGTAGTGGGATAATAATTCAACTCCTGAGTGGGTAGTGATTCATCTTCCAGACTTGCCACAAAGTTCTGGAACTGGGAGGCTCAAGAGCAACCCTTGTCAGGAAAGACTGCGCCAAAGCAGGTATCGAGCAGCTCAGCCTTTCCTGCGTCCTTTGTCACTAGGGCCCCTGCCTCCTTCAGCAGCCCCATTTCCTGCTGTGTCCCTAGCAGTCTCCTCGCTGCCACCCTTCACATTTCTCCTCACTAAGTTCGTCTCTAGAGGATCTTGTTACCCCTGCTTCAGCGCTGCCATGCCCACACTGTGTGTCTGTGTTCCTCCTGGGTTGCCTGTCCCCATGGCTACTCTCGGTATGCTTCCTTTTTGTGTTTGGGCCTAATCAGAAGCTCCTTATTTCTCCTGGCAAACATCCTCAGCTTCTGGCATATCAGGACAGATTGTTCTCATGTTCCAAAAAGGTTGCGGTTAAACATAACCTGACCTCCTGGGCCTCTTCTTTCAGGGCACTGTCCCAAGGGATCTTGCCTCCAAGTTTCCTGAACAAGTCAAAGTCCTCTCTCCGGAAGCCCAGTGTTGTTCTTGCACTCTTTGCTTCCCACGTTTTCTTTGGACTCTAAAATCCTACCACTTCATGATCACCACAGCGAATCTGCCTTAGACCAAGGCCCCCTTACTTGCGAGATCCAGTAGAGCACCTCTTCTAGTTGGGTTTTCTGACAAAAATTCTCCTAAATGCACTCTAGAAATCCAGACTGCATGCTGCTCTTTCAGCAGAAGCAGATGTATTTAAACTCCCCTAAGGATACCAGGGTCCAAGATTATGAAGATTCAGCCGATATTGTGGATTTGGTTCTGTGAAGGAGATACCTACTGTCTCCCCTTTGTTGCTGTCTCCTCTGATTCTGAACCCTAAGCACTGAACACCTTTTTTTTCCAACGCCAACACTTTTTTTTTTTTTTTTTAGTGAAGTTGTGTGCATTTGGGTAGCGTGACAGTGCAAAGCACAGTTCCCCTTGTGTTTCCTGTCTGTCCTTCCTAAAGAGCCCATATCCTTCCATAATAGCACCACATTGCTGTGATCCTGGGGATGATCTGGCTGTCGAAGAGAACATGGACTTCTAGCTCTTCCCAGTTTGTGTCCCAAGTTGTGTGCATTTGAGTTTAGGCACTAGAAATCAGCCCCCAGCCATGACTCAGGGGGACATTTAAGAGCCTCCCTCATCAGGCTTTTATCCAGGACCCCTTTCTTTTTCCCCATTTTCCTCTTCTTTTCAGACTTTAGTGGGGCTTTAGCCCCCAAAGAACCTGCTTTAAACCTCCGCCCCTCCTGCATTAGGTTAGTAAGCCTATTTGGAAAAAAAGCTCTTGCACTACTTTGTCAGACAGGTGCACACATACATTTTTTTAGCTTCAGAGTGGTCAAAGAAAATGTGCAGAAATAATCACTTCTCTTGCACCTATAATTTTTGCTTATGTGTTTTACCTTATTCATTGCTCAGCCTCTCCATTTTGTTCTTGATCTCATGCAGCTAGGCTCTCTATTAAACATAATTTTAAAAAGTGATATTGGCACATAAATCTGTTCTATGTTTGCCCCCTCTTTTTCTGCAGCTCTGCAATTCTGCTGGTCAAACAGCAAGCGATATATATTTACCTAATCCCTTGAAACTGCTCTTTTAGCTACTTGCTCTCCACCTTTCATAGCCTGCCTCAACATGTTTTATCCTTCCTAATATTTTTCTTGTTTCTACACACATTTTTGATGCAAATAAATGGTTATTTTATCTTTAACAGAATGCTTTTGTTCTCAAAATGTATCTCGTTAATGATGTTGGTGTTCTGGTCTATATATTTCTTCACATCGTGGGGTATACAACTATATATTAGTATTATACTATACTAATGAACTTTTCTGTATTTAAAAATAGCCTTTCTGTTGTTTCTGTTGCAATTTACTTTCATGATAGGTTGTATATTCGAATAAGGGCAAGGAAAAAGATCTCACTCAAAATAACCATAACCTTTCTATTTATTGTCAGAAACTGTCATTTACAATGAGGTTATCACTTTTTCCGCCCTCCTGGGCATACAGTGTGGTACAAGTAAATTGCTGCAGGACATTGATTCTAAATTGCTGAATTACTAGCGTCTAGCTCAGTATTCAAATGGGTTTGTGCTCAGAGAAACTTTTTTTTTTTTTTTTTTTTTTTCATTGCTGAGCACACCGAAAGAAGATGAAGTAAAAGTAGATTAATAATTTACTCTTCAAGCTTGCTCCAAGTGCATGCTGTGGCGAAGCTCTCGTAGTTTTATGGACAGCAGGGTCCTACTTCCTATGCAGGGTCTGGGAGGACTCTGGCACGGACATAGCCGAGTGAATTAAAAGATTCCATCAATACACCAATCCATGTGTGACAGCATTGTGAAGAAAGCACTCCTTTATGCAGTGAATGACAGTAACCAGACTTATTCAGTTGAGAACATTTAACAAGAATGCAATCGGACAGATCTTCTGTCATTTTGACCAGGGCTAAATTTAAGCAGAAGCTCCAGAAAATATAGGTCACTGATTAATTCACTGGGATTCTGCATTCTTGCTCTGCAGTAATCACTTAATGACAAGTTACAGCAAATGCTTCAGTGTGATAATTAATTCTGGTTACACGTTATTAAGGTCAGAGGAACTAACAGGTTCACTAATGATTTCTATTTTAGAACATGGGACATTTCAATCAAGAGAATATAAAATAGTAAATGTAAGGGAATTAAACAGTACTTACTGGCTTAGTACATGATTAAACCATGACTCCTTCTCAGTGTGCAGAGGAATTAAATACTGCATATCAGAGGGGAGAGGCAACATTTTTGCAGAAATAAGCATTTCAAAAACTTTTTTTTTAATTCAGTTTAATTACCATTTAACAAAAAATACTGCACTTGATTAATAAAATTTAAAAATAGTTCTGACCTCTCTTACACAGGATTAACCTACATTGTAGAGAGAAAAAAGTGATGTGATACAACTGTCTTTTAACTTGACAAGAGACCAAAGCAAAACAAAAAGTCTAACGTTCACAGTTCTCTGGTGTGTGATAACTGCTGGAGGCTGCAGACATATGAAAGTTCACTCACTTGGAAGAACCCCCTTCTCAACTCCCCATGCCCACCCGACTTGCTTGGGAATCTAAGCGGAGGAAAATGTGATGTTGAGATTATCTGGGGTAGCCTTTATATAAGAATGCTTTACTGTAGTCAAAGATACAGACCACTGGGGAACCAATAAGGCTTTATGCATTATTAACATCCTTTTCCCCTAGGGGATTTCTAGTGAACCCATCTGCTTCTTTTCTGCTCTTGCTGTTGTTCTTCCTCTTCCAACTTTGCAAACATACTAGTAAAATGTTCTATAGATTCAGGAGAAACAGAATCCAGAAGGATATCTGGGACAATCCTTCTCTAGAGATTTAGAAACTCCAAATGAGTAGACAGAAGGAAATTTACATCTTTTGGTGCTTTGCTGAGTTCTTAAGCTGTCACTGAAGTCATCAGAAGTTTTTCCAAGCCAAGAGCTTGGGAGCCAGTCCTGAAATATCACCACTACTATGAATGTGTTACTACCACTGCTATTGCAGTAGGTTGTCTCCATAATCTATCATAATATAAACTGGAAACTGATATTAATACAAACTGATGGGGCATCAGCTCCAGCATTATCTGTCATACTTAGCTGTAAATGACAATATGAGGTGTTTATTAAGCTCATTGAAGTGCTTATTCATCTCACTGACAACACTTCCACATCATATACAATTATTCCTGATCCTGATGAGCTGAGCTAGCTCTCAGTTTAAAGCTGCTAGTGAGTGATGAGGGTGTTTCATCTTACTGTGCTTTCCACACTGGGTCCTCACTGAAGCTGTGACCTAGGGATGGAGGGAACAGGGACTGTACTTCCCCAGAAATGGGAAGGGTTAGGGCATAGCAGAAATGAGAAGCAAGCTGGAATTTTTGGGAAGGCCGGGAAGGGCAAGGGTGTAGGGCACACAGCCCTAAGGAAGATGGGTTTCATTATCCCTAGGGCTTATAAATCGATTTGTTAAATTCAGGAGAGTTGTGTGAGTGCACGTGATCCGTGATCTTCCCTGGATTCATTGTCTGAACTTCTGGACTGATGTGGGGACTTTGCGTGATGTAAAGACCAAGCAGCCTGGAGGTCCTACAGACTAAATAATGTAGTTCGGGTAATTAATGGTAGTTTTGACAAGTTAATTTATTTGGTATAAAAAAACTGTTAGCTTTTCCAATTTACGAAGCTGTGAATCTCAAAAATTTCCATCACTACTTGGCAAGGACATTCATTAATTACTCATACCTAAGATCTGTCTTGGGCTTTCATAATTAGATATCATCCAGAAGTTTATGGATCTTATAATGTTAACTTCTTCTCCATTTGCAGTCTTGATGGGATTGATTAATAGAAAACTAAACAAATCACCTGGTGTATCATCTGTGCCAATGCTTAATCAGAAGGTTAGTTCAGACTTCTATGTCATCAATCAACATAAAAGGCAGTAGAGAAAAATACTGTTTAAGACAATATTTGGAAGTTTCAGCAATAGCAGCACAATGATCCAGCCTTTGCAGGTATTTTTAGAAAGACCTGTCCTTTTGTTGTCAAATCCCACATAAATCAAAGTTGAAGAAGTAGATTAAAAGTCACACTTCTCTGCCTTTCCCCCTCTAACATCTGGTAACAAGATTCGGTATACAATGACTAATACATGTCCTGTTTTTAACACCCAGAAAAGATGTTAACAGGATCCCTGTTTTGCAGGAGATGCAAAAATGTACTTTTCTTTGCCTCCAGCAATTTCACCATCCACCTTGAAGTGTTTGTCATTGCTCTGAATCAAATAACCCTTCTGGTTTTCCACAAAGATGACCATTAAGGGGGTTCTCAAAAGTTGTAAGAAATTAATTTAAAAAGTCTCTTCTGATTCCTTTGATGTGTCCTGCTATTGTATAGAATAAGTAAATCTAAATAGCAAGTGCAGCAAACACCCAATGGGAAACCATAAATGCCAGCTTTTTTGTTTTGATTCCAACTAATGAATAGGGCTACAAAAATACACTAATACATTCATTTATTAAAAACTGTGTTGTTATATAGGCTCAAAAAGAAACTTTTCTCTCAGTTTGACTTTTGAAAGTTTCCCTTTGTGTCATTGTATAAAAACTATAGTGTTCTTTAACAACATAGATATTAAGTAGATCTGACCATAAAATTCAATTTTAGTGTACTTACGGTATATCCACAATGAGATTTTTTTCCTGGGAAAGAGTTGATAACCTAAGTAAAAACAGTATTTCTAAATGGATATTTTCAAATAATATACCTCAATCTTCATTAACAGTTTTTAAATATTTTCCAAGTCTTCCATGGTCTTAATTTAGTGACCAGTCAAATGTGCCTTAAAAAAAGAAAAAAAATAAAGAAAAAAAAGGTTAATGCAGTCAACTTTAATAGTGCCTTCAAGAATGCTTGAAAAAAAAAGTTGCGTTAAGGATGAAAACTTTTCTCCTTAGCTCTTTTTAACTCGGCAGATCGGTATGGATGTGGAACAATGCCATGACTTTGGCTTTGTCCAATTACTCGTCTGACCAGTGATTATTCTAGCGTATTTGTGATAAAAAATAATTTTCTCCATTGTTGTGCTCAGAAAGGGCACACAGATTAAGGCCAGGCTGTTATCTTTGCTGGCAAGAAATGGGCAAAAGGTTATGTGAACCTGTTTTCCATCAGTTTGTTGTAGCTCAATCTAGTCATAAATATTTACTGTCAAAGGCAGTTGCTGTCTCAGATAATAAACCTGAATCTCTGCCGTTTTTATTTAATGATTCATAGAATAATGTAATTTCCTTTGAGTGAGTGCATTACTCACACTATCTTTTGCTGATGAGACATCGAATTAAAATGAAAAAAAAAATCTGAGAAATGGAGACAGCAACTAAATTCTCATTAGGAAAATGGTGGCATTGTGAATGCCCAGACAGAAAAAACATTTTTACCTTAACAACCAAATCAACCCTGTAATTTATTATTAGATGAAGAAAGGAACTGCATTGTCCCCAGTGAGAAATAACTGCTAGATACAACATATTACTTGACAATTTGCTTTTTCTTAATTCTTCCTCTCTCTGAGGAAATGGTACATAAAATATTTGCATTACCATAGCTGTGTTGTAGTTCTCATAAAAATAAAAAGGGGGTTGTTTAAAAGTAAATTTCTTATATTACCAAGCAAACCCTGCAGACCAACCATAGTAGGCATCTTCTGAGAGTTATTCCATTCTATCACACGATAAAAAGACTAATCTGAGTTAATTCATCATAAAAAATATGTATTTTGTTTATTTCTTAACAGTTTTTGAAGATTATATTAAGCAAAAGAACATTTCTTACATCTCAGTGTCGTTCTTGTGCTCTTCTTTCACTTGATTGATTAAGACCTAAAGCAATCAGAGCTAATCAAACACAAGCTTGGTTGCAAATGAACTGGATAACAAATCGATATAAAAATAATAAAATTATTCTAAGTTTATGATATTTTGACAAGCATATCTTTCAATGTTTTGTCTTATGATTTCAGCACTTAATTCAGTCTTATCTCAGTATTTTCTGAGTCTGTAATTTCATGACTTCACCCTGTTAGCATCAGAATAAGGCACTATTTCTAAAAGAAGAGTGAAGTTTAATTATTAATTTTGCCCATTGGTGTATTTATTTGTATCTTTGGTTTACTGAGTTAGAACTATGGCCTTGTCCTGTAAGGTGACAAAAAACAAACAAACAAGCAAACAAACAAACAACCCCCCCACCCCAAAACAGTTCTGCATCGTGTAATTGACTGTGAGGTTGTGATTTCTTTTTTTTCTGAAAAAAAACCCAACAGTCTATTAAATAATTTAAAATACTTCCTACATGGAGAATCGTACAAAGAGGAGTGAAGCTTTATAAGGGTCTCTTCATAGATATGGATGATGGTTTTGGGTTATGCATACTGAGAAAGGTGGAATGAAAAATGTAGCAGGCATATGTAACCTGCATATATAAGGAAAACTCACTGTGTCTAATAAAATCTTTCCTATAGCAGGATTGTGTTCATGGAAGTCCTTGTGTCTCCGAACATCTTCCATGCTCTGGAGTGGCCTTTGGCTTCCCAACAGCAAATAACACCTCCAGCTGCCACTTTCTTGGTGACATAAAAAGGTTTGGAGATTAATAATAAGTTCTAAAGCTAAAAGTAAGTTCCTCAGTCTTTCAAACATTCTAGCTATTTCTTTCTTGAGCACCTCTGCATTTTGGATGAAGATCAGGATGAACATATACAGCAGAAAAATATATAGAAGAAAAGCTGTCATCCTCTATAAAGTCTTTGCACATAGTAAACCTACAAGCTATCAGTTTGTAGGTCTTTTTGAGTTGTTCTTTGAGGCTTATTGTACTTTTGCAGTAAACTGTATCAGTCCTATGCTGCACCTTTAAAGTCTACAAGTCAGAAAGAGGAAGATCCCATTTTTTGCTCAGTTCATATGCGACCACTTTTTTTTTTCCCAGCGTGAACCACATGCTCTCGCTGACAACTTCCATTTTCTGAATTTCTAACCCTCTAAAAAATAATCACTCAGTCTGAAAGATTGAAGTTGCTCCCGGTCTATGGGAAAAATAATTCATGAATGTTTTAAGCCTTACCTGCCATTACACTAAAAATCATATAGTCAATTTCAAAATACATATCCACATGAAATAAAAGTGATTGACATAAATCTTCAGACAAATAAAAGATCTCTGTCAACAAAATGCTTCTGAAAAGAAGTATCTCAAAGACGTGCTTTTCAGTGTTTTCTTTAAGGCTGGTTTCTGGACTTAATGAATGTTCACAGTTACAGCTAACAACAGAATTGACTCAAAACCTCTCAAAAATATCTAATAAATTAAGGTTAAAAAAGAGAAAGCAGTACTAAATAAAAACATATTTTTTTTATCATCCCAGATATTATTATTTTTTTTTTATTATTATATGAATCAGGCCAATACACAAAAACAGAGAAATTTTAGGCATGAATCAACATTAAAATAGGGAAAAATAGGTAATCATAAAAGACAGCTAGCTCTATCAACTCAAAAATCCACTCACAGAGGCCATGTAATACATAAAACAAGGAGGATAAGCTGTCAGCTCTGATGCTGTTCGGGTCACTGTGATTATGTGGAGTTGAGAGTTGAGCATCAAAACATGCCTTTTGAGCACTGCAGTGTCATAAATGTCACCCTAATGAAACCATTTAAGTCAGTGACTGATGCAGAGAGCCGGCCTCCCTTTCAGAAATGAACATTAACCAGCAAACAACACCAATGAATCATCCAGTATTTTCTTTGAAATATCCCATTCCACTTCATATATTCTTTTTTTCTTCTTTTTTTTTCTTTTTTTTTCATGCAGTGATTTTCTTTTCTTCCTGCAGTCACAAGAAAAACTCCTAGTTATTCAATATAAATAAGCAGGGGTTCTCAGTAAAGTAAGCATCTAAACCAGAAATTTCCTGTCTTAGTCATCTACATTTGGGCATGAATAGAAGATAGACTTGAAACACAGAAATAGCACAACACAACAGCCTCTTAGGCTTAAGTAATTTATTTTACTCTCAATCATCTTTTGCAAATTTTTAATGTAAAAAAAGTAATTTTTTTTTTAATCTGAGTCATGAATATATTGATGGAATAATAACGTATTTTCAGTGAAAAATGTATTTGTAGTAATTAGAAGATACTAAATTGCTTCTGTACTGCTGGTACCTTGTGAATAAAAATCTACATGGTTACATTTCTGCTTTGTTTATTAGCTGCCTACTCTTAATCACAGAATCAGAGGGTAACATTTCTGAGCGGACTAAAGAGCTCTAAGCAGTCAATTTAGGTGATTGGATTTTTAGAATTTGTGTTAAATTAGCTTCTTTGTGATAAACATACGCAGTGTGGCTCCTGAAATACTATGTTTTTGCATGGTTTATAAGCTCCGAGGAAGTCAGAGAAAGAATAAAAAGTGTAGTAAATGAATTGCATGGCAAAGCAACAGGCAAATAAATGGACTAAAGGCTAAACATTTCTGTTTGGAGGTCATGGCGAAATATTTACTCTTAAATTATTAAATCATTTATTCAAGCTGAAAAGCTACCCCTTATGATTTCATAATTTTTTCAAGGTGGCTATAAAACTATCAGCAGTAATGAAGCCCAAGTGGGATGATTGATTTTGCCAGTCTTTGGGAATGTAGCAGACATTGTGTTATGTAACATTATGCATTGCAGGTCATCTGGAGGCTTCATTAATCATTACAACCCCCTCTTTCCTGAGCAAAAATGGTGATTATAGTCTGTGGAAGCCTAACATTAACCTCCCTAACTCCATGGAAGTATAGGACATGGAGTTAGCTTTTTCCCTTAGAAATGTCAGGGAATGAAATTTGGAATCCTGCATGAAACTTTAAGTCATGTAAGCAGATGTTTATTTCCAACATAACTCCATTGGTTTTAGTAGTTGGTGCTGGCACATACCCAACTACTTGATAGCTGTCCTACTGCTGATATGATGGTAAAGCTGTGTGTATATAAAGAAAAGGGTTGGGAAATTATTTCACTCAGTTTCAGCCAACTAAAATTTAGGCCATAATCAAAGCTGTCATCTGGGCTTCCTTCACACAAAGTGAACAGAAAGTACTTCTATTTGGGTTAGTAAATGAAGGCAGCAAAATCAGGTTATATAAAATGGATCAAATGCAATGCTTCCCACCTACTCTACAACGATTTATTCTTATATCAACATCGTCTAATGCTTTAAAACCCTTCCCTCTGCCCTAGTGTTTACCCAAGATATATTTATAGACTGCAATTCTATCTCCCCCCTCTCATTTTTAGGCAAAGCAAACAAATATCCGAATCTCTTAATATGTTCTTGTGAAACGGGATCTTTGTTGCCCTGATTATCCTCAGGATAATCCTAAACGCTGGCGACCAGAACCACTGGTGTATTCCAGAAGAGATCTCATAGAAGGCTTACGCAGCCCTGTCTCTACTATAAATACAGCAAGCGACAAGTCATTTGCCGAATACCTTTAAAAATAATTACGATGTTTTTATCCGAAAACAGCTTTTTATTTGCTGCTGTCCTCAGCACCTTCTATTGCTGACTGGTCTTATCAGCCTAACACTTGACATCTTCGCGCTTTCCTGCCTCTAACTTTTTTGTTTGTCTCTCATCTTCTACTTAGACTGTTGCACTTTCCGTAAAGACTTTGTTTGTCTTTTGTACAGTGCTTAACACAATATGGTCACGGCTACTTGGTTGTATGGCGATGGCTATGGTAATAATAAGAGCAAGATGTTTTCATCCTCTCAAGGTACACCATGGTCAACTTTTCCTCCATTCCAATGGCACAGAGGACTTATCACAAACAGTCGCTGAGAGTCATTGCAAGTACATGTTCTAACATCTGTGGGACTTCGGCTACACTTTAAAGGACACTTCATTTTCCCTAAAGTCTAGATAACTAACCCTGTTAGTTATCCTGTCTCTGCACTCAGAACGTACTGCAAGAAAACCTCTACCTACTGAAAACTATGTACCTCCTTTTTTACTGTATTAAAAATAAATGTGATTTAAGTGGCAAGCACTGTAGAGTCATTTCTTAACGTGAAAAACACTAGTCTCATTGCAAGGACTGGAAAAAAAGCTGCCTCTGCCCTCCAACTTGCTTTTCCAAAATGTACAGACCTTTTGAGACCTTTTATTTCCTCCCATAAATAAAAGGGTCTGCGTCTCCAAACTTACATGTGTACCTATTAGCTATATCTTGTTGCCAAACCCTTTTCAGACTGATTGTGAAAGACATATCCTCTGGTGATCACTCATGCAGCACAATGCACATTATATTGCCAACTGACATTTAACAACATCTAATATGCATTCAGCTGCTACTGGGAAATTTTTATGTAACACTTTTTAGATTCTGCTTTGATGTACAGATTGCAGATGAGATATGCAGTGTGCTGAACAGTAATCTTCACAGCAGTTATATTCACTTTAGAGAGAAAATGGTGACATTTGCATACATTTCTTGCACGGAAGGAATGATCACAGCTAAGAAAACAGCTGAACCTACATCCCTTACCCTTGTCTTCAGCTTGAATTGTAGAGATCTACAATGAATGAGTAATGTTAAAACTGGAAATTCCACACAGGTGAAACCACTGCAGGAAATCACAGTTGGTATCTACACTAATTTCCTGTTTAATGTAGAAACTTTTGAATGCATGATTCACATATAGAACAGTACCAAAGAACATCTTGAGGAGGTATTTGTTTGTAACCCCCTTCCTAAGTAAACAGACAAGTGTAATTATAGATGCACCTGAGGTTCAGGCTGCTTAAACTTTGAGCTGAGGCTATGCAAAGCCCTCCAGGGGATTTAGACATATATTGGTTATTGAAATTAAATCCCTTAAACTACTTTAAAAATGCTCAGCCCGGGATTCCTTCAGCCCACACGGGAGACTGGCTGGTTTCGGTTACAAGAAGGCTCATGGAAAGCCCAGGCAGGTGACAAGCTGAGTGCAGACACTAAGGAGAGGGTAATGCTACTAATGAGTTAAGAGCTGCTGAGCCCATGCACCATATGACGAAATTAGACAATTAGAATGTAAAGACGGGGAAATGTGATGTTTGATCCTGCTGCGAACAAAATGTCTCACAGGACTTCGTGGTTACTGATAGTGTGCTGACTCTTTAAGGCTTTTGCTTAAGAAGTATGTAGAAATACAGACTTTTTATACACTTAAGCAAAATATGCACTTTTTATTTTTTTTTCTCTGTTAAATTTGACAGTATGTATCCTGAATGCTCTTTATCTTCTTTCCTGGATTTATTGATGCAGTTAGAAATATTTCATCATTAAAACTTATCTGATCTAAGTAGTCTTAATTTTGTTTTCTCTTCGGCTAACTGAAATCTATTATTCTAATCATTTAGAAGCAGTTTCAGTTTGTACAATTTCAAGATTAACTTTATCGTAGCTGTGATAGTATTAAATAGTAGAAGCGTTTCAAATTTACTTAAACAAAGGGCAAGGTGACTTTATCTTCAAAAATAATAAAATCATGCTTTATAGGTGAATAAGGAGTACATGTGCTTAAGACACCTATTAGAAAGTACAATACCACACACACATCATGGTAAACTATCACACAACAATAGTACTACACCCTTGCAATAAAAATAAGGCTTCAAATAATTATCTACCTATATTCTGCAAAGCCTAATACTTTGCTGCGGCTAACCATAATATCTTTATTCAGGCTCACTCCTACAGCATTATTACATGAACCAGCTACTGCTGTGTGCCATACAGGAGGTCTTGAAGGCATTTTAGGAAATGAATCTCAGGTGTGTTAGGCCGACGTTTGATTTGGGGGCAGGAGAAAGAAGCTGCTACTAAGGATCTTCCTAAGGGATGCTCTTGGGGGTTGGGTTGCTGCCTAGCCCAGTAAAGGTAGAGTTACACAATTCCTAGGTGTAAGTTTGTTTCCTGCTTTTCCTTTTTAGTTTGTTTTATCCATTTTATTTTCTGATAATCTTAATGCTTATTGGAGTAGTAGGAGCATATATGTAGCTAGAAAACTTTTATGAAAGAATGATAGAATAATCTTTCTGCAAAATCTTTGAGAAAAGAGTGCAGTAATGCACAATAAAGTGCAGATAATTTTCTTGAGTAAAACTTCTTCTCTGTTCTTCCCATTGTGTTTCTTTCTGCTATTGTTTAAGCTAGATGGCATTGTTTTTCTATTATCTTACGTATGTGCACTTGTTATAAATTTGATAAGAAATAGGTAGCACTAGAAATGTGTGACTATTACGGTACCTCTAGTCTAAGAGTGTAAACTTTGACATTCATGTATCTAATGTTTCATTAACCTCTTCTGGTTTAGCAGGGAGTGAGTTGCAAAAAGACTTCAACATCATAACAGTCGACATTGTATTTGGTTCGTGGCTCAAATCTAAGTGATGGGAGAGAGTTTTGGAGAATTTTCAGGAGAAAAAAAAAAAAAGCTTGTTTTAAAGAAACATTTTGCAATCGTCCATAAAAAGTTAAGAGGCAAATCTTTCTGCCCCTCCCTCCCCCTTTCTTTTTTTAACTTTTCCCCTAATCTGGGAAACTTTAGCTGCTTCATAAACTTTTTTTCTGAAAGATTTGGGTGAAGGATTTGGGGAAAAGGGGAAAAAAGGCATCAAAAACAGTATTTTGGGACGCAAAATGATGAATGTGGTGATGCTCACGTAAACCTGCTCCAAATTCAGACCTTCTTGATTTTTTTTTTTTTTTCTCAACAAGGAACAGGGCCAGCAAAAACAAATAAGAATTCGCCTTTCATTAGCTGTGACATTTCTGAGCCATTTCATAGCTTTCTCCTGCCAGATCTCTTCCCAAGCCAGTTCTGCTTGGCCACCTCTCTCCATCGGAGATGCTTCCATCACTTCCTCCTTAAGCTAATTCACCAAACTCTCAAGTCACAACAAGCCTGGCCCATTCTATGTCCTGTTTTTACGTTCATAATGAAAGTGCAATATTTCCAATATGGTGATGTGTTTCACCAGTGATGAGGGTACAGATCCAGCTGAACCAATGCAGGCACTTGACACACTGTAATGAAATAATCCCTGAAGCCTTTATAAATTTGACAGGCAGGAAATCTTTTCAAATGTGCTAAGATTTTTAGCACAAAGGAAAATAGAATGTTTCTTTCCATAATCCTAATTCCTTCTTTAGTGATCAAGCTCAGTATCTTGACAGTCCTGGTAGCAATACATGCTTCTGATTTATCTATGCCTTGACTCCATTTCCCTGCCTCTGCTTCTCGATTCAGATCTTTCTGTCTCTTCTCCCTGAGGCTTTCTCTGACTTTGCTGCTGAGTGAAAAGGGTCTTGCCACTGATATTCTCCCAGGAACACAGAAGAGGCTTGCTTAGCTACTAAAAAGCAGTAAAAAGTAAAATGCATTTTTATGTCTGTACTTTTGGAAAATCCAGAAATCCAGCACTCCTCAGCTGACATTATTTGTTTGCTGGTGTACCTGCTATTATTCTAATAGCAGATGAAAAAATCCCTGGAATAACTTGATGCTGGCAATAGCACAACAGATGTCAGCATCTTAAAATTGGTTTATCTCATAATCGTTTATGATTCTCATTGCCTTTGGGAGTCTATACTTGCTTAGCCTTTGGTCAAATGAGTTCATCTACCAGTATATCCAGAGGTATTACTTCATTCTGAATAAAGAAATATTAGCCAATCTTTTTGACCTGTAGGAAGCCTACAGCTTGTCTGAATTTACTTCTTGTCTTGCAGCACATAAGTGGTGTTATTCAGATGAAGTTAAAATAAAACATTCAAAGTGCAAGCAAGAGTGAATGACTTTTCACTTCATATTTTTCTGAATACAAGGTACTGCGTACAAAAATAGTAATGGTGTGGCATTCTCCAGCTGCTCAAGCGCACATTAGCTGCTTCTCAGTTTAGTCTTGTTTTCAATACTAAATTGATTTCCTTCCTCTCCCCCACCCACCCATTCACATTCCTTTCTACTTCAGTTCTGGAATGTGTGGTCTGTGGCCAGCTGCCTTTTTTTTTTTTTTTTTTTCTTAATAAATTTGAAGATACTTAAGGCATTTTAAAGATATATGGGTCACGAGCAGGGAGAGCTGCTGGAATAAGGAGGCAGTCGCTTGAATGGTTTGAATGATTTCTCTTCCTCACCGTGCATTTCCCACCTATGTTTTAGTTATGAAGATGACTGTTGCAGGCATTTCAAAGTGCTTTAACAATTTTAGATCTTCCAAAGTGCTACAGATGAATGCCAGAAGATGTATGCATTTCCTAGGGGATGCACAACTCCACTATACCGCTTACTATTTGTGAAATGTTTGCTTAATTTTAATCTAAATAAATTAATTTTTCAGCTATTTTATACCTTTACCTTAAGATTTATTCTCACCTGATTTGTCTGATTCAAATTGCATTTGTTTAAAAGCAGGCTTCACTTCCTGAAAAGAGGCTTTTTTTTTTAAAAAAACAAAACAAAACAAAACAAAAAAAAATTAGAATAAAAAAGGCCAATATTCTGTCTATTTATACACTCTAAAGAAGGAATATGGTGGTGCCAAAGATATCACTTTCTGAGTAAGCTAGGATTTCCATCGGAATATAATGCAGACACTTGATCAATGTTGAGTAATGTACTGTCACTTCTGTAATATAGGGTAAAGCACAGTTGTACAACAGGTCATCCGTTAATCACTGAATAATGGAATGAAGCCTGAGCTGAACAGAAAGTGATAGAACACCTGAAGTTTCAAATAATTATTACCTAATTCTGAAATACTTTGATACTTTCTGAAATCACTTGATACACTAAAATAAATTTTGCTTAGCTAGCATAAGACATATATAACAGTAATTTGCAGAAAGCTAAGGATTAAAGGGGAATAGTTTAAATAATTGCTGACTGTGTAGCTGGGGAATGCTGGGTTAGTAGAAATTTTAAAAAAAACCTCTTCTATGGTTGGAGAATAATCTATATAAAAACATATGTTTGCCTTAATTATACAAGTTATTTAGAAAGAACTATTAACAAATATTGAACAGGCCTACCTTGAGCCTACTGGAAACTTTTAGCTTGGTGTCAGAAAAATCCTAGGCTTCCCAAAATTTTTGCCAGAAATCTTGATCCCACTTCTGCTGAGGTGAACAAAAACTTTGACTAGAAGTAGGATTAGACTTAAAATCACTAATTATATAATGTAAATAATAGCTCTGATATCTTTCTGCAGAGTAAGTTGCAAAGTACTTAATAAAAACCACTGTTGGGAAGCTAAATTATGGATACTGAAGGCTATTTGGTCAGATTTTTTTAGTAAACCAGGTATAGATAGTAGTTTTTTTTTAAGTCCTGCCGTGGTGGTTAATAGTTTGAACTGTAAAACCACTGGATCTGTGTCCCTCCAAAAAATTATCTGAAAAGAGTGAATAAAGCAGTTCTATCTTTCATGGTGCATCTCTTGAATAAATGTCTGTCTTAACGTATTTCAAGAAAAGTTTAGTGTGGAAGTTCACATATCTAAATTAGCCAGTCATTTTTGGATGAAAGTGAAGACAAAATCTACTTTCTAAAGCAGGCATATTTATACAGTATATAATTCACAGCTTTATGATAGCTTACTGATTAATATTTTAATGCTAATAATTCAGCTTGGAAACTGGACATAGGTCTGATACAATTTCATATACATCCTATGGGTGATATAAAAATTTAGGGGAACAAGCTTAGTTGACCATTACCAATTTTTCAGTTAATCTTCAACCTCTTAAGCCACAGCAGTTCTTTTGCAACAACATTTATTCCTTTATGTAATGAGTTAACTTCTGGGTGGCACCACAAAATTTCCTCTTTTGGCCTTCCTCATAAATTCAAGGAAGCATAATATTAGCGGATATAATAGAGAAGACTAATGAGAATTGAAATTACAGTGCTAGATTATTTTGATGCTGTTTTGGGAAAATCTTGATTTACATAAAAGGTTATGGAAAAAAAAAATATATCCTTTAAAATAACTGTTCTTAATGTAGTTTGCTGCCAGGATGATGATGGCTGGCCGTGTGTGACTAGTGGACTTACGATGGCACTTGGCAGTAGAGCAAAATGAGGGTGAGATGCCTGATGCTGTTTATACTAGAACATAAAAGGGCAGTGGGAATCAGCCTTTTGTGACCTGCCTGGGGTCTGGTGAAGTCTCTGATGTCAGTGTGGGGGACCACCCGTGTCCAAGTCGCACTGAGCTGCTGGTATAGCTATTTATCTTTGGTGTCCTTTTCTATTGCCACTATGTGTATTAAAAATATCTTCTTTCTTCAGACCTATTAGCTACTCGAATATCCTCATTTTGGGGGTGGGAAGAGCAATTGGGTAAAAAGAGCATGGGACTAGTTCTTTCTGATTTACTTTCAGACTTCTGTTCCTTGCTGTAAATGGAGTGATTTGAAGGATTTATTTGAATTCCCACTGTGGGGCCTGTGAGCATTCACTTCCATTTGCTTCTCTATGTTCCTGGTGTAGATTTTTCTTTTTTCCTCTCCTCTTAAAGGAAATGTCTGGTAGATCAGCAGGCTGTCAGGCTACCTTGGGACATCAGACAGATCTGAACTTATCAAAGCTGTTGAGCAGACCTTAAATGTGCTGGGCTGCCTGTGCTGCTCTGAGTGCCTAGATAATCCCATGTGGAAATACTTGCAAACAAGAGCATCTCAGATGTCTTTAGCTCCCACAGGCAGTCTACAGGATTTCAATACTTGAAACCAAAGCCTCTCTCTCACTGACTGTTGCAAGTGTTTGGGATACATTTGGTATTTACTTTTTTTCCATGAACACTTTCCTCCAAATGATCACAGCAATCATAAAAGTGAGAAGTAATTCCTATCACGAGTCTATTTTTATAGATGATACTATAAAAGCTACTTCAGTAGCTTTCAGGAAGCATGTTCGACTTTTAAAAACGTATATTTTATTTCATCGTTTATTTCACTTTATTTCACGCAGCTTCTAAACTGAATGCTGGATTAACTTTAAAGCCCCACGATATTCTATGAAAGTGTATCTGTTTCTGCACTTCCCTTTGTAGACTTAAAGAAAATTCCTAGAAAAGTGGGATATTCTGGTTCATGTTGGGAACAGTGTTGAAGAAATAAGAGGGGAAGAACCGTATGCTACTCTTGCACAGTCTGCCTTCCAGCCCAGCTCTGATGAAGCCTGGGGGTTCCCAGGGTCTGCGCTGCCTCCGGTCAACACAGACCTTACCTGAGGCCACAAGCTGCAGGTGTTCCCCTGCTCGTGTGTTTTTTTTTTTTTTTTTCTGGTGGGCTATTGCTATATCAGCAAAAGCAACGTTGCACAACTGTAACGTCCTGTGCGAAGACGCTTCAGGCTTCCTTTTATGCTCTTCTTCTTTTATGCTCTTCCTTTATGCTCCTCTTAGGCTCCTGCAAAGTTTTTAGGCTTGTTTCTTTGGTGTTCTGCCTCACCATGAACTCCTCATATGTATGGCAGGGAGGATGGCTTGGTATTCGCAGCGATGAGTGATGGGATGATCTGGACAATGGGTTTAGTTTGGGGGAACTTGGAAAGTTCCAGGAGGAATGCTGGTTGTGCAAGAGGAAAAACAATACATTGAAGTTGTAGCATTAAAAAAAAAAAAGAAGAGAAAAAAAAAAAAGGCCATTCCTTTTCCAGTAAGAAAACAAAGTCAAGAAAGTTGGCTTTGGAACACATTCTTAATGTTTAAACCATTATCTGGCATACGTAAGTACTTAGACTGAGGTGGGATAGATTAAAAGATTATTTTTAAAAGTATTTTTTTAAGGTCAACTGGTACTGCAATACAGGTCAGTTGTAGAACTATCTAAAAGCGTTATCACTTAGGACAATATTTGAACTTCCTCACTCACAATCAGTATTCACAGCCAACCTCTAGTTTATCATAGATATCCAATAGTTTTAAATGGCAAACAAATTTGTTCTTTATCTGGCGTGGACTGATAAGAAAATATTGTTTACTTTCTTAATTCAGAGCAGGTTGGATCACTTGGCTAATTCCTGAGCATACAGTGCCATAGCCTATTGAAAGCCCTGGCCAAGGGGACCGACACTGTGAACAGTCTAGGTGCACATACTGCTGGCAGCAGTTTGCCTTCAAATACCTGCTTGAAGTGCGAAAGGTTTTACGTTCACAGAGATGAATTTAAGATGGCTGCAAGGCTGCACAATGATGACAGAATCACAGCTCAGCCTGGGATGAGCTTATCGAACACATTTGCAGTGGCAGTATACTTGTCTGCAACAATGAAAGTAAAAGAAAGGTGCCATCTGAGTGACATTTTTCTGCAAAACATCACTTTCAAATTTTCTCTACAGCATCTCAAGGCAAGATTAGGCCTTGATTAAGCGAAAAGTTTTTTGTTCCGTTAGTTTGTTTCTTTGCTGGTGCTTGTCTTCCTGCAAAAGATGATTCTGCTTTAAAGTTAAAATTTGCAGTGAGGTGGTCCTTCTACTGAGCTTTGATATCACTGTGAGTCTTCAGCAAGAGATAGCCAGGACATTTTTTCTTGTGATGGAAGAAAGTATTGACTACTACTACTACTACTACTCTTTTCCTTTAATAAGGTCAAATAAGGGATTAGATCAATTTGGCAGCCATAGTAAGGATTTGCTGCGTGTTGTGGGAACAACTTAAAAAATTCAAGCAGCAGAATACCATTAAAATTGGGATTAATGAGGATTAACACACATTGGGGGATGGAGAATGCATTATTAAGCCTCCTTGTCACCTTCACAGACTTTCAGGGGTGAGTTTCACAGCAAAATAAATACCTTCTGAATCCCTGAAATCTTCAGTAAGTACATTTTAATTGATCAGATACAGATGTCGTCTTTAAAGGAAGAACATTTAAAGCAGACTTATATTTGTGAAAGCAGTACATCCTTGGGTTATTTTGGGTTTGTTTTTAATTTGCTTGTCCCCTGACCTGCTTGCTTATTTCCTCTGGCAATAGCTATTCCTAGCCCATGGATGTATTCTGCGCACAGAGGAACTCTGCTGTTGTCCATGATTTCAGAAATGTAAATCTGCGATAATAAATAGCCTGCAATATTATCTGCGATAATAAAGTCAGGAAAGATTAGCAGTTAAGAGTGATTTTTTTTCTCATTCCCAGTAGCCAGTAGTAATAGTAGTTTGATACAATATATACAAGCCAGATTAATATTTTTTCGGTAAAAATTCTTTTTTGCTTTTCCTGTTTCCTAGTGACACAGTTGGAAGCAGGAAGCGCTCTTCGGATTTTGAGCTGCAGTAGTCCAAAGGATATCCTTGTCTCTCTCCACCTCTATAAATAAAATGGGAGAACTTTTACCCTGCTTTGAAAAAACGGTATGTGCTACTTCTGGGTTGTTTATCAGAAAAGTCAGAGCTGTTTGCAACGACTTAACTGCTTGTAAGAATAGAAGTACCAGACACTCTAGGATACATTGTGGGGTTTCTGACAAGTATGAGATGTATGGGCACATACTTTAAGTGCCTGACTATTTTCTTCAGTTATATAATTCTACTTGCAAGGGAAGTACCAGAGGAAGATGAGACTTTGTCTGAAAAGTGAAAACTTGGCTTTGCTTTATAGTAGAACATTTCATAGACCTTTCTTTGCTCTTCCACTTCAGTGACTAGGTAAATTTTCCAAGATGTATCGTATCCTAATGTAGTCCAGAATTCTTGCTGGTAGGATGAGCTGAACTAATGGTAGCCTAATTTCTTCAGTAAGACACAATAAAGTGCCTTTACAATGGCCTAGTTTGGGTTTAAGCTTTGAGTTTTTCTTACTGAGGTTTCTTGCTGGAACATCTGCTTAACCATTCAAACCAGGTCATTATAGGCTGGCACCAGAGTTCCCAGAAATATCTAGTTTCAAGGAAGAGCAGGATCAGCTCTGGTGTGACTGCTTGAATCCTGGGCTGTTGGTTCCCATTCAAAATGTGGGAATACTCAAAGAGGAGCCACAAGAATGGCAAAAGAATGTAAAATATTATGTAAAGACAAGTAGTTTAATCCCTTTGCTTTATAATGAATAAGAGAAGGATTTTTTTTTTTCAGTCCATGAGATATAGAATCTTGAAAATTGATTAATTTTATAAAGTGGAACAAAATTCAATGCTTGCAATTGAAAATTAAGCAAAGTCAGATTAGAGAGAAGGTGCATATTTCCTAGAAATGACAGTAATTAACCTTTACACCAACCAAGTGAAGACAACAGATTTTTCCATTACAGGAAGCCCATAAATTGAAGCTGAATACCTTTTTTCAAAGAGTAACTTCTATTTTAATTTCTATTTAGCCATATTTCAGGAACCTTCTAGAGCTTCTCAGGATGTAAACTGTCAGAGCATGAGTGGGAGTCCCTTATTACTAATAAAATTTCAGCTCTTTTAGCAAGATTTAGTGAATGAAAGAAAGCCTGACTAAATTGAGTTCAGTGGAAATATTATCAGTTATTTAAATTTTATTGCAAACTTTTTTTTTCTCCCCCTATTGGCTGCTTCTAAATATCCAGGAGTAATTCTGGGTTAAGAATTAGGATTATGAGTTTTATTCTTGTAATGCTGGTATAATCAGGAGAGCAGGGTTTTATCCTTTTGCAAACAAGGGAGACAGAGGATGTGTTCCTCTCTCAGCCAAGATGCTGGCTGCGGTTCGCAGACTCTATATGATCCAGAACATTCATTCGATGCTTCTAAGACAGAAAGCAGAAATGGCAGCATCAGCAGAGGGAGACACGTGATTTTTGCAGTCTCTCCAGAAATCCAAACCTTGTCTGCTCACTCCATATAGTAGTTCCCCAGCATAATGACACTGAGAGTGCCATAGGCTGGAAATTTCCTGGCAGGGAAATTTTCCATTGCTCTTACTGATGTCTGCAGTGCCCAGAAAGCGCTTCTCAAAGCCGTGGCCGTCAGCATGCCGTAGCTGCCATCCCAGAGGGGACGGGCTCGTGCTGGACCCTGCGTGCGGCCACCTGCCGAGGTGATGCTGAGGAACAGCCCTCCGAATCGTGGGTTACTAGTCTAGGCCACAGAACTAGATTTCCTCATGTGCAGTGGAAGCCAATTTGAAGCATCTTCCCTGGTCAAGACATAGATAAAGACCATTGCAAAGAGTTGTGGAGACATCAGGAACTTCATTTGCAATCGAGTGTACGAAGGGTTATAATATAGAGAATGAAAAAAAAGGAGCAAGGGGATGAATTAAACTGTTTGGAAGAAATTTACATTCACAGGCCAGTAGTCATCCCAACAAAATTAGGCAAATTTTATAAAGCAATTGCTTTGTCTTTAACTGTTCTCATCTTGTTTTCCATCAGCTCCCCAGATATTTTGGAGGAGGGATGCATAAACTTGAACTACCTCATCCTCCCTTCTCTCTTTCTCTTCCAGATTCTTGCTTCTCTCTTTTACTATAGTCTGGGTATGTTTTCCCTTTCTCTTTGCCTTGAAACCAAAGGACTAATATTACCAGAGATGTGTGGACTAATCTCATTCCTGTGATCATCTTTTCTCCTTTGGTACAGTGTAGCTCCACCAGATATGTGATACCCTGTCAGATATCTGGTGTCCTCCCTTCATGTCCTAGTCAGGCACTGGCTTTTTCCTCTGCTGGTGAAATGCCAGGTGACATCTCTAAATTATTGTCATTCAGTTTTAGTAAGAAACAAAGTAGGAATCAAAGGGAGCCAGTGACTAATTGCTTCTGGTCGGTGCATCATGAATGTGAATCAATGGCAAATTGTGGTGTTGCAGAAGATTTAGGAGCACATTTAATCCATGTATCTGTGTCCTGTTCACCAGCATGATGCCTTAAGAGGTTTGGCCTCTGCAATGCAGCGCCTGGCTTCATGGACGAGAATTCATGGCGCCAAGGGAGGCATCTCTGCTCTCTGTGCAGAGCTAACTACTTCAGAACTTGGTTTTCAGAAAAGACGATCAAGAGCCTCCCTTCACAAAAACAGAAGTGATGAATAGTCGTTGGAAAAGGATATGGTACAGCCATGACATTTTCATCATTTATCCTAGTGGTTAAAGCAGCTCGCCTGGGATGCAGGAGGCTCTGTCTCTGACTGAAGAAACCCACCTTGCACTTAAGTCAGGCTGTTTGTTTATATAGGAAATGAAGACCCTGCCTCAACTGTTGAAGCTATGTTGCTGGGGTAAAAAAGAGCTAGTTTGGACTAGAGCCAAGAGAGGAATTTAGTATTTGTTTCTACCATCTCAACAGAACATAAGGCCTGGGAATAGGCAGACCTATATGTTAAAGGTGCTGGGGGTGTGTGTGTGGTAGTTTGCTTTGGTTTAAAGCCGTTGAGTATAAAACTATTCTGATAATCTGTATACAACTTCCTGTGAGTCCTTTTTGTCTTGCATCAGAAGTAGCTGTGTCCCAAGCAAAAACAATGTTTCATCCTGTCAGACTTGGGTGGAAAGGGGAGGAGAGGATAAAACATGAAAACAATTAAAAATGTTTATTTTTAATAGTGTCTGGCAGTAGTCAGGATTTTTAAAATTATAAATAAACAAAGGTCATAGTCAACGATGAGAAACACATGCTATATACATGGTTTTGAAAAATGTAGATAAAGAAAACAGATAATGAATTGTATTATGTAGATGGTTCTTTACAGTAGATGCGATGCATCAACACATCCATTGCAAACCTCCAGAGCATGAGAAATTAGCTGCATGCCTTGGCCCAGGTCAGATAGTGAAGTGGAGATCCTGGTGTCTTGTTTTTTCTTCTTTTTTCTTTTTTCTTTTTTTTTTTTCTTTTTTTCTTTTTTCTTTTTTCTTTCTTTTTTCTTTTTTCTTTTTTTCTTTTTTTCTTTTTTTCTTTTTTTCTTTTTTTCTTTTTTTCTTTTTTTCTTTTTTCTTTTTTTCTTTTTTTCTTTTTTTCTTTTTTTCTTTTTTTCTTTTTTTCTTTTTTTCTTTTTTTCTTTTTTCTTTTTTTTCTTTTTTTCTTTTTTTCTTCCCACTGCCCCGCTGGGCAAGACTTTTCAGATTTCATTTCCTCTTACCCTTTCTATCAGCTCTGGGGCACCAGCCATCCATTACTGTGCCTGGACAAGGTACCTGCATTGCAGCGGAGCCCAGGTCTTTGCACCAATTCGTAGCTGCTTCTGTAATAAGTTTTAGGGTTTTGAGGAAAAAAAATAAAATCTACTCATCTCTGGAAAGTGAGAGGCTAAGTTCAGTGGCATAGGGACTCACTCACACTAAAGGCCTGGTAAGCAGGGCAAAAACTAAACTTGCGAGGTTTGAAAGAAGATGAGGGCAACTTGAGGACTGAAGCACCCTAGCCCAGGAGGCTAATGCAAAGCATAGTGCATGGTCAGCAGTCCCTCTCTCCGGCGCTGGGGATGGGTGCAGGAACACGGGGCCAATTATCCAAGCTATTTATGTGCACTTGCTTTTGGCAATCTTGCTTTGGAATGCTGTTTCTAAAAAGGTTTCATACTTTTCTATTAAGCTTCTTAAAGGACCATTATGCATTCACAAAAATCCATATCCATCTGGTAAAGAATGTTTCCTGACTCAATTAACACTGTATGCATACCAATTGCCACCATTCTGGAGTGTGATTCATTATTCCAAATGCACTTGCATATTAAGAGAGCACATTAGGAAATGGAGTGGGAAAATGGTACATTTTACAAGAAAAGAACAAAGAATAATAGCTTTTTAGTGATTCTCAGGAGCGAGAAGTCTTCATTTAAAAACCAGCCCGCGTCCGCTAGTTTTCTAGTGGGTTTACTGTCTGATACTAGTTAATACCTGTACTACACAAAGCATTACCAATGAGAAACAGAAATCACCTCAGTGATCTTTGTTATTTTACTTTCCTGAATATTATCCTTATTCCAGGATAATATTTCATTTTTCATGTTTCACTTTATGTTTCACTTTAATCACAGATATTTAAATTGGTTCTAATACCGTTAATCACAACAGTCTAGAGAACTTGAGAAGGATTTTTTTTAATACAACACTGTGAACTGTTTTCACATGAGGGTATTTTAGATATTAACATTTCTGAGCTGAAAGGCAACAGCTAAATTCTCAGTATCAAATAAGACGTAAGTTCCAGAGATAGGTGGAATTCCTTAAAATGATAACCTTATTCTGCAGTTCATCATACTTTAATTATCATGAATTATAAGTTTTAGTATGATTTTTCCCATATTGCCAATACTTTTTAAAAGTATTTTTTGCAGACATCTGCTGCTGTAAATGTACATACAACTGCAGTTGTACAGTGCTTCTATTTTTTTGAATGCTGGAGATTTTCCTTTCTAAAACTACAAGGAGGAATGATATAGAAGGGTATAATATTGCATAGAAAATGGGATGGGTTATTCTTGATCTCTCTGCAGGAGGCAAACAAGGCAACACCAATGCTTTAAGAATGCAGAGAAAGTGTGAAAGTGAATTCAAGAATGATGGATAAGACTAAAATATATTGGAAAAAGGGGGAAGAAGGCACCCACCTAATGGAGGAGGTCAGTTTCCAGAACTACCTTTAATTTGAGAAAAAAAAATCGTCTGAGGAGAATGCAAGCTCTCTGAAGGGGCCTGAAATACATAGTATGTAATAATAATTGACAGCTATTTCCAAAGGCCTGAAGTGAGAAACGGTATGGGAGAACACGGATAAAAAATAACAAATGCAGTTTTCTGCTTATAAGGCAAAAAACAGAAGGGAATTTGGAGGAAGATTGAAGAGTGTTAGGATTTAGATTGAAGAATTATTACTATTAGTAGAAGTGTTGTGCAGCTGCTAATTGTGATTGGATTTCTTAGCCCTCCCTGCTAAACCTTCTATCAATGGAACTTCTAGGTTGACCATGAATCTGATTAAATCCTCTTCAAAACTTTGGCACCAGCACAGTATAATTTGCTATGC
This sequence comes from Nothocercus nigrocapillus, assembly GCA_013398345.1. NCBI lineage: Eukaryota > Metazoa > Chordata > Aves > Tinamiformes > Tinamidae > Nothocercus > Nothocercus nigrocapillus. Next base: position 1,135,414 of record WBNA01000231.1, on the reverse strand, counting down.
AAAACTCCCTGTTCAAGTCTAAATAAGAGTTAGCCCTTCTCATTATTTTCCCTATAGTTTGTATTTTTGAACATTTAAAAACAAGCAAGTTATTAGAAGCGTTAGTGATATATGAAATATTCTCTGCACTACTACCGGTGGTATTTAGATGGGGTTAAATAGAAGAGTATTCCTTGTCCCTGAGTGAGAAATGTAATAGAAAATGTAACATTTGAATACTTTAAGTATCCATTGCATAACAAAATCATTAATTTTTAACCATTTAGATGATCATATGATCATTTATATGATATTTTATAATCATAAATTTTTAATCATTAATATTTTCCCATGCACACCACCTTTTTGCTAAAAGTAAAGCAAATGGCTTGCATTTTGCTGCTTGCTAGGTTAATAAAGTCATTTGAACTCGCTGGATACATGGTCACAAGGAACCCAGAAATTTGCAGAATGTCTTTGCCATTCAGTTCATTAAGAAGGAGATAATAGAGCAATAGCTACTTTTATGTTGTGCTATTCATATATTGTCACACGACAGTAAAGTCATACAAAAAGGACTTTGACAAAGTGGTGTTAGCCCAGCTGAGGGTCACCAGGATTGCTGGGGGCTGGAGCACGTGACGGGCATGGGCAGGCTGAGAGGGGGGTCTATTCCCCCAGAGGAGGGAAGGTTAAGGGGTGGGGTGGGGGAATCTTATTGCTGTCTTCAATTAGCTAATGTGTAATTAAAGAGTGCATGGAGCCAGCCTCCTTTTAGGGATGCTCAGCAGCAGGCTGAGAGGCAATGGATACAAGTGGCAACCAGGGAAATTCTGCTCAGAGCTAAGGTAAAAATGTTTGCAGTGAGGGTGGACAAACACTAGAGAGGCTCCCAAAAAGACCTCGTGGAAGGATTTAAAATGCCACCAAATAATCCCTGAGCAACCAAATGTGCTTTTGAAGCTGGGCCTGGTTTGACAGGGGACTTGCTCCAGGTGATGTCCAGAGCTCCCTTGCAAAACGTGCAAAACGTTTTGGGTTTCTCTGATTCTGGGCATAAAACCCAAACCCTATTAGTGAAGTGTATTATTACAGTGAAGTGTATCTAAAGTCAATTTATGAAGCTGCACTAATTAGTAATGCATTCATATTATGTCTGTGTCTCTGTCATCTTCATGACCTCAGATCATCCACTTACCATCTAATACCTGATCTAGGTAGTCCTAGAAGGTATGAGGAAGTGACAAAGGGAGGTATAAAGATCTTTCTAGACCCTTAGGGGAAAAAAAATGGAACAGTAAGGAAAGGGCAGCTGCTGTCCCCTGCGTGCTTTCTGCTCTGCCTTCTGCAGGACGTAGCTTCGGTTCCCTGAGTCCTCTTTTTTTTTTTGCAAAATGAGCCCTACTCCAGGGCAGACTCAGACTTGGTCCAAAATTCAAGAAGCCACTTCTCTTTTGGCTAAAGATGAAGAAGAGTAATTCTGCAGCTGCCATACAAGTAATAAAGTGATGGTGAGAGATAAAAGCTAGAACATTCAAAAATACATGCCATTAATATCACTTCTGAACAATCTCAATCTGATTTCTTCTTGTAGGCAAGGGCCTTGGTAGCAGTTGAAATTGCTTTTAGTGATCACAAGAAATTTGCACAGAAATATATTCACATGTAAACTTTTGTTGTTTGGACTTACTGTTTTAATATTTTTCTGATGGGGAAAACCTTAGGTCAGCTTTGAGAAACAGCTTATACATTTGTTCTCCGAATATTATTTATTTATTTCACAGTTGACAGTTTTGCAATAATTATTCGACTCTCTACTGATAGTTTATCGTTATTTGTATATAACAGCAAAGCTACATTGCCCATTTCTAACAGAATTTTGCATTTATCCTGTCTGCTATATAATAAATAGAGCCACATTTTTTTCCAGGAAGTTTCTGATTTCAAGGACCTACTTATTTTAGTGAAAATCTTGAGGCATCTTTTTCTGACAACTGTCACCCTTCAAGGAAGTGTGTGAAAACATTGTAATTTTGGTTAAAGTGCCGTATTTATAATGGCGAACATGATGTGAAATGTAAATGGAGAGAAAACAATGCAATTATGTTTGAGGCTTTCATTGGTATAAAGTCTGTAGTTTTTTAAAGATAAAAATCAATCCAGAGGTGTTTCTGATTGTGCTAATGCAGAACAGCAGCAGAAATGGAAATGCTGTTCTGCTGGTTCTTTCTGATACAGCATTGCTCCCTGTAGTGCATTATTCACTGCTTTGGTTACTCCAGCTCTAAATGATGCAGTTTTTGCCTTTCCCTATGAGATTGCTCAAACCATTAAGTAGATTTGGGAGTTTCTGTCAAGAATCTTTCTACACTCAATTTTATTCAACTTTGATAACAATTTTGAACAGCTCTACTTTTATTGTTTGTTTTATTTTTCTTGTTGTCAATGCAGCATATGAGCTCTTCACGGAAGAGAAGTCTCCTACCCCCAGTCCTGAAATATTAGCTTGCTGCGTTTCAAGGTAAAATTCATTGGACTCCTAATGTGGAAGTTCTGCTGTGACTGTTTTTACACATTGTTTTTTTCCCCTCTATCACCTTTCGAAGAACATATTTTCACAAAGTTCCAAGTGTCCCAATGGAATCCTGCTCTGTATCGTTTTTCTCTCCGTTATTTTTATTTTTTGTTTGTTTGTTTATTTATTTATTGCCAAATCCTTTCTAGGCATTTTTACTTTAATCATTTCATTGTGCAGTCTCATATACATAACACTGCTATGCTGATGTGACAAGTGGCACGAGACGTAGTTGCTTTTGGGTAAGGGCTGTGGAATAGCCAGGCCCTGGAGGAAATGGGGTGGATGATTCATTGTTTCACTGGTGTCAATAAAGGGTCAATGTTCAAGGAATTAAAGGGCTGATAGAGTGCCAACTTCTGCATAAGAAATAAAACAAAAGCCCTGACCATTTGTGGTTATTAAAGTTTCCATGGCTCTCTTCCAATACTAACATACTATTTTGAAATCCTGACAAAATTCAAATCGACTTATTTACATTCTGCCTTCCCATATTTCCTATTATTGTATAACGTGTTCTTGTTACTTAATTGCAGTGAAGTCTTCAGTGATGTTAAGCAGGTGCTGCTGTTTGGGCTTGGGGAAGGGATCTAAATATAATGTAAACCTGTAGTTTAATGAATTACCTGTATATCTAACAGGTCTCTTCCTTTTATATTGTTTATCTTTGTTCAGGCTAGTACCATTTTAGGATTATCTTCTTAAATTTATTTACATTCCTTTTAATTCTTACACATTCTGCCACAGGGTAAAATCTGTCTCTCAAGTGCAGTTGGAAGGATGTGGTGTATACAAACACACAGACACTTCCATCTCCTAAAAATTCTCAAGACTTTTGCTAAACAGAATTAAAAAGACAAATTTTCTTCCTTCCACGCTCTGTCACAAAAACTCTTATCCTCAATTTCTGTTAATTTATTTATCTGTGCATAAGATATTCCATGTTTTACATGAATCTCCAGTCTTGCTCCGGCCTGCCAGGAAGTTACCTGAGCAGGGCTTGGCTCTTGGTGCAGTCCCTGCCTGCTGCTCAGGCTTTCCTGTACCATGTGCACATGTCCCGTGATCTTGGGCCAGATGCAGCGAAGATTTAAGGAACATTGAAGGGCCCCAGGTCAGCTGTAAGTTAAAAACCCCTCACCTAGTTTAACTGCAAGGCATCACAATTCACAAAGTGTCTTTCTCTTTGACCTTACTATACAGGATAGAATATAACAGATAAAAACAGAGCTCTGGTTGTGCACATGCCAAGCTGCCTGTTCAAGGAGCCTCGTGCCCTACCAAGTGCTGTATCCTACATAAGTCTTCCAAACACCCAAGGTGGGAGGCACACTCTGTCTAAACCTGACAGTTTTGGGACCCAGAAGTAAAGTCATTTTTTGTTACTTTTAAAATAGCGATGCTAAAACTGTGTCATTTCTCTTTGCCCCTAACAGAATTTGGGATTATTCTCCTTTCCACCATAAATGAGAAACATCATTGTTATTTTCCACATCACGAGTGAGATAAAGTTGCCTCTTCCAAAGCCTGGATAACATTTAGCTACCATGGATGTGACACATCCTGCTCTGCTGGCCTGGGCAGATGAAGCAGGACCTGATACAGGCACCACAAGCCTTCTTTTCTCCCTCGTGCCCTTCGCATGAAGCTAGAGTAGAAGTTCTCAGGGCAGGAAACATCATATGGACTTATAAATCATCATTTAAATTTGATGCTTGAAGATGATCAACAGTGAAGAAGGGGGAAGATGACTGAGTTTTTTGTTTCTTTGTCTTAAAGTAAGAATAAAAAGTGGATCAAACGTGGGAAGTGGAGAGAAAACTTCCTCCTTATTTTTCACTTGTAATATCAGGAATAACAACTCATTTCTTTTCTACTTTTATTGTAGGCTTTTATAGGGGGTTTGAATGTGACTAGGAACCTTCTTGTTCCTTAATAAAACCCTGTTGTACAAGAACTTTAAAGATCAGTGAGCTAGAAAAAAAAATTAAAATTCTGCTTGCACGTGTTCAGGAGTTGGACTGAAAAATCCCCTTCCTTCTCAACTAGGCTTACACTGAATGAAAGTTATGTCACATTTCCATAATGTGTATTTTTCACCTGTGCCTTGAGCTTTAAAAAAAAAAATGCAGGAGTGAGACCAAAATATTCAAAGGTTAAAAAAAGCAACGTTTATGCATTAAAATGCTACCCAGATTATCATAAAGAACAGCATGTAACCATTACAGTGCTGCTCAGGCTCATGTAACTCAGGCCGTTTTACAGCCTGCCAGCAAGTCTTACACAACTTTGCTTTTAAAAGAACAAAAGTTGCAATATTAATGATTCTTTAAATCAACAAATGTAAAAAGGAAAAAAAAAAATGTTCCTGAGAAAGGCCCTATTGTACTGCCCTTTCCCCAGGGCATACAGATCCCCTTCTCATTTATTAATGAACTTAGTGCCTACTGGCCCCAATTAGGTGCAAGAACATAGTGATAGCAGGCACTGTACATGCAGGAGACAAATCTTCCCTCAGGGA